>CM026197.1:33202257-33590494 GCA_014839995.1 Xenentodon cancila
CTCTCACAGAAAAGCAGATCGTGACCTATTCAAAACCCGGAGCTCCATAAAAGCCCAACTGACGTCTGAATCGGTGTGTGTGTTACGGGTGTGAGCACAAATACGGATCAATACGATGACAGCAGAGGGGAGGGGATTCGGGGGTTGGGGGGGGGGCTAAGTGCAGGCAGGCCAGCTGTTATGTAAGTGCCAGCTGTGTCAGTGGAGAAGCTGCAGCGTGATGATGAAAGTGACATCAGCTGCCTCCACCAGACCGAGCATCAGTGCACTCCTCTGGTTCTCTGCTGAGCTTGTCATGTTCTATTCACATGACAGAAATAGATAAAAAGATACCTTTGATCCCGGCAATAAGATTGAACTATGTACATATTTTAACAGTGACTTTGGGATTTTAAAGAGAGAAAGCACAGTAAATACATTTCAGCATTTCAATCGAGTCTCCATAATCCATCGGCCACCTTGATGACTTTCCCGCTGAAACAATAATGTGAGGCAACAAGGGCAAAATGAAAAAAAGGAGAGAGATAAAAAAAAAAAAATCTGCAGTCTTAATCTGGATTAAATGATAGTGTTCATCATCCTGGCTCCAATCCAGAGCAGCCCACACCAACCAAGCCGGGAGTTGTGGTGTGAGACTGCAGATGTTTAAGGATCGATTAGAAGTGTCTAACAGGTATGCATCTGCGGAAAAGGGCTCCAAAAACGCCACGTTCTGTAGGAAGATTTGAAATCAACGTCACATCATTTACCTCCCAAATAACTACACTATGGACAAACAAAGTGAATCTGTGAATGTTTTCCAGCTCTGAAAGACGGCAGGAGCGAAGGAGCTCCAGAGTCACTATGTTGAAAGCGTCACTCTGGAATGACAGCTCACGTTTCCGGTCTGGTGTCAACAACATAGTTTCTTCTACACGCAACCGGTTGATTCTGATTCTCGACTTGGCTTTGGCTTCATTGTGTGATGCCGTTTTCACAGGCATTGGGGTTCCAACATCTGGAAATATGTCAGAAACTGACACCAGCGGTGTACATTTGATGACCTTCTTGTAAAAAAAGCATGCTTTTCAGGTGACTGGGAACGCTAAGGTGGGGCGTGATCAGAGGTTTTACTAGAATTTACTAGATGCCCTGCACAAACCACACATGCAAAGATAAATCCAACGCACATCAGAGATTAAACAACTAATATGACCAGCTCTACACAGGTGAGGGACAAAGTGACATTGTCAAATACTCAACCAGTGTGTAAGAGACTTCCGATATGCACAGCGATAACAGGGAGACCCCTGCAATGTCAGTTTCTCCTTTTCACTGCAGCGGATCCTTTTGCTGGCATGGTTTGGACTCAGTTATCTCACAAGAGGACAGGGTCTCTGCGAATCAATAAACAGTTGATATGAGAGGGCCCGTACTTGTAGCTCACGTCTATCCTCACATGTCCTGCCTCTTGCATGATGACAACGCTTTGATCCGCGTGGAATGAGGGTTCATCACATGAGTGGAGTAGTATGGAAATGACTCCTTCAGTATGGAAACAGCAGAGCTCAGGGGAGCTGGGGAGCTTTTAGACTGACATGTCAGACAGCACTGTCCAAATCCGTCATCCAAAGAGCATACGAGGGAATATATTCTAGAGGAATGAGGTCTTATGCCTCTGACACAGTTTCAGAGTCTCGCAGCGTCAATACAAAGGTGCGCTGAGGCTCTTCTGATGGTGCATGGCTGCTCAACACCTAACAGACATTGTGTTGTCTTTACTCTTTAGTTTGCCATCCATTTGAAACTGTTCAATGCAACAGTGTTTGAGATAAGCCAGATAATAACAGATTCCTCAAACGATGTCTCACAGAAGAGGGGAAGAATATGTTTACTTTGCTCAGACTCGACATATTAAATCAAGGACTGTGTTACTTTACACTAAACCCGTTTCTGCAGTTGATTGCTGCAATGTATTTGGTATTCAGGTAATCCGCTTGGTTGTCTGACATAAAACAAACAATGCTTTATCTTTTTCTTATCTGTTAATTACAGAAGGTGTACCCTCAGGTTAATGTGTGCAGGATTTCACGAGCATGTGTGCCTGACTTCACCATGTCATTTAATCACCAAGTTGTTTTAACTTAACAGGAACTGATGTGACAACAAAAGTCCTCAAATTCAGTGTGTTAATTGCTGTTGTGCTCCTCGGCACCGGTGCCTCTGGTCACCATAAAAACCAAGACAGATCTGAATGTGTCATTGTCACAGCAGTGCTGTGTGATGGATCAAAATGGCGTCAGAGCATTTGAGCGAGGAGGTGATGAGATTATCTGCTTGTGCAGAAGGACAAACAGCCTGCAGGGGAAACTGGCATTCCTGACTTCCTCAATCCTGCCAACACTTTTCATACATCTAGAATGATAATCAGAGTGTGCATTACAATCAGAAGAGCTTTGCAAACAGAAAAAAAAGTAATAAAACGTGTTAAATTGTTAGGAGATGGATCTAATAAAGAGCAACAAAACGCTGCAGATAGTATTTTACACTCACTTTTAGGACAATGACAAAATGCATGGATATATGTATGGGAGCAATTGCATAGAATCTCTATGTTTGTATGTTTTTCTTCTTGTTATTTTGAAGGTTGTTGTTGACGTGCAGTTCATGTTTTTATAAGACAACAGCCCTTTAAAACTGTGGCTGCAACTTGAAGGTGTCAAGTGGCCCTGAAGGGCACTGCTGCACGGAGATGCACGGAAATGCTGAAGTTTTTGCCTTTGCTATTAAGTTGACATACATGTTTTGGTGTGTTTTAGGTTCAGCATGCGTCACTGTGCAAATCAAAGAAGGTAACAGTGTACTACTACTGAAGAGCCACGGTTTCTTTCAGCGGTTGAGATCAAGTAGACTGAAGCCTCGCTGAGGGTAAATCACGGCTCCTTGGGAGGATTATGCCATTATAGCTGACAACTTGAGCTTCCTTAGCATACGACAGCTACAAGACAAAGTCACTCCTGCTCCCCTTCCACACAGCAGGAGCCATGGATGACCCCTATCAAAACAACGTGAACCAGCAGATGACGGAGGGTGGGGAATACACCTACACTCAAGACGGAGGAGGGCCGGATGGCTACCCTTACCAGACAGATTACCCCCCACAGGATGAGGATGCTGCAAGCGATGCCACCGAGGGGGCAGATGATGATGATCAGATGTATGAGGGCGAGTACCAGGGCATTCCCCACCCTGATGAAATAAAGGAGGCACGGCGGGCAGCTCGGTTGGAGGCGAGGAGGAAAGCCCGTATGGCTGCACAGCAGGAGGAGGAGGAGGATAACTTGCCAGAGCAGTACGAGACCATCATGGAGGACTGCGGTCATGGACGCTTTCAGTGGACGCTCTTCTTCGTGCTGGGCCTGGCACTAATGGCTGATGGTGTGGACGGCTTTGTGGTGGGCCTCGTCATGCCCAGTGCCGAGAAGGACATGTGCATAACCAACGCTGACAAGGGACTTCTGGGTAAGTGGCACAAAGCAGAGTTGACCAACATGGGAGAATGTGTTTTTCTGGTCTAAACAACCATCTTAAATGTTCTGTTGAAAACAAAACCAATGAGAGCTGATGGCTTTAAGTTTTCAAGTTGCTTGTGGTCCAGATCCACTAGGCATCAATTCGACAGGTTATTTCTTCAGTATAAGTGTTCAATGTGCAGAGAAGAAGTTGCTCAGTGTCTAAAATAAAACAAAGGAAATTTGGCTGTGAACCCACCGTGTTGCAGTGTTTGTTGTGTTGTTGTGTTGTTGTGTTGTTGTGTTGTTGTGTTGTTGTGTTGCAGCGTTGTTGTGTTGTAGTGTTGTTGTGTTGCAGCGTTGTTGTGTTGTAGTGTTGTTGTGTTCTAGTGTTGTTGTGTTCTAGTGTTGTTGTGTTGTTGTGTTGTTGTGTTGTTGTCTTGTGTTGTTGTGTTGTAGCGTTGTTGCGTTGTAGTGTTGTTGTGTTGTTGTGTTGTAGTGTTGTTGTGTTGTTGTGTTGTTGTGTTCTAATGTTGTAGTGTTGTTGTGTTGTTGTGTTGTTGTGTTGTAGTGTTGTTGTGTTGTTGTGTTCTAGTATTGTAGTGTTGTTGTGTTGTAGTGTTGTTGTGTTGTTGTGTTGTAGTGTTGTTGTGTTCTAGTGTTGTTGTGTTGTGTTGTAGTGTTGTTGTGTTCTACTGTTGTAGTGTTGTTGTGTTGTTGTGTTCTAATGTTGTAGTGTTGTTGTGTTGTTGTGTTCTAATGTTGTAGTGTTGTTGTGTTGTAGTGTTGTTGTGTTGTAGTGTTGTTGTGTTGTTGTGTTCTAGTATTGTAGTGTTGTTGTGTTGTAGTGTTGTTGTGTTGTTGTGTTGTAGTGTTGTTGTGTTCTAGTGTTGTTGTGTTGTGTTGTAGTGTTGGTTGTGTTGTAGTGTTGTTGTGTTCTAGTGTTGTTGTGTTGTTGTGTTCTAGTGTTGTTGTGTTGTTGTGTTGTTGTGTTCTAATGTTGTAGTGTTGTTGTGTTCTAATGTTGTAGTGTTGTTGTGTTCTAATGTTGTAGTGTTGTTGTGTTGTTGTGTTGTTTGTGTTCTAATGTTGTAGTGTTGTTGTGTTCTAGTGTTGTTGTGTTGTAGTGTTGTTGTGTTGTTGTGTTGTAGTGTTGTTGTGTTATAGTGTTGTTGTGTTGTAGTGTTGTTGTGTTGTTGTGTTGTAGTGTTGTTGTGTTGTTGTGTTGTTGTGTTCTAATGTTGTAGTGTTGTTGTGTTTCTAATGTTGTAGTGTTGTTTGTGTTGTTGTGTTGTTGTGTTCTAATGTTGTAGTGTTGTTGTGTTCTAGTGTTGTTGTGTTGTAGTGTTGTTGTGTTCTAGTGTTGTTGTGTTGTAGTGTTGTTGTGTTGTTGTGTTGTAGTGTTGTTGTGTTATAGTGTTGTTGTGTTGTAGTGTTGTTGTGTTGTTGTGTTGTAGTGTTGTGTGTTGTTGTGTTGTTGTGTTCTAATGTTGTAGTGTTGTTGTGTTGTTGTGTTTTAATGTTGTAGTGTTGTTGTGTTGTTGTGTTGTTGTGTTCTAATGTTGTAGTGTTGTTGTGTTATAGTGTTGTTGTGTTGATGTGTTGTAGTGTTGTTGTGTTATAGTATTGTTGTGTTGTAGTGTTGTTGTGTTGTAGTGTTGTTGTTGTTGTAGTGTTGTTGTGTTGTAGTGTTTATAGTGTTGTTGTGTTGTAGTGTTGTTGTGTTGTTGTGTTGGTTGTGTTGTTGTGTTCTAGTGTTGTTGTGTTGTAGTGTTGTTGTGTTCTAGTGTTGTTGTGTTGTAGTGTTGTTGTGTTATAGTGTGTTGTGTTGATGTGTTGTAGTGTTGTTGTGTTATAGTATTGTTGTGTGTTGTGTTGTAGTGTTGTTGTGTTGTTGTGTTGTAGTGTTGTTGTGTTATAGTGTTGTTGTGTTCTAGTGTTGTTGTGTTCTAGTGTTGTTGTGTTTTAATGTTGTAGTGTTGTTGTGTTGTTGTGTTGTAGTGTTGTTGTGTTATAGTGTTGTTGTGTTCTAGTGTTGTTGTGTTCTAGTGTTGTTGTGTTGTTGTGGCCTGTTACAATATCGGATACCTGGACTGGTCATTGCAGGAGATGTTTCTGGACGTAGCAGTGTCAGATATCTGCTGGGTACTGCAGGCTCCAGGTCAGCTCTCACTTCAGGTATCACCACTTCTGGCTAAATTTTGCTTTAAGTGAGATTTTGTTGTTAAAGTGCAACATGGAGTGTTTTTTAGTTCTACACATGTTACAGCTATTTGACCTGTCATGTGACTCGCTGGCGTGACGTTTTGTCTCATTTACAGTCCGTAGCACCCACAACACAGATATGATATCAATGCGTATATGGAAAACTACGCGTGTAAAAGAATGAAGAGAAGAACAGAATAAATGTGTTATGGTGATGAGTCCTGAGCTGCTTCTGTCTGACCGGCCGACAGGCTGAGCTACAGTTCCTCGTTTATGGAAGTTTGCCACCGCTGGCTACAGAACACAAAACACTTTTAGATCAAGCACAAAACATACTCATTTCCAGTCATCCTCCATTGAGACACAGTCTTACTCAGGGATGTGGAGCTGAGATGATGTCCCGCTGTCTTTGGCTGAAACAAAATCATGCAGATGTTTGGCTTTTAACAGGTGCACACAATTTAACGGAAATATTCTCCTGCTTCTCCAGCAAATTAGCAAATCAGGCTTGGATCATTTTTTTGGCAAATTTGAATAAAGAGCATAATGACCACCATGTGTTCTAGTGGAGTAATGGTCCATTGTGAGCAACCAGATTAACTGAAACTCAGCAGAGGTACACGTGTCTAACTTGTTGTCAGGGCAACACAGCATCCTCACTGCTTAATTAGCAAAGTTTTTAATCTGTATGTTACCTTCACACATTTGCAAATATTCACCACAAAAATCATCATCAAAAATGATGCATAAATCTGTATGCAGTGTAACGTTCCTGAAAAGACGCTCTTGAAAACGTCCGTGCCTCATAGTCTGTGCCGACAACTAAGCTGCAAATTAAATACCCTCACCAAATTTCCCAGACCTTGTCTACAGACTGGTGTTGCGGCAGATTGCACAACAGTCATTTTATCACAACAACGCACTCTTGGGATGAAGCATTGCAAGAGGCTGATGAGGAACCTGGCGGTAATTGTATTCAGTGTGTGTTCCCAGGCTAATATGGAGCATGTTGCAGCAGTCAGAGATCCTGGCGGCCTGCAGCGCCCAATGCAGAGCTGTCAGATACGCTTCAGGCCTCTGACAGGCTGTGGTAGCAGGAGGAAGGCCCAGTGAAAATGAAATCACAGCATCTGTTTTTTGCAGAGTGGGAGGAGGGCTCTGATCGCTGGCTGAGAATATGAAGTAGATCTGCAGAATCATCCTATCTGATGCACACCCATATTCTGTTTACCATATACACAGGAGCACAAATATGTTTTGAAGTATAAGTCTTGGATGGATATAGGACAGATTCCCAGAAATGTTGTTAAATGTTGTTAAAGCTGTGAGCTTTAATTTGTGTATTTGATGTGACTGCCATCAGCTCTGACAGAAAAAAAGCTCTGACAGAACACAAACCCAGTTTCTTCATTTGGAGCCTTCAATGTCCAAACAAGCCATGGATGGATGGATGGATGGATGGATGGATGGATGGATGGACGGATGGATGGATGGACGGACGGACGGATGGATAGATGGATTGATGGATGGATGGATGGTTTAATTTGGAGAAACCATGCTGAAGCCAAGTAAAATAATCATCAAGCTGGTATTGAATTGCTAATTTGTTGAATTCATAGTTCTAAATCTTCTATATCTATAATCTTTAAAACAATGTTTTAATTTAACACAAGACACAGACAAAACATTAAAGCCATATATTGCTAAAAAGGTTATGCAGCAATTATAAGATGGGTAAATGAGGTCCTGTTGCTGCTACTGAAGCAAAAGACAGAGCCAAAGGACTTATTTTTCCATGTTACAGATGGCGTCATAGCAGAGGCAACTGAGAGATTAAAGTAAGTATTAATGGGAGAGAAAATAAGAGAATGATACAGCCCGAGTAAATCTTAGACGGAGCTGTAAAGCAACTTAACCTCCCCTCTACAGACGCAGCCGCTGGGCAAAAACATGGCAGAAGGTCTTTTGTGCTGCTTTAAAACCCGAATGCAGAATATCTGTAGCACTTTGTTACGCTGCGGTGCCGTTTTATGCAGAAAATCTCAGGAATCTCTCAGTCATGGAAGATCTTCAAAACTGTGACGTGAAAATGTTCAGTATTTGTCTTTTACTTTAGAGTCTGTTGCATGGCAGTTTTGATACAGACACATCCAGCATTTAAATCTGCTAACGTCATTATTGTTGCTTCTGTAACGTTGTTTCCTGGATTTCCACCGTTCCTGCAGAGGCTCCAGTCCTCTGGATCCCACAAGTCTGCCGGGGCAGAAACGTTCCAGTAAAGGCCCCTGCTGGTTCAATGGAGGCCTTCTGCTGGTGTTTCCTCCCTTCTCAGGCTAAGGCTCAGGTTCAGGCTCAGGTTCAGGCTCAGGTTCAGGCTCAGGCTCAGGCTCAGGCTCAGGTTTAGGCTCGGGCTCGGGCTCGGGCTCGGGCTCGGGCTCGGGCTCGGGCTCGGGCTCGGGCTCGGGCTCGGGCTCGGGCTCAGGCTCAGGTCAGCGTGCGGAGCACAGCAGTCTGCTCCGGTGGCCCCTTGAAGGAAAGGAGAGGGAATTACTGGCTTTGCATATACAAATCAAAGAAAGAGCAAACGTCTGACACTTAAGCATTGTTAACCAGCATGTAAACATCTACTTCAATGATGAAAAAAACAACAAGAAAAACGCTGCATTTGTAATCGGCCTATAAAGCAGAGGGCTTTATGAGAGATTATCCACATGGAAACCAAAGATTTGAAACAAAAACCTTTTAGTGCTTAAACCTTCAACTTCAGCAGAAATTCAATGGTTTTGCCCTTTATGTTCTTCAATATTTTTCAAAATAGTCTTCAAAATATGTGCATGTAAAAAAAGTATTACGATCACACTGTTTATGTCATTGACTTTGCTGAGTTTGTTGGAGTCATGTTTCAGAGCCAGACACATTTGTGCAGGTTAGAGTTGTGTGAGAATGTTTTTCTGACATGAACAACATCATAACTCGCCGCTCATTTCAGACCTTTACTGCTATTCTGCGGTTGAAGAAAGCTGATGCTTGGTGCACTTTGTTGACTATTCAAGAGAATAACGCCACATTTTCTGAGTTATTATCCTCCTGCAAACATAAAAATGCAGCAACGGCTTGCAACATCTGCAGTGAGCTCATTTCCTGTATCCGAAAATACACCGAATGAAATAAACAACAGAAAGTAATTGAGAAGGATATCTATATCTACTCCGCGGTCGGAGGATTTTTTTCTGCTTTTTGTGGGTACATTATCTCACCTTTTAGAAGTGATAAATGCAGTTACACTGCTTTCAGTTTTTATATAACAGTATTATTTAATACAAACGGTGTGAAACAAGGCATATTCTCCTTCCCCCCTCCAGGTCTGCGGGACTCTTACTGAGTTCAAGGACAATACTTTTCACACTGTTGCTGCTGGGATGGTTTCTCCGCTTCCATGTGAAGGACAGGATTTCTAATCACGGTGCCATCCTGCCGCCCCGTCCATGCACATGTGACAGTCTTGTACACTTCCCCAAGCATCAACTAGGCCAAAATTAGGTGCCATGATTAGTCCGACTTCTTGTCTCTTGGTGTACTGAGGAGTCTCTTGCTGAATGAGATGTGCATCTTTAGCAGGTGGAGCGTCAACATTTGGTTAGTTTAGTAATCCACGGGGAAGGTGCACACTATTGCTCCACGTGCTGCTAAGCCGCTTAGTCTGCGTGTAATTAGGGATGTGTAGTAAAAACACACAGCAGGCAGGAGGTATGGATCTGAAGAATAAAAAGCTCAGTGTAGGTTGAAGCTGCATGACTGAGCCTTTACTGTAACCAAAAAATAATGAACATATTACTCCCCCAAGAGAGTTTCTTTAAATCTAGCTGGAATGGCACACTACCAGCTGCCTGTTGAATGCTGGCACAGAGTCTAGACCGCGATGACTCAGAGGATCTTGTATTCAAAGTAACAATGAACTGCTGCAGAAAGCCAAGAAAGCACAAAGACAGCTGAGGCAACACGTGTCTCATATGAGCGACGCTGGGAGCAGGTTTAGTAGATGCCTCCAAATGACTGTGACCTTTATTTCTACTGGTAGCTTTCTGGAAATGCTGCTGTCAGGCTCCTTGTATTTTTGTGGCACGTCATGACTCATTTCCAGAAGTATCCGGTGTTGATCAGACCGCTCATGAAAGGAGGCATCGCATTGAAACACTGTAGAGAAGGTGGTGAGTTTGCTGCTCTTCTGTGTTCATACAAGGGTAAAGGGAGTCCCCTGGTGGACACTGTGCGCACGTTCATGCTGGTCTCAGCGTTGGATGATTATCTGCATACTTTTACGCACACATATTCAGATATGTGTACTGTAAAAGCCTGCGCTGTAAGTGTGTGTGACTCTGTCCTTGCAGGTCTGCTGGTGTACGTGGCCATGATGGTGGGAGCGCTGGTGTGGGGAGGTCTGTGTGATAAGATGGGCAGGAGGAAGTGTCTAATCTACGTCCTGGCCATCGACCTGACCTTCTCCTTCCTGTCCTGCTTCGCCCAAGGCTACGGCTTCTTCCTGTTCTTCAGGTTCTGCTCCGGCTTCGGGTGAGATGTCTGTTGTAACGTCACGTTTGCATTTGCAGAGCTTCAACAAACGTGACTCAGTTGGATATTCATAATGACTGACCTTTCCAACAAATAATCCAGTTAGTGGAAACAGTTTTTTAAATAAGACGTCTGGCATTTGAATAAGTGTTGAAGCAGCTGAAACTTCCATTAAAACAAGCCGTGCTTCTTCTCTTATGTTCATAAAGAGCACATTTATAGTTAAGTATAATTTAATATTTCAAGGCTAATTTTTCTGGCATTTGCAATCAGCTTAAAAATAGACAGACTGAACATAGACAGGTGATGCTGGGTGAGAAAAACAAACACACTTGCTCCCACAGTGTTAATACCACCTTAAATATGCTACAGCTGCACAATCTACACAAGCAAGTTTTGTTTTTGTTTGTTTTTTACATCATCTGAGAATTTCTAGATTGTACGAATGAAAGCAAGTAAACATGATTTTTATTTAGGTCTTGCAAACTGATTGAATTTTCAACGTTAGACGATACGTGATCTCGATAACGGCTGCACACTCCTAACGGTGGTCACTGTGCAGCAGGTTAGAGACGGAGGAAGCTTTCACAATGTAAAATCAAATCTGGACACCAGCAGTGAATGAGAACGTTCAGGATGTTGTAGAGGAGTCAAATATGTTTCCTGCCCCAGAATCGGAGGATCCATCCCCATAGTGTACACCTACTTCACCGAGTTCCTGCAGATGGACAAACGCGGAGAGCATCTGAGCTGGCTTTGCATGTTCTGGATGCTGGGAGGCCTGTACGCCTCCTTCACGGCCTGGGGAATCATTCCTCACTACGGTAACATACATACACACACGACGACATCGAAACTTAACTGAGAAGACAATCAGCATCTTACTTTTAATGAAATTTTAAATTCACTGCAGGAGCGTTTTAGTATTTTTGCATGATATGACTGAATTAAATGAACCGCTTTTCTCTGTGCTCTTCCATATAACTACGGAGAGGTTTAAATGGCAATTAATTGATAAGTTACTCAAATTAAAACAACCAAATACCTTTGATTTATAAAGTGACCAAAACATACCCAAATGTTCCAGCTCTAAATTGGGTCAAAATGAATAAATAAATAAAATAAAGAATTAGAGTTACAACCTGGACTAACTAGAAGACTCGTAATGTCATGTAGTTTCACATCTGTGGTTAGAAAAGAGTGAGATCACTGTCACAGGGGATCGTTCATGATCCCCTGTGATTGCTACACGCAATGTTCTGTCCTACAATGAAGTTTTACAGGTATTGATGGTGAGAGAAAGAAAAGGTTGCTTTGGTTTTGTGAAAGGAACTTGCTCTGTGCTGTTTTCTGCAGGTTGGGGCTTTGCCATTGGCACACAGTTCCAGGTGCACAGTTGGAGGCTGTTTATCCTGGTGTGTCTGTTTCCTGCACTGGCCGCTCTCATCGGAGTCATCTTCATGCCAGAGAGCCCTCGTTTCCTGCTGGAGGTCAGATAACCAATCTGAAGCCTGTTCGTAACATCGCAAACTAGGGGTTACAAGTAACCTAAATGTCGAGAGTAAGAAACATAAAGATGCTGACGAGTCATCAGCAACCACAGCAACATCCCACTGCTGTGCAAAGGTAGCAGAGAGCTGCTAAGGCATCACCAGAACGCCACCCACCCGTGTTTCCCCTCCAGGACATTGTCAAGCCTTTAACCACATGTGATATTGTGTCTGTGTGCTACTGCTCAGCTCTCCTCCAGCTCGTCACACATGACCCCCCCCCCCCTGATAAAGGGAAGGCCTAATGGGAACACTGGCACTCAGCTGGTGCATTTGGCATGACGTCGTGTGGGAAAGCTTCCGCGGTCAAACTCAAACCCATAATGAGAAGAGTTGCTCTTAAAAATAGTCAGCCGTGCTGTATAGTTCCAGCCAGGCATACCAAAAACCATCAGTTTTCACTGAGCCCCCTTTTGAAGCTCACAGAGACGTTCATAGATCTGTGCACGTGTGTGGTTTCTCAGAATGCTCGACATGATGAGGCGTGGATGATCCTGCGGCAAGTTCACGACACCAACTGGAAGGCGAAGGGGGAGCCAGAGCGCGTTTTCACCGTAAGCTTTTATTCACACGTTGATTGTTGTTTTAGCAAATAGTCAACTTTATACAGGTGAGATATGTGTGTTTGAATTTGGATTCAAAAATGTCAAAAAATGGCATAGCATTTTATAAAAAGTATGAATGGCGTGATGTGACAAGCAGAGGACTTAAACAGAGAGAACATCGAGACACAGGAGCTGCCTGAGATAAAGATTTATCAGGGCAATAAATTAGACAACTTAATAGTGAAGGTTATGAAATAAGCCAAGACAACTAAATAACCTGCAAGTGCTGTCAGTCAGTGTGACTCATAGAAGAGGCCGTCCGAACAGGAACTCTGGAAACGGGAGCAACCTGGTGGTTTGGCATTCAGTTCATGTCTAAATCAGTCATTTCATAAACGTGGAAGGGCCACTTCATGCTCTCAAGTCTCCGTGAGAGCACGTGGCTGGACTTCGCTGGCCGCTTCTGCACCTTGATATGTACATATCTACAGAAACGCATACGGCCATGACCGGACCGGACATACGGCTTTATTCTGCGCACACACGAAGTTCAATGTTGCTCAAAACAAACTCAGAATGAACGAGTTCATGCTGGCCACAGACGCGCTATCAGGGAATGCTTTTAAGAAGACCGTCCGAAGCAGAACCAGCCTAATAAAGTCATTTTTCATTTAAAAAGGCTGTAGAAGAGAGTCAAGACAAGTCCAGAGGACATGAAAAATGAATCAGGCACCTAAGTCATTTCTTGAGACGAGTTTTTTTTGGTTTATCTTTGTATGGTGGTGGATGGGGGGGGGGGTTACATCTGCATCTTGTATAATATAGTAATAGAAGCGCTTGGAGCGTCTAGTCCTCTGCAAAAGCCAAGTCTTGCAAATAAACAGCACTTTCCTGCTTCAGCTCTTACCAAGGTTGAAGACTAAAATAAAATCAAGATAAAGACAATGACTGCTGCCTATTTTCCTTTCACTGTGCAGGTGACCAACATTAAAACTCCACAAACTCAGGAGGATGAGTTCATAGAGATCCAGAGTGACACTGGGACGGCCTTCCAGCGCTGGACTGTCCGAAAAATGACCATGTTGCAGCAGGTCAGACAACCACATGTCCTGCTTCTAGTCATCAGAATGTGGGAGGACATTTCCACACCCATGTTACGATGCGTTAAAGACATCATGGTCATTGTTCATGCATCTCTGTTGACCGATTCAACCACATTCTGGATGTCCAGCTCAACTGTCTCTCCTTCAAACAGGTGATGAGCAACGTGATGTCTCTAGCTGCTCCCGAGCTCCGACTGCAGGGTCTGTTCCTGCTCATTGTGTGGTTCTGCTTGGCCTTCAGGTAGCCAAACGTTTAAGACTGGATTTTTGGAAGAAAATATACTCCACTAACCGAGTAGAAGAAATGCATATGTCTTCCTTCATGTGTGTGTGTGTGTGTGTGTGTGTGTGTGTGTGTGTGTGTGTGTGTGTGTGTGCGTGTGCGTGTGTGCGTGTGGTGTGTGTGTGTGCGTGTGTGTGTGTGTGTGTGTGTGTGTGCGTGTGTGTGTGTGTGTGCGTGTGTGTGTGCATGTGTGTGTGTGTGTGTGTGTGTGTGTGTGTGTGTGCGTGTGTGCATGTGTGTGTGTGTGTGTGTGTGTGTGCGTGTGTGTAGCTACCACGGACTGGGTGTGTGGTTTCCTGACATGATCAAGTACATGCAGTATGAAGAATATGAGTCCAAGGTCAGAGTGTTCCATCGGGAACGTGTGGAACGCTTCCACTTTAACTTCTCTCTGGTCAACCAGATCCACCGCGAGGGAGAGTATATTCACGACAAGTATGTCTCCTCAGCACGTTCCCTTTCTCACTGTGTGGCATCATTTAGCTGCAGTTTGCTGTGATTCATTTAATTTTTTTTTTAATTCTTTTCCTGTAGATTTGCAAACATTGAGATTAAGTCTGTGAAGTTTGAGGATTCTCTGTTTGAGAACTGCTACTTCGAGGACATCAAATCCACCAACACGTTCTTTGAGAACTGCACCATCAAAAACACCGTCTTCTACAACACAGGTGGCTTATCGGGGCGGTATAGCACAGTCACTGTAACCTCATCAATACGCTTCCCTTGAAGCAAGTAGAGAGGACATCTATCTCACCAAAGCCTGTAGGTATCTCCCACGTTACAACCCTCCTGCTTTCTCTCCAGATCTGTGGCAGGAAAAGTTCAAAGAGTGCCGCATGGAAAACACCACCTTCCTGCACCCAAAGAAAGGCTGCCATTTGAATTTTCAGGAGGAAAATGACATTGTCATCTATATGGTCAGCTTCCTCGGCAGTTTGGCTGTGTTGCCTGGCAACATCATCTCAGCATTGTTCATGGACAAAATAGGAAGAATCCGAATCATAGGTGAGAAGAAAGAATAAACACAGTACAGAAACTCCAAGACAGCTAGTAATATAACAGTTTTACCATCTTCTGCTCCAGTATGGGTGCCTAAGTCTAACTGACTTTGGAATGAAAATCGGAGATATTTTAAATATTTAAAATGAAAGATGCTGTGTTTGACAAGCTCCTTCTCAAACAACGGCTGAAGGATCTTCGTTTTTCTGTCTAGGTGGCTCGATGTTGGCGTCGTCTGCCTGCACTTTCCTGCTGCTGTTAAGTTTCAGTCAAGGAGCTGTAATATGTTGGCAGTGCCTCTTCTATGGCACGAGCGTGGCCGCCTGGAATGGACTGGAGGTCATTTCGGTGGAGCTCTACCCCTCCTCTAAAAGGTACGGGCCAACCTGATCCATGTACCCGTGAGGAGGTACAAGGTCTGTGTGTGTTTGGGTGGGTGTTGTACTAAATGGGCGACTTCAGGGCGTCCGGCGTCTATTTCTGCCACGCGTCCGCATCCCCGACGCTATGTCCAGGCTGCTCACAGAGCTGCAGGTGTTGCCAAGTGGCTCTGAACAGCTCTGAACCTCATGGTCCAAATCTACATTCTTCAGCCTAAACCTGTGGTGTATAAGGGGGACGACCTCAGCTTTAGTTTTAAATCCAAGCCTTCTCTCTCTCTCACTCTCTTTGGTCTGCAGAGGGACAGCGTTCGGGATCCTGAATGGCATCTGTAAGTTTGCGGCCATCGTTGCCAGCTTTGTCTTTGCAGCCTTCATCGGCATCACAAAGATCATCCCCATCTTCCTGGCCTTTGCCGCCCTCGTCTGTGGAGGTCTGGTGGCTCTGAAGCTGCCTGAAACTCGGGAGAAAGTTCTGTCCTGAAAAGCCAAACGTCCTTCTGTTTTGGTGCCCCAGACATCAGTATAACTACATGAGGGAAGCGTTGTTTTGGGGGAAAGTATCAGCTTAAACTGAAAACAGAAAGACCAAATTAAAAGAGAGGCTATGTGGACTGAGTTGTGTTTGTCAGTCGTGAGAAACCTGTCTGGTTGCCTACATGAACCTGTGGTTGCTTTCTACTTCCAGTGAGCCCCATCAGGCTACCCAGCGTTCCTGTCTCATCTTTTAAATCTATTATTTGTCATCCTCTGTCTTCCCGTCTTCTATTTACACACAGCTTAGCAGCATCTGTTTTGTTTGAGGTTTATGAAAAAGATTAATAAGAGATGAATACGTGTCTGTGCTTGAATGGTGATGTAGTTCATGTTACCATGTTGTGCTTTGATTTTACTCCCAGTGAAGAAAAAGAGACGACCTTCAGTGATAAGTCGAGATGGGTGCGAGCTCCGCCCGCTGAGGCTCAGCAGAACTATTACATCCTATAAACGAACCTCTTCATTCCCCCAGTCTTTATTTAGTTTGCGCAGTCCTGTCGTGTCTGTAGTGCTCTGTAGTTATGACTGGGTTTGCTTCCTCCAGGTATAAATCTAAATTGACCAATTTATTGAATGTGGATGTTTTCTTTTTCTACTGAACTCACCCTTCTTCAGTTTTCCCAACCGACTCTTTTCCTCGTGTGTCGTCTTGTCGTCGACTCTGAGACACGGTGTCTGTCCTCGACTACGCAGCTGTGATTGTTTTTTTTAGGTAACGATAGAATAGAATCTGTCTATCACGTCTTGCCATGACAAAGTGTAAGGAACTGTTGTTTCATTTGTCTTTCCGTCTTTTTCTAAACAAAAGAGAACGAAACAAAACTGTGACATTAGATGTTTGATATGATGCTCTCATTTTAACATTCTGATGAACTGACGTGCAGAACGAGCTGCATTTCTGACGTGTGTCAAGATTTCTAAGGAGCATGTTACTTTTATTTGTTTATTTTTTTGTCTTTGCATGAGTGAGCGGCGCGTGCATGTGTGTGTCTGTAAGGCTGTTATCCAGACGTTTGTGAATTTACTGAGATTTACTGAGTATTTGTTGTTGTACATATAGACCTGTGTATATTAGTGGTACTATAACAGCTGCACCATGACTTGAATAAAGCTGCGAGTGTGTGATCCCGTCTCCTGTTTAATCACAGATGCCGAACGTGCAATGAAAACACCACAAACTGCAGATGCTATATCAGATTTAACAAAGTAAAATAACTCACATCTGCTTTTCTTGTCTGTTACGTTCAGTGGGCATTTTTCATTTTCAACTCTGTTTTGACAGGTCTAAATGCAACAATGCCCCAAAGCCTTGGAAACAGTTGCTATGGTGAAGAAGCCAGGATGAGGCCTGAACTGGAGCAGTAGGGCATGTAATCCTCCGTCGTTATCAAAATGTGACGGCATTCGTACTTAATTCCGTTAAAACTGAGACAGAATTTAAAGTGGGTTGATTTAAGCTGCACAAGTTTATTTTTTTTAATTTCCAGGACACGCGAATCATTAGGAACGCATTGCCAACAGCCAATATTTCTGAGCTATCAGTGCAGCCAGATAACAGACACCAGGAGCACAACTTCCACTTCCCTGCACCAGTCATCGTTCCAGAGCAGACACATGTTTAGAAATCAAATGAAAAGCTAATACAGCGGTCTGTTCTGGCAGATTTGGCAGGTGTGCTTTGTTCTCCAAGCAATGTCTGCATGAATGCAAGCAAAATCTGCTCAAACACGATGAGATAAAAAGGCAAACACACTGCCTTGATGCAGCAGTGTATTTTTTTCATGCTTGTTAACCACTGACCTTCAGGTAGCCGCTCTGCCTCCTGAGCGACAGCCAGAGCAGAAAACACACGATGCAGGACGTTCTGGTTTGAAAATCGTATTTGTTGTCTACACGTCTGTTTCTAGAACTGACCCACCTTTAAGGAGATGCACTACACCCGTTGTTGTTAAAGTTGGCTCAGTTTGCCCGTCTTATACGTCCGTCATGTACTTTGATTTACCACAGGGATGCAGTAGCAGAGGCTCTCTTTGACACTGGTGTTCACAGCAGCTGGTTTTAAGCGTTTAAGTAAGCCGCTGATGATGTGAAATTAGGGGGAGAGAAAGATTTAAAACCTGGACAAATGTGCTGTGATGTGAGTCTGCACAGTTTCCCACAAATCGGAACCACGCCACGCTGAAATACTTTCACACGACTGGAGTTTGATTGATGCGTCTGCGTTGCAGCTATAGAGAGCAGGTACAGACGGCGTCTGCAGCTGGCGGTGCAGGTTCTTCTGTGCAGCGCCGCAGCGTGCAGTGTTCCCTTTTCTTTACTTCCTCCACGTACCTCACACATGGTGACTGAAGCGGAGCAGATCTTCGTGGAGTCACTTTTACTGACATTATAGCGATTTATCTGTCCAGTCTGAAAATGACAGAGATGAAATAATGGAATATAGCTGGAAATGCAATGCTGCCAAGTGCACCACTCGTAATTCTTGCAGTCTGTGTTGGGTCGACGTGTAGTCGCATCCCTGGAAAACGTGCAGGTCAGGCTCCCGCGCTTCGCCACCTATACCCGGGCTGCAGCAGCATTTTTCCACTCAAGTAACATCCCTGTGGAAGTTGTACTGATTAACTTTGAACATTTTGTGAAGACAAGCTTTTAATCATGAAACCCAAAAATGTCAGACAGAATTATCAATAATAAACATTTTAAAAATTGAATTATGTACTGTATTTTAAATAAGGAAAGTGAGTGACTGATTTTGCGATTGCCTCATTCGTGTCAGACTCTCCTTATTCTAGCACCCTTTCCCAAAAGAGTGAACTATTCCTTTAGATGTGGTTTGACTAATTGATAAATACCCCCAATGCCAAGAATAAATTCACAGGAGGTGCCAAGACGTTTCTCTGTGATCTCCGTGAGATGGAAACGGTCATGGGCTGATTGAACAGAGAGCATCTCACTCAGTCCTTTGAAGCTTCGATCTTATATAACAAAAGAAAACTGGCAGGACACAAAGTGTGTTCGTGGGAAAAGAAAAACAAAAAAACATAACAAAAATGACCATATCAGCTGCATGTGTTTTAGTTTTCTTCAGGAAGTGCTCTTATTTCCTTAAAGCATGTTCTCTTCCAGGCATGTGAGTGACATGTGAGCTGAACTAACTGTTCCCATGTCAGGGGCAGCTGTGATGGGAGGACCTGTAAAAACACGGCAGCACTCGAGTGCGAGCCGTGCCGGTAGTAGGAGGATGTGTTTACTCAGGCTGAGGTGTGAAAGGCACTCTGCTGATCCGTCCAGCGGCTCATCGGGATGTCGGATGACTGACGAGATCTCAAATTCATCTCGTTTCACCTCAGTCACAACGAGACTTGTTCAGTCACTAATGTTCATATTATTGTTGGAAATCAACAAAGATAGATAGATAGATAGATAGATAGATAGATAGATAGATAGATAGATAGATAGATAGATAGATAGATAGATAGATAGATAGATAGATAGATAGATAGATAGATAGATAGATAGATAGATAGATAGATAGATAGATAGATAGATAGATAGATAGATAGATAGATAGATAGATAGATAGATAGATAGATAGATAGATAGATAGATAGATAGATAGATAGATAGATAGATAGATAGATAGATAGA
This sequence comes from Xenentodon cancila, assembly GCA_014839995.1. Lineage (NCBI taxonomy): Eukaryota > Metazoa > Chordata > Actinopteri > Beloniformes > Belonidae > Xenentodon > Xenentodon cancila. The sequence continues at coordinate 33,221,568 of CM026197.1, forward strand.
GAGAGAGAGAGATAGATAGATAGATAGATAGATAGATAGATAGATAGATAGATAGATAGATAGATAGATAGATAGATAGATAGATAGATAGATAGATAGATAGATAGATAGATAGATAGATAGATAGATAGATAGATAGATAGATAGATAGATAGATAGATAGATAGATAGATAGATAGATAGATAGGATAGTAAAGTTATTTTTTAGGTTCTTGGAGGTAGTTGTTCAGATTTTACGCGAATGTCACATTTTTACAGTTTGATGAAATGTACTGTCCACCTCTGGCTGACCTCTCCAGTTCCAGCAATGTTTCACACCAAGGGTGCAAAATGTTCCTCCCCAACCCCCACCTCCTACCCCCCACCCCCACCTCCTACCCCCCACCCCCACCTCCCACCCACTGACATGCATACACACAGTAGACACACTCAAGGTGACAACATAGCCACCATTACCACACACATCTGAGATAAATGAGTGAAGCTGCGTTTTACAGCTTCATGTTGATCTTGTAGATCTTCTACATGACCCGGTCCGTGCCAACGGTGACAGGGTTTGGACTAAATACTGTGAAACCAGCAACGACAAACGTCAGTGCTGACTTGGTAGCTTTGGTGGAGAACTTTGACGATGGCGTCTGTATAATAATCAGTGATCAGCTGTAAAAGTCTAGTTTTATTAAGTGCTTCTGAGCAGTTGGTGTCTTACCTGCAGCAGACGGGAGTCCCAGCCATCTCAGTCTGGAGAGTCCGGGAGGAAGTCTGATGAGGAGCTACGCTGCAAAACAGCCCCCCCTACAAATAAGACTAATATTCCATAAATCGAGTTAAAATGGTCTTATTTCAAGGAAAAACAACGTTGATTCTTAAAACTAGTGAAATAGTTTTGTAATTTTTAACTTAACAAATTAAAAATTGTCAAGTCGAACAACACAATCCTCACAGTGCAGCTTTCTCCAGGTGTGTCTGTGGAAGCAGGTGTAAGATGACGTCTTCAACGACCCCGGGACGATAAAAACGCTTCAGAGGAGCCTGGAAAGTGCTTGTTTGTTACTCAGGTGAGCCAGTAAAAGTCTCATACTCTTTAAGGATGAAGACCTATTTTATTACAGAAAAATACCACTTCTTGTTATATGAGTGTAACATTTGAGTGTAACGGCCCCAGCAGGGCCCTTACACCGTCCAGAATGAATCCTGTTTATTTATTTCTTATTAAAATTATTTTTGTGATCCCCAGTCGTCCTATTCATACTCAGTCTATATTTCATTTATGTAAATCAGCAACATGTGAGTTTTGCAGCTTTATGGAAACAAACCTGCCCATCTCAGACCACGAACGTAGAGTGAAAATAAATTTAAAAAGATTAAAGTATAGATGAAATGAAGAAAAGAGTCCAGGTGGAATGGTCTTTTCTGCCAACCGATGGAGACATTTAGGATTAAAAACGTACTTTCTTCTGTGGAGGTTTTGTTTTTTCAACTCTTTGTTTCTTCCCAGTTTCCTGCCTTGTTCCTTCCTCCCTGCCCGTCTCTGTGTCGGATTCGAGAGTTCGTGGACCATTTCCAGACATCTTGCCCTCCCGTGTCTCTTGTTAAATATTTTTGTTCATTAAATTATTTTCTTGTTCAAACGTGGTTTCCACATATGCAGACTGCAGGCTTTTTTGTCAAAAAAAAAAAAAAGTAATGACTATGAATACAGCATTTTAAAATCTTTCGTTCATTCATGAGCTGGAGGAACGTATGGATCGTGACAGACTTTGGATGGTTTCGGTTTTCACAGCATGACACCAGGAGATAAGCTGAAGCGGCTGAGATGTGCTCAGTTTAAATGAGCTGTCATTTCCGAGCAGCCATCTCAGACTAGGCCTCATTAGTGAGGGTTTAAAGACATGCTTCAACCTGCTGAACACCAATCTATTTAAATTACAAAATCCATAATAATCCCAATAAAATACTACACAATAAGCACGTCCTCCAAAACCGGCTGCACTGACGTATTCAGGTTAAGACTTTTGCAGCTGAAGTCGGTCTCTAATATAAACAGATGAACACATGACACCGAGGAGTAAAAACACTGAGTAATGGTTAACTGTTTTAATTCTGTGAATCACTCACAGTTCCCCACACGCACGTGCGCATCTGAAGCACGGACAGCTCACTCGGAGGTCGTGGTGAGGTTGACGTACAGAGGAGGCCCAGACAGGTGGCAGGCGTCCCAGTCTCTGAGTCTCTGCTGTGGGTGGGCGTCCACCCAGAGGTGCCAAACTCCCAGCCAGGCTCCCACAGCCTCACCTCTGTCAGGGGTCTGGCAGGGCCCGAGCTGCGGGTTCAGCCCCGGTTCACCCTGCCCTCAGCCTGACACAGCGCATCTTTCCGTCAGCCAGTGAACCTCTTCGCTGTAGTGATTCACGTACACTACCGTACGCTCACTGCCTCTCACTCCCCTGTTTGTCAGAGTTTCAGACCCCTGGAGCAGCTTCAGTTTTCTGAGCAGAAAGAACAGAAAAATCAGACAGGCTCCAAGCTGCAAGGTTTTTAATTACCTGCTCAGCTGCAAACCACTTCTTCAGGAGGAGATTTAACCTTTGATGCAGAGCCAATTGAGTTATTCACTTAAATGAAAAAGGCAGGCGTTTATGATCGTCTTCATGATCTATCTTTATGTTTAAGTTCAAATACAAGATTCACCAAAAAAGACTGTAAAAGATGCAAACAAAGCATGCTGACAGGAGCGACAAACTATTAACTAAAAGGGGTGAATGCAATCAGACCAAATAGGAAAAGCATATGAGAAACACTGACTCAGCATCAAATCTGTTTTCAAATTTGCAGACCAGAACGTTAATATTTCAGAGTCTGGTTTGATCTTCCAAACATAGTGCCGTCCATTATACGGCATCCCTATACCACTAAAACCATCCCTAATCCTGAAACTGTATGATATAAGACTACCAGCACTTTTCAGGGGAGAAGAGGGTGGAGATGGGGACACAGAGAGGTTACCAGTCCAGCATCCCCCAGTTCTCACAGCTGAGGTGCGAAGTGACACCTTCAGACTCTTAAGTTCTCATCAGTGTGAAACCATCACACCTCTGCTCTAACTAGATAACATCAGGCTTCATTAGACTTCATTAAGCCTCATTATATTTACATTTTTAGCCATTTAAGACATCGACGTTTTACTTTCAGGCAGGTGTAACAGGAGCAGCAGAAGGACACGCTTCACTTCCATGGTCGACATAAAGACGGGGCAGGATCGCCGCTCACGCCTGACTCACTCTCACTATACAATGATTGTATCTGTGAGAAATGGTGGGGTATAAAGCAGAGGAGATCAAGAAAAGATTAGGAAACAGCGTCAGGTTCAAGGTTGGAGTGAAGGAGGGAGGTAGAGGGAAGACGAGGTAGTGAAGGCTGACTATCAGACCCGACGCCACCAGTCTTGATTCCAGCCGGTGTTGAGCACGTGCCCAGCCGTACCTGAAGCTGCATTTCCCATCTATATGACGTATAGTAGTCCGGACAGCCATTTTCAGGTTTCATTTGGCCAATCAGACCTTATTTCCAGAATTACCTTTTTTAACCTTTTTTAGGAGATTTTGGAAAGATTAAATCTGCAGACTGAAGTAAATTTGGAAACAAAACTCAAGAATCCAGACAAAGTTGCTCACATTTGTCCAAACTTTGAACTTTATTTTTAATCATGTTTCACGGCTCGATTTTTGCAGTGTCCAATGTCTATGTACTATAGACTATGACTATGTCTTCTTCACACCGTGTTATTTTTGTATTCTTTTTTGCTGATCTTGCTGTGCTTTTATGCAACAGACATGAGGTCTTTTCACAGAAATACCTTAAACATGTGCAGAATGCATCTGCTGTCCTGCAGGGACACAACTCAAATAAGCAAAAATGTTTATTGTTTTCAGCAGGAGTCAAAATTCACACTTCCACTCCCATGGCTGAACTTTCCCAGAGCAGAGGGAGAGGCAGGGTGAGGCATGGAGGGGCATGGGTCCCACTCACTGTCTGTGTGTGAGTGTGGGCTCTGCAGCAGTGGCCTCGGCTTTAGACAGTGTTTTGTCAGAATCTGCAGAGGTGTCACTTCGCACCTCTGTGGCCTGGCCTGGACTTATAAACCAGTGGAACAGAGCTGAGCAGCACTCGCAGCACTCGCAGCACTCGCAGCTTCCTGAGCGTTCCAGTCAGACCACTGAGTTCCTCCACACAACATGGATACCTCCTCAGCCCCTCTTCTCGACTACAGCCTGTACCAGTGGTGCTCCGACTCAGACCTGTCCAGCCTTTCCTCTCCAGAAACTCTGTCGCCTGTCCACTCCATGGACTCCAGCCTCTCGCCTTCCTACCAGCAGCCTCCACAGTCCACTCCCAGGGCTGTTAAGACTGTGTGCCCCCAGAGCCTCAGGTCCTCACCTTACTCCCTGTCTGGACGCGGCCGCAGGACGGGCAGAGCCACACGGATCCGCAGCAAGCAGAGGGAGAGCGCCAGCGAGAAGGAGAAACTGAGGATGAGGGACCTGACCAAAGCCATGCATCACCTCAGGTCCTACCTTCCACCTTCGGTGGCCCCTGCCGGTCAGACTCTGACAAAGATTGAGACTCTCCGACTCACCATCCGCTACATCTCCTACCTGTCGGCCCAGCTGGGCCTCAGTGAGGAGGTGTTGTTTCAGAAGAGGGAACAAGGAGACACCTCGGCCAGTGACCCCTCCTCTCCGGATATCGTGGGCTACTTCCAGAACGCGTCCACTGGAGCTCAGACGGAGAACCTCAGCCTGAGCCAGGGCCTGTACCCGGCCCACTGTTACAGCCAGAACACTATGCTGCATTCTGGGGACTGTGGTTTTGGAGTGGATCAGTTCAGCAGACAGTTCAGTGACGCCCCTAAAGGAGACAGGAGCATGGGCACGGTTCTGCAGTCGCCTCCAGCGTCACAGCCGTCCTGCCAGGTTTGTGCACATTTACTCATCAAGTGACGCTCTGCTGGTGAAACGTCATATTTAAGTGACCTCCGTAACAGTAAGATCATTCCTGTCATTTTCTTTTTCTTTCATACAGATGTGTGGCAAAGACTTCTGCATCCCGCTGGTCCCACGAGAGTACTGGGGTTAACCGGGGTTAAACGTCACTGAACGCTCATCAGCCGACAAAAGACGCAAAATACTTCAGCGTCTGTACCAGCTTGGAGCCTGTTTGATTTGTTTGTACTTCCTCTCTGTGAATTCAGTAATTTATTGGAAATATGTTAATCTACCTTTTATTTATTCTGTCATATGACATGTTCTGTGTAAATATTAATATGTTCAACAGCTATTTTTATATTTCCTTATCCCACTATTTATAATAAACCATTAAAATGATCAATTTCTTGTGCTCATTCAAAGTTTCTTTTAGTTTCTTGTGCACAGGTGGCCGTTAAATCTGGCTCATCTTCCCAAATGGACTTTTAAAAAAAGCTTTTGTAAAAAATGTGATGGATAATAAAAGTAATAATAGTCATGTACAAATCCATAATGTATAATAATATATAATCTAATATAAAAGTGTAGAATATGATTTCATACATTTGTTAATGTATACTCTGCAAGTATCGGTAATAAGGTCCGCGTTCTGGGATGCTTTAAAATATATATATATATATATATATATATATATATATATATATATATATATATATATATATATATATATATATATATATATATATATATATATATATATATATATATATATATATATAAAACAATGATTAAGTTTGTTAATTACAACTCATTCAAGCACTAAAACAGTGTTAAGATGATTTAAACTTTAACATTCCCCAGACTGCAAACCGTCTTTTAACTACCTTAGAGTCAGAATAAACGTCTATCTGCACGTTTGCAGCTCACGTGCAAACCGTCCTGTTTTTCTGTTTGTAGCAGGCATTTGCTCCTTAAGTCTGTCTCTAGAAACATTACAGTGTCTGAGAGTTTGTATTGTTGGTCGTGTAAACCAATGTTTTGTTAATATTTAACATATTGTAGGAGTAGAATGACAAGAAGAACAAAAAAACAGACAGTCACGTCACATCACGGCGTCTCACACCCAACAGCTGTGGCGGTAAACTACATCCTAGTGTCACTTTTCCAAACTCCGTTAGACAGGACTGACATGGAGCTGAGGCATTAGCACTGAATGATGGGCTGATGTGTCGAACCGCAACCACAGTCACAGGATCAGACTGGCAATTAGATCCGTGATTTAATTCTCAGGTGCCTGTGTTTCCCTTTGAGAAGTCAAGCTATTCCCAACTTACCACTGAAAGCAGACCGAAGACCCAAAACCCCAAAACAGACCCAAATTTCATTTTGAAACATACGACATCAACCCATTGACGGTTTCAGACGGAAACCTGTAACTTCAGGCTCACAACAGTGTCTCCGTTGTTAACAGCGTTGCCTGCAGACCTGAGGACCACAGCCGCTCGCTGACTGACCGCCGGCCACCAAGACATTGTGCTGTAACACGGGACAGAACGGAGGCCCTACTAGGGTTTGACTGGACAACCGTGTGCCGGGTCCGATGGGTTGCTTTGTCCTTCTGTAGACTCAAATAAACATTGTCATATAATAAAAAAGAAATGACCATCTTTATTCTAAAGAATGACCCCCCCCCCCCCCCCCCCCATCCACACCCATCCACACCCTCTACTAGAAATCAGTCAAATCCCAAGGAGCTGAAAGGTATTCATATGTATATATATTGTACTACAGTTTGTAATTGAACTTGTTCCCACTGGTGTAAATGCATTTTAAAAAAAAGCTGTTCCAATATATCACGTTTAATGTTTAAAGAAAAAACAATCGTAACACTACCTGTCTCCAGTGACCGTTTGTTCCCATATTGAGGAAGTGGAATTAACGTTTTCCATCCTCGGCTGTTCTGCAAATATGCAGAATACATTTACACCATTGTTGAGCAGCAGTGTATATGATGAATTTCTGAAGTACTGCATCTTTATAACGACTGTAAGTGATTACCTTTCATTTTCCCTCCAGGATGTTCTGATTTAGTCAGTTTACCTTGTCTGAGAAGTTTTGGTATTTAAATATTGTTCAGTTTTACCTGCGGTTTGCACTTTCTTTCCTTTTGCATTTTTCCTGCTGCTTTTGAACACTTTTCCCTTTACATATTGAGTTCCTATCAGATGCACATCCCCCCAGAGTTGTAATCCCTCGCTGGGAGTCTGAAACGTAACGCTCTGCGGTTTGCAGAGCAAAGATCGGCCTCTGCCACAGGTTATCTAGTTTACTTAGTGTGCCTTTGTTAACGGGGCACTGCAAACACAGAGAGATCCTTGGCACCGCTAAGTCTAGACTGCGACCCCCCCACCCCCACCCCTCTCTCACCTCCTGCCCTGATTACTTGCCAAATCCAACAGAGAGGCCTTTAATATTCATCGAGAAGTGTGGATCTGCATATCAGGCTGGAGAATTAGGTTTGTGTGTTTAGATTGCCACATACATGCAGTTCATTTGATATGCAAGCACCAGGCTACCACAAAGCCTAACATGCTCACTTAAGTCTTTCATCACAGCGCAGCTAATGAACTCTCCGGGCTAACGGAGTCTGGGATGAAAGGGTTAGCAGGGCAGCGCTGATTATTCGCTCATTACGTGTGAGTAAACACCGTCAGAGCTAATGTGGATTAAGAGCGGGAAGATCCTCCACCTGGGAGGGAGGAAGAGACTTGACAGCTGGAATCCTGCCGAGGTTTGGGCTGGAAAATACCTCTTTAATTTCACATTTAATCAAGTGATAGTCGTTATTCCTCCACACTCGCACGGGGACACAACAGCATATGTGCCGCAGGTCAAAGGTACCGTAGGAATGATGAAAACACAAACCTGTCCAGGTGGAGCCCCGCTTCTCACCTGGAATGAGCTGGAGAAGGCTCCAGCAGGACCCCGTGACCCTGCACGGATGGATGGATGGATGGATGGATGGATGGATGGATGGATGGATGGATGGATGGATGGATGGATGGATGGATGGATGGATGGATGGACGGGTGAATGGACGGACGGAAACACAAAAATGAGCGTGACACAACTATTAAAGTTATCTTGGTAGCAGTGACTCTTGTAATTTACCTAATATCAAATAAAGTAGGAGTGTGTAATATTTATGCCTTTGAGTCCTCACAACTCAACACGTTTCAACCTTTCAAGATATCAGCCTTTCTGGGATCTAACGTCCTCAGATTAACCCTATTGTTGCTTCAGATGCCTTCCTCGATTTAAAAGCCTGTTTTTCTTGCATTATTGTGGTGTTGGAAAAGTGTATAAAAACACATTCACACCTTCTGCTTTTAGGTTTCACCTCTGCTCTGGAGCAGGAGACAAATGTGACGCGCTGGATTGTGGGAACGCCGCTCACGACTCAGCTCCACAGTACTGGTGAAAACAAAACAAAATAAAACCTTCAGTGGGCATCACTGTAGTTACGTGAGTAAGTTAATTATTTTTATTGTAGATGTTAGATTTAGAGTTAGAGAAAAACATTTAAGAGTTATTAGGAAAAATATGATTTTCCCGTTTTTGAAGATTAAAGTTCCAGGACAATAAATCAGTTAGAAACGTAAGATAACATCTTCCAGCCTGCTTGAAGTGTGTTTTGCGTGTCGGGATATTAGATTAATGTTCTGGGAAATGGGCTGATGTTGAGGCACATTTTCTCTAACCGGGTTCCCAGAGCACCGAGGCCTGCTGCTGTCCAAACAGTGTGAAGAGGGAACTGCTCACACCTCCCAGCTGTCCCGGCACACTTCATCCATCCTGACATCACAAGGAATCAGTGACAAGAAGAGAGCAAGACGATGCAGCTAATGAAACACACACTCATCATTTTCTTCACCTTACTAGGCAGCATTCGCATCTGTGGGGCTTTTTCTTTTCAAAAAGTGATACTGGAAGCAGTTGGGCATTCAGTGATGCATGAGAATTCATATATATGTAAACATGCATGCACACGCACACATGCACGTACACACACACACATATGCACGCACGCACGCACGCACGCACGCACGCACGCACGCACACATTCTGATTCTCTAGCTATTTCCAATCAGTGATTATTTGGTTCCTGGTGAGTCTCATATTCCGACCTGTAATGCACATACATCCTCCGACATGCATGACCAGGTGATGTTCCCAGGCTGTAGGAGCCAAAGAGTGTAATAGGTGTAACATAACCATGCAGGCTTCCAGGTCACACCTCGTCCTGGAGCATGCCAGTTTCCCATGGGACCCCCTGGCCTAGGTGTCGCTCCGACTTCCAGAGCTTCCCAGGACCAGAGGTGACCATCAGAGGTGCAACCTCACACCTCCCACCACATATATGGAGCGGCCGTCCTGTCTCTTTCCATTATCTTGTGCTCACTTTACCAGCAAACCAGTCTGAGAAGAGCCCACAGACAACAGCAGCAGCAGCCATGGAAACATCTTACTGTTCTTCTCTCCAGCTCCAGGAAAGTTCTTTCATGTTTGATTGTGAGGCTTTGCTGGACAAATCTTTGGCTCCTGATCCAGCCTCTGACCCTGGTTACTACAGCGCAGCCAGCAGCCTGTCTCCGACCTCCTCCGTGGACTCTTTCTGCTTCTCCCCTGCCTCCCTGCAAGTTGGAGGAAACGAACAAGATGCCTTGGATAGTTTCCTGTTCAGCAGCCCAGTGGAGCCTCATTCTGCCTGCCAGATGCAGACTCAACTTTGCTCCGGATCCTCCTCTGCAACCACAAAGAAGTCCAGGTCCAGGTATCCGGGTAAGAAGCGCCAGACTGCCAGTGAGAGGGAGAAGCTGAGGATGAGGGATTTGACCAAAGCCATGCATCACCTCAGGACATATCTCCCACCCTCTGTGGCACCAGCCGGACAGAACTTAACAAAGATCGAGACACTGCGCCTCACCATTCGATACATCTCCTACCTGTCAGCCCAGCTGGGCCTCAGTGAGGAGGTGCTGGAGCAGAGGGGAACCAGAAGGTTTATGGACCAGGTCCAAACCCTCTGTCATCTCCCGGATCAGCCAGCAGCCAGCTACAGTCCACAGCAGTCGAGCTGCGACACTGTGAGCATGGAGCAGCTGTCGTCTCTGCAGCAACCACATCAGGTAAGTTCATACTCCGATGAAAGGAGCCTCTCACTGGATTGCTTTTCTTTCCACAATCTACCATGGTGCTCCAGAGTGTTAAAGTTGAATGTATCTGTCTCCTGTTCCCAGGTTTCTGGTGGAGTTTGCCTCACCAGTGAGCAGTGCTGGACCCTCCAGCAACAACCACAAGCTTTTACCTTCTCTGGACGGTGTTGAGAGGTGGTCCCGAGTCTGCTCAGTGATTTTCACCGCAGCACTGGCCTCTGGCCAAAGTCATGCACAAGCCTCTCATGTTTATTTGAACAAATCATGTTCCGTCCTCTTGTTTGATTTTGTACATAGAGCCATGTATTTATTAAGCTTTTATATTTTGAATATAATAAACGTTATTTATCATGAAACGCCTTTGTTGGTTTACCTGTGTAGGTAGATGGATACACACATACATACATGCATGCACGCTCAGTGTTTGGTCTCTGCGTCCTTCCACAAACGCTGCAGCTGTCGGCAGGATAATAAGGAGAAGGAGAACATCCCCTTTACTGCGTTAAAGGAAGGACTCCTGCTGAGAGAGGCAGCTGCTAAGCAAGGACCTGTCAGGGGACACTTTTTCTGTCCCGTGTAAACACGACTGGCAGTTTAGACTTTAGACGACTTTAGAAAAACAGTAAAAGTTGTCTGTGCTTGAAATGTGACAATGTAACCATGACGTTTTCTGGGCATCGCTTCTCTACAATCCACTCTGTCCATTAAAAGGGTGAAAGGGCAGCTGTAAATCTAGTACTTTGGGTATTTTTCTGGGTTTATTTATGAGCCAAAGTGTCGCGCTTCACACATTACACGAGTGTAGAGAGTGCAGGAAAAGCAGGAGTTGAAAGACACTTGTTACTGGTCTTTGTTTTTAACTGACCATACCTCTATGTATATTACTCTGACTTTCTAATTATACCTCATATTTACCATAAATACATACAAAAAATATTTTAATGGTTAATGGGGCAAATTTGCTGATGTACAAATACAGGTTCAAGCAGCTTATTTTAATAGTGACGAAGAAAGTCTACTATGAGCAGCATGAAAATTAGAGTTGATTGCAAGCAAGCAGACCTGCAGATCATCAGAAACGTCCACCTTACCTGCAACGCAGGGTCTACTGCTTTTTAGTTTGTTTTTTTATTTTCTGTAACGAAACAATCCACATAAGCATGAACCTGAAGAGTCGACTGGATGAAATATTCATGATGCGCTTTGTGGCTGAGATTAGAAAAGACTGTCACAAGTTGCTTCTTCAGTTTAAATACGTTCAAATGTTAAAGGCTGGCTCGCTCACCAGAGCCAGCTTGTGCCATGCCGCGCGCATGACGTGATTAACGCCCCATCCTCATTCCTCCGCTGGCCCAGACTCACATTACTGAGGCCTCAGTGGCGCCCTGCTCACTTGTGTGTTGGGCCCCGCCTCCACCTCTCACTTTGGCCTGCCTTCAGTAAACAAACCTGATGAGAGCGGCTCCATCAAAATGAGGAGAAGCTGGCATTTTTGTATTGATACAATATTTGATATTGATAGCAATGTTGAATATTGCTACATAGTAAAATAAATAAATAAATAAATAAAAGAAAACTATTACACTGAACATAATTACACTGACAATAAATAATACTGTTACTCAATAAGTTAAATGGGTAAAATAATGACACTGTAAATGTGGTTTGTGGTAGCCACCAGTAAAAGTTTGGGAACCAGTGGCCGACTGCAACCTCAACGCGTCCTCCCGCTTTGGTCCTTTCTCATTCCTCTGAACTCATGAAGAACGCCGCTGTTGAGACATATAATGAAGTTACACATGGCAGTTTAACTTTACTTCGTGCCCTGCACGAACTGTGTTTTGGTCTAAAATGGGTAATTTAATGCCTGAACGGTGCAGCCACCGTGATCGTGGCGTCTGGCTCTCTTTCATTTGTGATGATGGCGGTTTATGCAAATTCTTAAAGGAGCCTCTGCAGGATGATTTATTAAGCTTCACACGTGAAATTAGAAGGAGACATGAAACTGTGAGTGCACCAAAAGGTCTTCATACAAAGTTTATTTTTATAAATTGTCTTTTTCATATAAAGGGCTGCACATCTTTTTTTTTTGCATCAAATAATCACATTTTCTACGTGTGTGGTCAAAGTAAAGCTGTCAAGTATTGTTAAATGCAAAAAGGTTTTATCAAAACACCTAAGAGAATTCCAAACATTTCTATCAGGTTGAAAATATATTAAATGTTCAATAGTATATATCTTTTTATTTAAAAACTTTGTACTGGAGTTAGTGAAGACGTTTCACTGGTGAACCAGTCGAGCACCTTTTCCTTGTTCTGGGCCACCCAGTTCATGTTGGTCCTGGTTTTCTTCAGCGCCTGCTCCAGGAGCTCAGCCGCCACGCCCAGCTGCTCTGCGTGTCCTTCGCTGAACTGCAGCAGCTGGAAAGGACGACAGACATTTAACTGGACAGCCAGTTAAGGCTAATAATCGCATCTGTAATTACAGCGAGTGGTGGAGGTTGTACCTGCTTGTACTCAAACTCGCTGGAGAAACGTTTGGTAATGCCATTAATTATTGATCTAATGTCATAACTGAGGAAACAGAAAAAAATAAATAAATAAAGATTGAGGGTTTAGATCATTTATTTCAGACAAGTATGGAGTATGTAACAAAAGTTGATTTATGTGTTGATTTGAAACAGATGTCCTGCATTATTGCATTTCGTACATTTATATTATATGTTGCCTCCACATAATCGTGTCTTCCTGTGATGGTTAACTTCTTATCGCATAAATAAAGAGAGAACTCACTTATTGATTAAGTGGCCCCAGTTGGCTCTGACGAAGTCCCAAGCCAGAGGCTGGCCAATGGGGTTATCAGCAACGTGAACTATGATAGCAGCAGCATCCTGCTTGCGGATCTTCTCTGGCTGCAGACAGTACAGCAGATACCTGAAAAACACGCAACACTTTAATTAAAACAACCAGAGCAAATACAATGAAACAGCAAGCAAGCACCACGCCACAGGTTGTCCGTATGACTGACCTGTTCAGCAGCCAGGGCTTCTTGGTGCAGGACAGCGCCCGGGCAAGTTTATTCGCTTCTGAGGCAATGCTAGAGTTCTTATACATGGTCCACGCAAAGTCCCACTCAGCCTGTCCTCCTGCTGCGACAGCGTTGCAGTACACGGCAGACCTCAGGCTGGGAATGATGCTAGATAAGATGAGAGCGAGGATGTGTGGTCACAAAGTAATGAAAGAAAAAGGAAAAACTTCAGTCACAGCGACAGCTACTGTATTCAGCATGGATGTACTTGTTGGTTGGAGGGTTGTCCATCCACTCTTTGAACCACCCAGTCGTCAGCTCCTTGCAGCCTGTCACTCCTACACTGCAGGATTGGGAGATGGCATTCACCTGATTGTACCTGGACGCGGCAAGGCGAGGATCAGGCGAGTAAAGGAGACACGATAAAACAAAGCAAAAGTTCTGTGTACAAATGTGAGCTGGCGTGACAGATTTATTCAGAATTTCTAAAGGAGGTCATTTGCATTTTAGCAAAGATGCAATTTTTGCACCGACTTGAAAAGATCTATAATCTAAACCGAGTGTTACATTGGTAGCCTGTTTCAATGTGGAATAGCGGCAAAACAAAAGTGCACTCCTGTGCTGCTGGAACTTCCCATCGTTCCAACACCGCATTATTCCAGCATCCCATTGATGCTGCAGCCCGTTTGCTCCATAATTCCCGGCCCGTCGAGCCCTACTGATTGCTGGGAATATTGGGAGGGGGAGGTTGGGGTATCAGGACAGGAACAGGACAGCATCGTTCTGCCTCGCGGTCACTCACATTCAAAACAAGGCCGAATATCGGAGCATAAGCGCGCCTGGAAAAAGCCGTGTTCATGTTTGAACTCAAACTCATCCGAACTGAGGCAGCGAGGCAGTGAGATCCGGAGGTATCATTTAGTTTGAGATTTCCACAATATTCTTAGGCACATTTATACATGATATTCCTTCATTTTTACTGTCAAATATCTTCAAAAAACAAACAAAAAAAAATGGAAAAAAAAAAGATGGGCATGTTCTTCTCTATAATCACACATTATTTCCACGGTGTCATTAATCCATTCTGCAGTTTAAGGCTTAGTCGCTTAGAGTAACGACAGTTGTTGATCATAAAAGGAAAAAAAAAGTGTCATTCTTTTTTGTTTGGGTCACATTAATCTAAAAATGCACAGCACATATGTTTTCAAAAGAGTAACAGACATGATTTAAAACAGGCAGCATTTTAAAATCCTTACTGATCGGTGTGTTTTTCTGGGATCTTTGTCCAGTTGAGAGTAAGATCTCTGAAGTATTGAAACAGAGGGGTGACCTGTTTATTTATGTACGCCTGAAGGATGAAGATGAAACATTAAGTCCATTTGTTGCTTCTGTTCAGTCCAAATGCAAGAGTTATTTTTGCAATGCATTCTGGATAAACTCCAGTGCTCTAACAATCCCTTTTCTCAGATGTTACTCCAGAATCCCCATCTCAACTCATTCATTCATCAAATGTTTATTCTTTACGAACCTGCATGGGTCCGTAGACTTCGCTACGGTCAAACATGAGGAAGAGGTAATCCAAGTTATGAACGGCTGTCTCCCAGGGCATGTATTCAACTTCTTTGTCCAGGAACTTGGTTGTCCTCAGCGCCAGAGTTATGTTCAGAATATTTGCTCTTAAAATGAGCAGCATATCGATAAAACTGCCCGCTTTAAAAAGGTTTTAACAGAATTTTGCAACAAATTGTAAAATGTAAAACTATGGCCTCACCTCGCAAGATTAAAGGCATCGTCAATAATCTGAACACGATTGATTAATGGGATCTCCTGAAGAGTGAGAGACGAAACTGAGTTTAGAGGGTGGTTATGGTGGTTACTTGGAAACACGGCAGATATATCCCATGGGCCGTACCTGATGTCTTGAGTTCAGCTTGGCAAGAAGACGCTCCCAGTTGTCGGGGTCGTAATTGACTCGGTAGAAGCCCTTCATGTTTACGTTGGCCATCAGCCACTCGGAAGAACCGAGAGCCACATCTGTGTTTTTAGCTGTTTGAATGCAGATTGAAAAGCTTATCTTTACTCTGGCTCATTTTAAAAGCAAAAGGCAAAAAAAGTAACTGACATGGGACATGAGAGCAGAACTGGGAGGTAAGACGAGTAGCGTGAACAGGAGCACGGCAGGAAACACGACAAAACAGATGGTGTTTTATTTTGTAGCTTCTGTTCTGAGTTTTGTTTTCACAGGTCTGAGTTTTCTTGACTTTTGTCAGAGTTTGGTTTTCTTGCTCGGTTGTTCAGGCCTGTTCTGCATTCATTTCCTTTCTTCCCTATCTGCCTCTTGCTCCTGATGTCTTCTCTGATACCTGTGTCTCGTTTCCAAATAGTTTCCTCTGCTCTTATTTCATACTGTCCAGCTTTTCTTTCCTTCCCCTCTGAGCCGTTGCCTGTTTTTCGAACTGCGTTATTGTGTGTACTTGTGTTCTTCGGCATCTACAGCTGAAGTACTGTTCCAGGTCTCAACCTGACCAAGAAGAAATACCCAGATGTGCTCTCGCTCCACCCATTTTATGCATGTCCATGTCCATGTGAATAAGGAATGTGTCTATGTGAATAAGGAATGTGTCTATGTGAATAAGGAATGTCTCCATGTGAATAAGGAATGTGTCTATGTGAATAAGGAATGTGTCCATGTGAATAAGGAATGTGTCTATGTGAATAAGGAATGTGTCCATGTGAATAAGGAATGTGTCTATGTGAATAAGGAATGTGTCTATGTGAATAAGGAATGTGTCCATGTGAATAAGGAATGTGTCTATGTGAATAAGGAATGTGTCTATGTGAATAAGGAATGTCTCCATGTGAATAAGGAATGTGTCCATGTGAATAAGGAATGTGTCTATGTGAATAAGGAATGTCTCCATGTGAATAAGGAATGTGTCTATGTGAATAAGGAATGTGTCCATGTGAATAAGGAATGTGTCTATGTGAATAAGGAATGTGTCCATGTGAATAAGGAATGTGTCTATGTGACTAAGGAATGTGTCTATGTGAATAAGGAATGTGTCCATGTGAATAAGGAATGTGTCTATGTGAATAAGGAATGTGTCTATGTGACTAAGGAATGTGTCCATGTGAATAAGAAACGTGTCCATGTGAATAAGGAACGTGTCCATGTGAATAAGGAATGTGTCCATGTGAATAAGGAATGTGTCCATGTGAACAAGGAATGTGTCCATGTGTTTGTAACTTTCAGCAATTCATGTTTACCTAGTTTCCTCTGCATGTTGACATGTGATGATGCAACATGAAAAGTGCTATTGGTTGCATGAAGTTGTGTTTACACTATTTAAAAACCTGACACAGACCATACTGTCACTATATGGTCCCTGTCCGGATGTATAAAACCTTACAGATGAACGAGGTTGTGCTTTCTGTTTTTGTGGCTGTGGTACCTTCTTCGCTATGAAGCCAGTACTGCTGCTCAGCTCCACCAGTTTTAATCCAGGTAATGGGGACACACCATTCATAGCTTCAACCACATTCGTCCAGCCACACGTACATGTGAACAAAAACAATAATCAGAAAAAGAAAAGGTGAGTAAATGTGATTTAAAAAAAAAATCATGTGTCATGTATATTGAGCATGTGGTTCTGATCCATTAAAAACGGGAGCCTACTTGAAGTCAGAAGGTCTGGTCACCACAGAGTCTGGATCCAACAAGAAGTGTTTCTGACTGATTGTTCCTGTCTGGGTGTCAATGGTGATCAATGGGAACCCCATCTGTAGGACCCATCGGTTCATAATGTCCTCCACAGGGTGGGGTAAAGATATGCCAGCCTCATCTACTGCCTTATCGTGGGAACAAGCAAATAATTATAAAACTGTGACTTTTTGTGTCATCGCAGTCAGCAGCTACAGTGTATACAGTTATATATATATATATATAGTCCATATAGCAATGGAATGCTTTTATTGCAAGCCTCATCTTTAGAAGACCATCAAATTAAAAACAAGTATTAAGCCATTGAAATAAATTGTCCTGAATAGGCCACTGCTTGATGAACCCAGGTAACTAAGATTTAAAGAGCAATTTTCAAATAGTTAATATAAGAGTATGAGTATGCAAAATGCGAATGATAAATCACGATAGAATACTAATTACAAGGTCAGAGAGAACGTAAACCAAGCAAGAGGCTGCGCTCCCGAGAACATTTACACATCTATTACTATGCTTCACTAAATTGCCTTAAACTAAAGTTTAAAGTCTGAAATTTCATACATTAACTAACTTTAAAGAAAACTGTAGGAACATGCTGATAAAGCTGTCTTACCATTTGCAGGTGCTTCCACAGATCTGTGTACACCGTGTTTTTATACTTGAACTCCTCTAAATATGTCTGTGAAGAGAAAATGACTCCTTTGTGATCCTTAATTAAGAGGTAGATGCAGACTACGAAACTGTGACACGACTACATTAACAAATCAAATACTTTTTGCTGATTTTATCAAAATAGCTATACTAACATGAAGTCCTTTTAAAAAGACCCTTTCAGTGATGAACTCTGAGAGCATCCTGAGGACTGCAGCACCCTGTAATGAAAAATTAGGGCTATTAGCAGTTTTATTGGGAGACATATCAGCTGTGATGAAGCAATTACAGAACTGCTTAATGCAGAGCAGTGATGAATATGTGATTTCTTTCTGCGTGTCCTAAAAAGAGCAGTCAGGGGTCTTGGAAGGTCTCGGCTCATTACAGTGAGATTGGTTTGACTTATTAGGTGAGATCGGAATTTTGTTCACTTGGGCTGTGATGCTGCATTTCACCTTGCTGTATGTGATGGAGTCAAACAGATAAGGGATGAGGTCAGGCATCAAGACGTCGTCCTCTTTGTAAGAGAGGGGGCGGGAGTCCGCGGAAGCGTCCACAGCCATCACATGGAGGATCTCGTTCATAACTATTAAATCCTTCTGCAAATTAAGCAGATAAATAATACACAAGACCATCAGATATTTCCCCGATGAAGACATTTAACCTATTTCTGTGTCAATATTATGAGGACGGTGCGTTTTTAGCGTACGCAAACAAAAACTCACCATATTCCATGTTGGTTCAGCAAAGTTGGCGCCAAGGTAAGAAATGTAGGTGGCAAACCCCTCATTAAGCCACAAGTCGGTCCACCACCTCATGGTCACCAAGTTACCAAACCACTGTGGACAGAGCTTCAGTTACTCGGCGGGCTTTTACAGACATCAAAGGGGGCGGGTAGGGCACAAGGCACTGCTATACCATATGAGCCAGCTCATGAGAGATGACTGACAACACCCACTCCTTGTCTCCGTTCGAAGACACCTTAGGATTGTATAGGAGTGCGGCCTCTCTGTAGGTGATGAGACCCCAGTTCTCCATAGCTCCACCACCAAAATCCGGAAGAGCAATGTGATCTAAAAAATAATAACAGATGTTGGTGCAAGTCCAGTTTGGACTCTTGGGGGGACGTTTTCCAGATTTTACAGCTAACGTATGAGCAGTCATTTCAGATAATCAACATAAGCTGATTCACTCTACCTGTGTGTCTGTGAGCTCCTACCTGACTTTCTCAGGGGGTATGAAGAGTTGAAGTACTCCTCAAAGAATGACAGGATGGGTCCAGCCTTCTCCAGGGCGTAGGTTCCCTGGCCTTCCTCTATGGCCTTCCTGCGAGCCCAGATCCTGATCTACAAAAGGGACAAAAACGACTGTGGTTTGACGTGGCTTCGATGAAGACGACGGCAGACCAGTCATGTCCAGCAGAGGGCAGCACCGCAGTGACCAGAAGGCAAAACATCATTAGTCTGACTTTTTGACCTGACTTTTAGATGTAATATGTCAAGGCTTATAAAACTGTATTTATAATAACAAACTGTAACTGCAATTCCTCAATTACAACCCCAAACAATATCACGCAGTAATATATCACAGGCATGGGTAAAAACAATTCAGAATAATCTGATATAGAGGTCATAAACATGAACCACAGTCAAAGCTTATTTAAATAAATAAAATAAAATTAAAAGCATTAAAAGAAGACCTGAAATTTACAGAATGTGTTCTCAGTAACTCATTTCCTCCAGAAGTAGCACAGCAGGGATTTCCTTTCTACTCAGCTTGAGTTACAGTTTAAACTCACCATCAAAAAAAAAGAAATTCAAAGTAAGATATTCTGTGCAAATGAGTTATAATAAAAATTGCAACATTAAGAGGCCTTTTTAATTTATGCATCCATGACATTGTGCTTTAGGAGATAGTTACCAACACATCTTCATCCGGTTTTGACACATAAGCAAAGTCGCACACAACAAAAGCCAGCAAGTAGGTTGACATGACCTCGGTGGGTTCAAATCTAGTCTGAATTAAATTCTGGCCGTCCACAGTGATGTTGACCGGGTCTAGGTGGAGTCATAAAGCAGAGCAGAAACGGGACAGCATGTTATGTTCACAGCTGCAGTAATAAAGGATTCTCACAAAAAGATTCCTCATCAATTGTCACATAATTTTCAATATAACTAAAGAAAAGGCATGTTGCACTGCGCACTGGAAGACGAGCAGGAACTTGCCGTAGTTCATGGCGTTGGACAGAGCCACAGTCTCTTGGGGGTGAATTAGAGTGATGTGGAAAACAGCTTTCATAGCTGGCTCGTCAAAGCACGGGAAGGCTTTCCTGGCATCTGTGGGCTGCATTTGAGTCGTTGCCACAACTCTGATGGAGCAGAGAAGTCAATGATTAGACTAACATGCAACTGTGCGCGGGGGAAGCCCAACACCCGTACCGTTACTTACCGCAGATCATTATCTTCCGGGGATATTTTGTATTGAACTTACACAGTTTTTGGTGCTCGTGCTCCAACTTTCCGAGTATTTAGCTGTCATTTGTTCTGCGCTATATGACACCTATTTACTTTTTTTGTCTGGACCAACCCTGACTAGGTAATTCTGAAAGTGTTTAGCTTATGATTTCCTGGGGAATCACAGACTAAAATGAAACATTGATGAACAATGTGATCAACTGAATAACTGTTGATGAGTCACCCTGCACTTTAACCACCGGGAGAGCTGATGATGGAATGATGAGTTTCCGTGGGATTGTATGAATGTGACCAAAACAAATAGATCTGAAAACAGAATATGATTCATGACTAGATTTTACTATAACACCAGAAACGCAGAAGAGCAATTCTTCCAATATATAATAAACCCTCTCTTCAGGCCTTAGATGTGACATGGACGACAGTTTTATAAATGTAGTGCTTTTTTGTGACCTCAAGCATGTTCAGAAACAGATTTTAGTGGACAGTAAAGATTAAATAAGCAGCAGTGGTGTAGTTTCGAGTCAACTGTAGGGGGAGGTGGCAGCAGCAGAGACCGGACCCGAGACCGGACCCGAGACCGGACATGAGACCGGACCGGAGACCGGACAGGAGACCGGACAGGAGACCGGACCAGCAGCAATCACTCTGCTAATCCGCATCTCCCTCTAAAGCAGCTGGGACCGGCGTGTGTTCTCGTACTCATAATAATATACTTGGTTAGAAAAACAGTGAGTTGTGTTCTGCGGGAGGAACCCCAAGTTGTCGAGTTCTGCTACAGAAACACATAGGTTGTCACACAAATACGACAATCGATGAAGAAGGATGGCTTAAAATTCTTGACAGGATAAAAACCAAATGTGACTTCGGTAAAGCAAAATTGTTTTTAAAAACTGTAAAAAAAACAAAAATTGTTAGGATCTAACTATAATAAAATACAGCTGTATAATAATAATAATTTCAGAAACAAAAAGAAGAATTTAATGAATGACAAAATAATATTTTTTAAATATGTATTGAAATTATGAACATATATAGATAAATGAATGAGAAATAAATGCAAATGCTTTCCTTTTTTAATTTGTCTTCATGTCTTTATATATTTCATATGCCCTTTTGTGTTTATGTCTATACTTCGATGATCATTTTTTGATCCTTCAACAGATTTTTATTTTTTTATGGTACATCTATCATTTTATATCATCGTATAATTTCATAGAAACCTGCTCAGGCCTGATGAAATCATAGATGAGAGCTTTTCTTTATTTCTTTGTGGCAGGAGGCATATATACACACACATGTGTGTGTGTGTGTGTGTGTGTGTGTATTAATGTGTGTGTGTATTAATGTGTGTGTGTGTGTGTGTGTGTGTGTGTGTGTGTATTAATGAAAGCATGGAAATGATCCAAAAACATCTAAGGCTACAATCACACTACCGGCCCAAATATGATTTTTAACATACCTGTGTGAGGTCGGAACAAGTATAAGAGTACTAGGTTACGTACTAAGTAATCAGACCTGATCTGCATGTTCTTGCTGAAGCCTCCAAATCCACATGGTTGCCATGGAGCCTGCAGCTGCCTCGGGCAGAACATCAGCACAGCCGGCTGCATGGAGCAGGCATGTAATCTGTTCGCCAACGACCGGTGACTGAGGCTGAGGGACAAATCCTGCACCACTTCTGTCTCTCTGGTAGACAAACTGTTGTTTGGTCACATTGTGAATGACACAAACCTCTATTTGAAATCCTATATTAGCCAGCCGACCATCTCTGGTTTGCATCCGACTTGGAAACCTTTCAGTTCATGTGATTTTTGGCTGTTCAGACTGTCAAAAAAAAATCTCTGGATACCTGGACCAAGATGCAACCTGCATATATTGAGATCTGGGTTTGGGCTGGCAGTGTGAACAGAGTTTCACTTGGCACCAAGACAAGTAACTGTGACATTTCAGTTGGATGTTCATTTTTTAACTTGGTGGACAGGACCAGGCTAGATCTTTCCTCTGATCTGTTTTGTGATCAGAATGATAAGTATGAAAGGGAATTAAACACAGTTGAGTGATGCCCTTCTCTCCCCTGCAACACTACATTTTTGTTTTGTTTAAAGCATCAATGACAAAACTACTGAAAGCAAACTAAAATATTTGAAAGTGAGTCATCTATAACTAGAAAGTAATTTAGGCGTCATACTTTTTTACCCCGTCTTCCACGTATTCACTCCTGTAGAAACCTCCCAGGTCGTCGGACAGCTCCCCAACAAACTCAGTGAAGATCTCGTACATCCTGCCGGCCTGAAGCGGGCGGTCCAGCTGGACCACCAGATACTGAGTGGGAGCCTCCAGCCAGGTGTGTTTCAGGGTGGGTGCAGAGGTTCCCGCCACACCGCTCAGCCTGGCGTGGAATCCATCCACTACGCTGAGTATCAACTTATGAGAGTGGAGGAGGATGAGGTCGGTTTCCCTTGTACATTTAATTATCACTTTGGAGTTCCCAGTGAAGATGTACACATTGTCTTCATTGGGTTCCAGCCTCGGCCACAGTGTCACATTGTAGGAGATGGGAACCACAGTGTCGGGAAGTCTGTACTGCTGCCAGGGGTTGGTAGCAGGAGTGGAGATGGCAATTTCTGTGCTGGGTGGAGATGTCTCTACATTCTTTAACTTTTCTTGAGCATACATCACAGCGAGGGCCACGATGACTATTGTAGCTCCGACGCCTGCGGCCACGCAGAACACTGCCACCGGTTTGCTGATGTAGAAACCTTTTCCCATGACTCCACCGAAGAGAAAGAAGAAGACAGAAGGATGAAATTCATGCTCTGCGTTGGTAAGTCGCTTGTTTGAAGTGGTGCTGTCATCAGTGAGGTGTGGCTAATTAATCAGATGTGAAATCAGTGTCTATAGTACATACTGTAGATGAGGGAACTAGAAATTTGATGAAAAATCCTTTTTCTTATCAGTGTTCTTCAGTGAAATAGCCCAGAATTATCAAAGTCACAACCTTGATAAGAGCTGGTTGACTTGCAAATGTTAAAGAAAAAGAGGTTGTGATGTCCTTTATTATCTCCTCCATATAGTACACCCCATCCTGTACGATAGGAAAGAAGATCAAGAACTTCATCCCACAGTTCCTTCCAGTCACAACTTCTAAAGTGATGCTTGATGCAGAAACGCTGTGTGTGTGTGTGTGTGTGTGTGTGTGTGTGTGTGTGTGTGTGTGGGTTGGAGCTGTTGCCTAACAAGTTTCTCTATAATGTCTTTATGATGTCATAGTGATGTGATAAAATCTACATGTTGTCAGATTCGATTTCACATCAGTTTCCTTTCACTTCTACACAACCAAATCCATGAGTCCACACAGCAACACTGCAACTCACCTTGCATGTGAAAAAAAAGAAACATGCAGAAAAACACAGAAGAAACTAAAGTCAAGTGTGACCATGATCCAAGAGAACTCTCAGTCCACCAACCTTTTTTACCCTGTCTTCCACGTAGTCACTCCTGTAGAAATGTGCTCCTCGTCATTTAACAGTTGAGAAGGAAGATAATGACCAGCACAAGTTGACTCTTACCGTGTCATAACATAAGGTTTGTTCAGTAATACAGACCTCCAAAAGTGCACAGAGGAAAATGTTGTCTCTCTCATCAAACATCTTGTTGATCAAGCAGAACAAGAACTCTTTGCCCGTAAAGTGAATGTCCTGGATACGAAATACACTAAACCTGTGGGCAAGAACTATGGTCGAAGTTTGGTATGAAGCCTCTCCAGGACCTGCAGGCTTTAAAGACTCTACTTAAGGACTTACATGTGCAAAGCATCATCATCCAATCTGTTGTAGTCTGTGGTACCTATATTTATTTAAAACATTTAAATAAGTTTTATTTTATTGATTCATTCCAGACATGTCAAAACCATTGTGTGAAGCATAACAACGTTACACTAGTATGAATCTATAGGTAAATAAATATACATATACACACGTGCACACACACGTTTGAACATATAGAACCCCTTGAAAACAAATTTATTTAAATATCCCCGGGTTGCTGGGATAGCAGCCCACTGCTCCTAGTGAAACTAGTGATGGGTTAAAAGCAGAGGTCCAATTTCGGGGTGTATCGTACACCCACAAACACAGTGCACCCCGAGAGTACCCAGACCTCCACCCTATCCCACTATGCTGCAAACCCCCCACAGTCCACAAGGACACCCAGACCCTCGCCCCGACCACCAAGAGTCACCATATGTGGACCACTGAGGGAACCCAAACCCCAGAGCCAGACCACAACACAGAAGGACCTGGAAAAGCGATCCAGCTACGTCCCAATGCACTGTGACGTATACACATACACATCCACACAAATATACAGTCATACTCAGATGAACAATCCTATTTACAGTGTTAGAGACCCCTGTTCCACCTCAGATCACCGTCCCTGTACTTGTTGACAATCATCAATCTGAGCCTTTTCTTAAACAAACTCGTGCTTCAAAGTCAAAGTCAAGTTTATTGTCAATTCTACCACATGTGAGATACATACAGAGAATCGAAATTACGTTACTCTCAAACCCTCGGTGCTACACAATAAATACATTTTAAACACAAAGTGCAAATTAAAAAGAAACAAGTTATAGCATGAGGAGCATGCTTGGACATTGCTTCAATTGACTGTTTATTTTTATCCTTTTTCACAGAGTTACAAAGGAAATAAAAACCACTTCTACAGTACCTTCATAAATGAATACAGATGTTATGACACTTTTGTAAAACCAGAAAAAGACCCAACCTCCACCTCCAGTTAAAGTCCTCTTTTTTTGATTAGTGCTGATTTAAAAATCATCACCAAAGCTCTTGCAAGCAGATTAGTTAGACCATAGCCAAGAAAATTGATGAATCAGGATTTGATCCATATTTGCTGTCAAGCATGCTGCTGACTCCCCTAAGTTTAATAAACCACTGTGTGGGGAGAAAGAAGAAAAAAAGAAAGAAAATAAACCACTGTGATTTGACTTTTGCGGATATTTACATCTGCATTGTCCACAATCCCTCACCCCACAACGGGCAAGTCCTAGAGGCATTAAACAGCACCAAAACCTACTATTTTACCTTAGGATGGGTTAATAAGCATTCAAATATACATTATTCTCGTAACTCTCAGTATCTTCTCCTGTGAGGCTTCTCTTCAAGACAACAACAAAGAAAATCTCAGTGTCAAAGAAGATGGATGAAAACATCTTTAATCTTTGTCACAATACCGCGATTGCTGCTAACACTGTTGAGAAAATGATCAGATGTGGATCATTCAAATGATTATTCATAGGCAAAGCCCTTATGTAAAGCAGGTATGAATAGAGGTTAAATAGTGTTACAGCACAACTACATTGTATTAATGAAGCAAAAACAGCTGGAAACTAGATTTTGATTAGTTTAGATTGACCTGCTACATCACATCCAGCGCTGCCAGAGACGTGGGAATGCACAAAAAGAGTTTCCATTACACTTTTGCAATAAACTAGAATATTGAATCGACTGAAAATTAACCATGTGAAAGCATCAAAATGTTTTTGCAATATTTGGGTCCAGTGATCCCGCCTGATGGCAGCAATCCATTTCTGACGACATTCAGGGTTTTGGGGGATATTGTAAAAGGTTAAGCCATTTCTTTGAGATTTGCTGTTATCACAGGCCACGGTGCAGCAGACAGACGATTGAAAGTCGGTCCTAAAGATGACGCCATGACCGCTGTATGACGTCACATTACATACATCAGAAGGTTCATTTCTCCTATTTTAATTCCCTACCTTATGGAAAACCTCCAGCTATGAGGGTCCTTTCTTGTGGAACTGACTCTTATCTTGGTTTGGGAAGTGAAAACCAGCCAACCCCAACCAACCAACATGTAATCACATACCAACATACCATTAAGGGCATTCAATTCTGATATGACGCAGTCAATTTTCAAATAAAGCTCCTGAATGGTGCAGGATTGCGTGTACGGTGCAGGATTGCGTGTACGGTGCAGGATTGCGTGTACGGTGCAGGATTGCGTGTACAGTGCAGGATTGCTTTGACCATGCTCTCTATGGAGAAGAAACTTGTCAAAAACATTCCCGACTTTAACCACAAAGTCATTGGGAAATTTGCTTCTCACAATGATAGAAGGGCAAAATTTATGTACAAAAAGTAAAAGAATGCATTTCATTATAATGCTGCTTTTGTTATTTTCATGTATTTAAACACACTGGTGGGATACTCTAGTACATCATTTGTCTGTTTTGGAGTTGGCATAGCCCCTCCTGGACAAAGCTACACCAGCCACCACTGGTTCACTACCTATGGAGGGGAGATCAATTTCAAAAAGTAGTTAATTAAAAATACAGTCTCTAATTTATTTCTTTATTTCTTTCACCATTGTTGTCTTATTCAAAGTCTCCACATTCAATCTCCATACAGTAGATTTCTTTATATTATCCAGGTTTATGGTTGAATACAGCACATTGCGGTCTGATGTATCTGCTGTCCCTACAGCTTTAACGCCGGATCTGTCTGTGATATTCATCAGAAAGCAGTTTATTCTGAATGGACCTTGTAGTGCTGAATAGTGTGTATATTCTTGTTCTAATGAGTGCAGGTCAGACAGGCCAGCCTCCCCGAACAACAGCTTTAAGCTTTTGGATAAACTGGACTTGTGTTTTCTGTTACTTGCTGTTGTGTGTGTGTGTGTGTGTGTGTGTGTGTGTGTGTGTGTGTGTGTGTGTGTGTGTGTGTGTGTGTGTGTGTCTGTGTGTGTGTGTGTGTGTGTGTGTGTGTGTGTGTGTGTGTGTCTGTCTGTGTGTCTGTCTGTCTGTGTGTGTGTGTGTGTCTGTGTGTGTGTGTGTGTGTGTGTGTGTGTGTGTGTGTGTGTGTGTTCTTAAATATACTTTCTTGAATTGCCAGCCTTGATAATTAAGATTAGCCTCAGTATTTACAGATTTCCCCTGACATCTTTCCTAAATCTCAGGATGATTTGAACAGATCCAAGCAGCTGTTTTTCCTTGTTTTTGCAAGTCCCAGAGCAATAACACAAGCAAAGACCTGTCCCCTGCAGACTGCCCCAGAGTACGAATCGGTCTTGTCTTAAAAAACGCACAAACTTGTTTAGATGTTTGATAAACTCTGGGCTCCGTCACCTGGCTTAATGAATTAAATAGAAAAAAGCGGCACACCTCAATCATATGCACACAAAAACCAGTCCTCTGCAACGACAGCAATCAGTGTCTCTTACCTTGATCAAAGCGCTGCCTCAGCAGACTCAGCTGACTTTTCCACCTGTGGACGGTGGACTGTTACGTTAAACCTGTGTTGCCTGCTAACGTCCCCTTTTTTAACCTGGTGCAGCAGGAAGTTGTGCAACGCTTTACCGTGGAAAATACATTTGTCATCGTCTGGAGATAAGTTGGAACTTGTTATGTCATGTCTTGGGAATTAATTCAGCTTTCAAATATATATTAGCTCTAAATGCATGACTTCATGTGTAATAGGACTTGATAGATGAGTATTTATTTTCTGAAGAAGGGACAACTATTGAATCACTTGTGTGTAGTGTTTTTTTTTGTTTGTTTTTTTACTGCTCCCTAATGTCATAATGGAGGGACATCAGTTCCTGCCTTTCCAAGGGACCTCGTGTTCATGGAAAAGATTCTGAACGTTTGGTGTCTTTAAATGCAAAAACAAGGTGCTGCACATCAGACTGAAAGGTTTCCAATCGAAGTTAAAGAAATGTGTTTTCCCAACTTTCTCCCCCCTCTTTGTCTACTGTTACGTTACACAACACAAAACACGATTTCAGAGACTTCAGAAACTCCTTTTCCAAACACACATTTCTGCAGTTACACTCTTGGAAAACTTTCTCAACTGCAAACTGCCACACCTGACAACTGCAGGTCCGCAGCGCTCTCCCCTGCCATTTGTTTGACATGTCAAATCACTTTAGTTTCATTTGGCGGTTTCAGGAATATGTCAGCCCCTGAGAGCTTCCTTACTTTGTTCACAATGAAAGGCGTATCTTTCTCCTCATTATTGTGAACTCTGCACACATCTGTAACAGCTTTTATCACCTGGTGTTATCTCCTTAAATTGTCTGTCTCACATTGTTTGTTTTAAACAAGTAGAAACAAGAAAAGGCTCTTCACTGCCGAGCTTCACATGTCTTGAGGAGGAACAAATGCTGAGGGTCACCAGAAGAGACTTGTCTTTCCCATCTCTGTGCAGGACAATGGATGAGAAAGAGCGAGCTTCTCTGCCTCAGATGACACAGACCGAAGTGCTATCAACTCATTTTACTTGTTATTTTAACCATACAGAGTTCACGTAATTGCATTCAGGGGGGTTAAATATACAATCTTCAGATTTTAAAAGCATTTTTTGTCAGTTTAAGAAGATTAATAAAATGTGCAGCCACTACAGGGTGAAGTGACTCTACCAGGTATTTATTTTTGGGAATCACTGATTAACGTATACACGCTCATACTTTAAGAAAAGAAAAAGCATGTATGTAAAACATAGTGAATTGCAGTTTTGCTTCATTTAGTGTTTTTCCTGCTTTTTGCTGCCCTGAATGGTTTCATGCGTGCAGCCCTCACTTGCTCAAATGCGGATCCTGAACTCTACAAACAGACCACAGACAGAAACCAGCAACATTCCAGCACCAAAAAGACGCTGCACATTCATGCACCTTTTTCATTTTCTTTCTTCTTCTATTAGCGTTTATTGACAGTATTGAGACAGGAAATGGGGACAGAGAGAGAGAGGCATGTAGAAAGGGCGACAGGTCAGGACTCAGACCTGTGGTGACGGCACAAGGACTTCAGCGTCTGTAGATGGGGCACCTGCTCAACCAGGTGAGCTGTGCAGGGTCGCATGTAGACGTCTGCGTAAAACACAAAAACCACAAAACACACAGGCTCAAGGGCCAGAAGCAGCCATCAGACCGTTCAAGTCCAGCCCTCCTTTAATTAGAAAGAGACAGCACCAGCGTCCGTGTATTTATTTGTTTATTTTTTAAAAGCATTTTGGTAAAGAGACTTCATGGGATTGAAAACAAAGTCGAGACTTTATAATGCCATTTTACTTGATTACAACATAGATGGCTCCAGCAGTTTTGTCGATAAAACCTCTCTTGGAATAAACATTTCAGAAAAAAAACATTTTTTAAAAGAACGTTGTGACTTTATTCACTATTTGTCAGCAGTATTGATTTACTAGCAGTATGTTTGAGAAGTGAAGTGAATATCATTGTGTTCAAAGAGAACGCCAAGACATTTTTCAACCGAGGATGCAAACTAAAGCACAAACTTTTCATTGGTGTTCAAAAAGGAAAAATCCCTGAAAAACTGTTCCAAAGTAATACACATGCAGAAAACTTTACAGTACAGCCCAGCACCCAAAAAATGAAGCCGCCACTCAAGCTTACACAGTCAAGCAAACCTTAACGTGACTGCCTTTGTCTACTCCAACTGCGGGATTATGGCCATTTTAGAAAAAAAGTTATGGTCAACCACTGGTTTAAACATCAGAAAATGTTGAGTTTGTGCTTATTGCACATTTGCAAATAAACACTTGCGCATATATTGTAGGCCAGCATCAAATTTCCTTCATAGATCATTTTAAATTCGGTATGAGGTTTGCATGAAAGGTCATCTCATCACTGTTAATTACATCTGAAGCAGTTGCTTAGCAACCAGATCAATGCCTTGTGTTTGTGGATTTTATGCCTTGCATACATCGTAGCAATCAAATCATCTTAAAACTTGACATATAAACAAAAGAAAAATAGTCTTGCTCTGCCTCTTTGCACTGATGCTAATCTCCGCTGACTTTTTGTGTCCCAATAGTGAAACAGTCTGTGTTGCTTTTGTTGTTCCTGAACATTATAATGATTGTCAGTCGTTACCACACAAAAAAACAAAGAGCCATTCTGACTTTCCGTGGTCTCATGTGGCCTCCTCAGTAAACCACCGAAGCACTTCAGCTTTGTTCTCCGTCACCCATTTAATGTTGACTGTGGTCTTTTCGATGGCTTGTTCCAAGGCCAAGGTGCCTGAGCCAAAGCCAACATGGAGGTTGTCTTCTCTGAATTTCTTCAGCTGGAAAAAGAAAAAAGACAAAAAAGAGAAAAGACAGAACTCTTTGCATTTGTTGTATTTCTTTCCCTGTGAGCACACCTTCCCTCCCAGGCAAATAGAGTGCATAGTTCAGTGTGCATGTTTGCATGGGCTGCATACCTCCTGCAACTCAAAATCTGTGGAGAATCGCTTTGTGATGCCGCTGATGAGATTAGAGAAGGAAAACGATCCCTTTCCATACCTTAGATAAAAGGTGCAGATAAACACAAGGAATTTATGCATGTTTTATGGAAAAAAAGCACAAAAAAATCTGAATCTGAAATAAATAGCTGTGAACCTTGAAAATGGCTGGGAACTAATCTGCATCCAAAACATCAATCTCACTGGCCTCACTATTAAAAACAGGATTCTGTGCATCTTCCTGAATATTTGTCTTTCCAGATTGCGTCCTTTTAGGGAGTTGCCTGCTATTTTTTTATTTTTTTTTTATTTTTGAAGATGCACTCCAGTCAGGGGAAGCTCTTACTGCTGGAAGATGTAACTCCATTTGGCTCTGATGAAGTTCCAAGCCAGAGGCATTCCCACAACGTTTCTGGCGATGTACTGGATGGTAGATGTGGCATCTTGCTTGCGGATCTTAGTTGGGTCTAGGGTGTACTCCAGATACCTATTTCGAGAAACCACCCAAATATCACACTTATATCAACAAACAAACAAAAAACATGTTTTGAATGTAAAATCTCCAAAGAGAAAATAGATGCATAACCTGTGACATCAGCCAGCAGGAGTGTTGCAGAGACATTGTAAAGTTGTTGGGTTTCTGTTCTGATTTCCTTGTGTTATTTTTTTCATCACTTCTCTGGGTTTTTGTTATTTTGCAACTGTTTTGAAGGCAATGTTTTGTATTTTTCTGTTTTTTCTCAAGTTCCTTTATTCCCCACATAAAGAATCTAGTTTATTTTGGTCTTTGGCTACCTGTTTTAGTATGAAATTCTATTTTTTGCTTTGTTTCGTTCTGTTTGACTTATTCGGTCCAATCTGTCCTGATCGTTCTAATCTGTGTCTTGTAAGCCCCTGTTAGTATATATTGTCTTGTCCCTCCCTTTTTCCCTGCTAGTCTGTCTTGTTTGGCCTCCGGTTTGTTCCCAGAGTTCCTCTGCTGCTCTTCTTGTTCTTTGTCTCACCCCTTGTATTCAGAAATGTTCGATTTCTTGGATTTCCTGCTGGTGGCAGTGTTTTTTCATTTGAAATTAGGATTTTTTTTCAGGTTTTAACTTAATTCTTCACCAGCAAAGTTAAGATTAATCCCCAACTCAAGGTAGTTTAGAAAAGCATTTTAATAATGAAAAGACCTTTTAATTTAAGTAATAAAACTGGGAAACCTAAAATATGGAGAACTGTAACAAACATACTGTAGAAGACCCAAAATCATCGCCATAGAAATAGCTTCTTGTATACCACAAAACGTTCTTCTTTCACTAAACTTTACAAATCAATAATGACAATCTCTTTTACATTTACAGGTTCTGTAGTTAAGTGTGGCTCCCTCCACACAGGTGTTGCACACACCTGTTTAAAAGCCAGGGGGCTTTGGTGCAGGCCATAGCCGCCCTGAGCCTGGACGCCTCCGATGCCAGAGTGACTCTCTTGAACATTTTCCAGGCAAAGTCCCATTCCTCCATGCCACCGAAGGCTATGGCGCTGCAATAGACTGTGGCTTTCAAGTTGGGATGGATCCTGGTCAGCATGAAGTAATAATGATTACTGAATGACAGAAACGATGACTTCCCACACAAGACCACAGCCTGACTAGACGTTGTTGCAAAGCTGCAGCTATACACATTATGAATTGAAATTGAATTGAATATATACACACACACACACACACACACACACACACACACACACACACATATGTATATATACATATATATACATATATATATATATATATATATACATGTGTGTGTGTGTGTGTGTGTGTGTGTGTGTGTGTGTGTGTGTGTGTGTGCGCGCGTGTGTGTGTGTGTATATATATTCAATTCAATTTCAGTTCAATCACTAAAAAGACTGGGATTGGTCTGTACTCACGGGTTGTGATCGGGATTTTCCATCCAGAGTCTGTACCAGCCTTTAATCAGCTCCCTGCAGCCCTCAACACCCATACTGCAGGCCATCCCAATGGCATTTATCTGATTATACCTATAGAAGAAAAACATGTTTGAGAAAGCAGAGTAAATGAATTTTCAGTGTGACTTATCTCTTTTACTGTAAACGTAATGAATTCTTACTGGTCGTTATGTCCTGTAGGTATTTTGGTCCAGTTATCTGTGATAGTCCTGAAGTACTCAAAAAGTGGTCCGATTTGTTTCTTTAGATATGCCTAAAACAGAAATTCACCAGTCGTTTTTCAGTTTAGTATTGAGACTGTCTCTCTAAGGACCTCTCCAGCGTAGAGAGGGGCTCACCTGTAGAGCACCGTAGACCTCAGTGCGGTCAAACATGAGAATGTAGTAGTCCAGACTCTTCAGCGCTGACTCCCAGGGGATGTAGTCTCTCTCGTTGGACAGGTATTTGGTTGTTCTCAAAGCCAGACTTGTAGAGATTATTTTTGCTCTGCACACAGCAGACAAATAAACTACATGCTTTTCAAACAACACATTTGTGAAGTGCTGAGTAACTTTGACTGTATTTCTTTCTTTTTAAATTTACCTCGCCAGATTAAATGCATCATCTATGATCTGTGCTCTGTTGATGACTGGCAACATCTAAAAAAGATGAAATCAAAATTATACATTTTATTTAATCAAAAACTTATAATCATAGCTTTTTCAGGCTTGTTGTTTTGGAAACCTCGTTTGTTTTGTAAAATCAACTAAGCAAATCTCTGAGTAGTCAAACCTACAGTTTGTGAACAGGAAATAACTGGCCATAATCATGGGGTACAAATCAAACCTTAATTTTAATGTATTCAAAAGGACTCAATAATTCATGCAATCCATGCTCAAACAGTTTGACACTTGAGATATAAAACCTGCAGAGCCTGTAAAAACCTGCTCACCAGTTTTCATGATGGCTACGGCAGACGTTTAACCACTGAATGCAGAAAGCAAGTCTGCAGCATCGACATTTCTGTAGTAATAAACTCACTAAATATATCGCAAAGATCAGGAGCATCCTCTCCCAGAGTGATGCTGGAAAACTAATTCACACGTTTGTATCTTCTAGACTAGATTACAGTAACGTGTTGTTGGCTGGATGTCCAAGTAATTCTCTGAACAGCCTCCAGATGATCCAAAATGCAGCAGCGCGAGTGCTGACAGGAATCAACAAGAGAGACCACGTCTCTCCAGTTTTAGCTTCCCTCCATTGGCTCCCTGTAAAATTTAGAATCCAATTCAAAATTTTATTACTGGCATATAAAGTCCAAAATGGCCTAGCGCCGCGATATTTGCAAGACCTGATAGTACCGTACGTTCCTAATAGAGTTCTCCGTTCTCAGGGTGCAGGTTTACTTAAAGTTCCTAGAAGATCCAGATGTAGATTTGGAGGACGGGTCTTCTGCTATCTGGCACCATCACTATGGAACCAACTTCCAGTTTGGGTGAAGGAGGCTGATACCACCTCCACCTTTAAAACTAAACTTAAAACATTTCTGTTTAATAAAGCATATAGTTAGTGTACATTTAGTACCTTAATGTGTCAGGCCCAGTAGTCAAAGCTGCAGCTACAGGACCAGATTAGAGCAGCTCATCTTCAACAGCTTCGGTGTAGATATGCTGTTATAGGCCTATGCTGCAGGGGGGCACCAACATGATCCACTGAGTGGTGCCTTTCACCTTCTCTGTTTCTCTTTGCCTTCTCTGTCTCTTCTTCACCTCAACTCTCATTTATTAACAATATCCCATAAACTTAATTGTGGTCCATTGTTCTTGTAGTTTTTTGTGCTTGTCTGGCCCTTCTTTTCCTCTTCTTTGCATGTCCTGCGGACCAGAACCTCAGGAGCTGCTTGCTGACCTGCAGTTCCACCTCTGACCATCCCAGTGTCTGCCTTCACCTGTCTGTGTGGATGTCTGTTGGATACTTGCTGACATCCCGACCTGCAGTCCTCATCCCCTTGGATCACCGTCTATCCATATATCACCCATACACACAGAAGTCTAATTGGACTACTGATGATAGTTACTATTGTATCCTGTCTTGTACCTTTGACGGTGTCTCTATGTCTCTATTCTTTCTTATTTCTTGCTCTACCCGGCTGGCCTTCGGCAGGAGGGTCCCCCCTCATGATCCAGGTCCTGCTCAAGGTTTCTTCCCTCTTAAAGGGGAGTTTTTCCTTGCCACTGTTTGGTTTAAGGTTTTCCTCCCACTAGGGGAGTTTTTACCTGCCGCTGTTTATGTAATAATTGCTCGGGGGTCATGTTCTGGGTCTCTGGAAAGATCCTAGAGACAACTTGTGTTGTAATAGACGCTATATAAATAAAATTGAATTGAATTGAATTAAACGGCATGTGACTGACTGACCTGATGGTTGGAGTAAAGCAGGGAGAGGAGACGGTCCCAGTTCCCGAGATCATAGTTCACCCTGAAGTATCCAGACATGTTTGTGTTTGCCAGCACCCAGTCCTGTCCTGAAACCCTCATGGGACTGTGAGTGTCTAGGAGGATACGCATTTACTCAAAACAGCGACGTTTCATCATCGTTGCAAATCTGGTTCGCAGCCTGTTATGGTGGTCATAAAAAGTCTACACATCCTTACGAAATTGCAGGTTTTTCAAATGTAAAAATAGAAATAACACCGACAATGATGTCAGAAGTGTCACATCTTCAATTTGATCTTCTAACCAACTAAAATTCCAGGAAAAAGGGAAAATTGGAATGATATGGGACATTTTAATAAAAGCAAAACAAAAAACCAAACTAGAAAGCTGTGATTGGTATAGTCTTTTACAATGGGAGCGCCAACTGTCCTCGGAGTTAACCAGCCACATTTGAATCTAGACCTTTAAGTAAATGGCATGAAACTGCCATCAATTTAGGTGATTCTGATCAAAACCAGATAAAAGTCAGCCGCTGCTGTAGTTTCTGCTTGAATGTTTGAGGTTGCATTCGACTAAGAGCCATAAACTACAAAGAGTTGCCTAAGAATCTGCAAGACTTTATCGTTCAAATCAGGAGAGGGATATGAAATATTATTAAAGGCACTGAATGTACAACAAAACACTCTTAAAACCAACATCAACAAACAGAGAAAATGTGACACCAGAGACTGCAAAGGTCAGGACGACCCTCCAACGAGAGGACAAGGAGAGAAGTTATCAGGCGATTTCGCAAAAGGCCAACAGCAACACTGAAGGAACTGACCAGTGGCTGCCAGAAATTACAGAAGGAAGTTCATGCTGGTTCTGGTCACTCCTGAACCCCAACGATCATCTTCCATATTGTTGGGCAGGGTGGCAAGAGGAAAACTGTTTCTTACAAAATATGCAAGGTGACCGGAAAATGATCCAAAACACACATGAAAATCAACTAAAACATCAAAGTCAAAGTCCCGAAATGGTTCAGTCAGACTCCAGACCTCAATCCCACGGAGCCACCACAGGTAATATTCCCAATAAATACAAGTTTAATTTTTTCCCTGGATTTCTGTTGCTGAATTATTGCATTAACCAATGTAACGGGTTTGACTTTTATATTGTTGTTAAGTCTGTCTTTAAATCTTCAAAACCTGCAATGTGGTAAGGGTATGTAGACTTTTCTCTAGTGTATTTTCTCCTCAACTGATGACCGTACCTGTCTTTTGAAGCAGCCAGTATTGTTGCTGCTCCGCGCCATTCTTCATCCATTTGACAGGGACAAACCATGTGTACCTGGACAAAACCAATGACAACACGGAGGCAGTGTCAGTCTGATGGTTAGTACAGATGTTCAAGTGCTTCTGAGGATTCATTTTCATGAGCAGGAGGTCTTTTACACTAGTCACGGACATGTTGAAAGATCAGGTCAGGTGACTGGCACAAACTGAGAGGAATACTTCACATTTTAATGAGCATCTGAGGCCCCATTCAGACCTCGCATTTACAGGCATTTGTGGGAAATCCAGTCACAGTCAGCGACTACTTAGCATGTGTTTACACCGGCATTAAAGTGTGTAACCAAACACATCTTAAATGTATTGGGGGGGGCTTCTACCTCTTGCTCTCGCTGAGTCTCACGTAAACAAACCTGTCTATCAAAATGGAAAAACTATTTTCACTAAACTTTCTTATAACCAAAGGGGGGCCCGGCAGAAAACGTTTAGGAACCACGATGAGACGCCACTACTAGGACGATAAACACAAGGACAAAGATCATGACCACAGGGTCTATGGACAGTGCACCAAAACACCATTAAACCAGGGGGACAAATTCAACCTAGAACCAATTGATTTAAGAAAAAAAAAGGTGGGGGAAAGAGTGCACGAAAGTAGGCGCCAAACAATATCCCAATGATTCAGCACATCGTATGATGCTGATGAGTAGACAGCATTAGACACAGACAAAATCCCTGTGAACACGTC
This sequence comes from Xenentodon cancila, assembly GCA_014839995.1. NCBI lineage: Eukaryota > Metazoa > Chordata > Actinopteri > Beloniformes > Belonidae > Xenentodon > Xenentodon cancila. The sequence continues at coordinate 33,258,305 of CM026197.1, forward strand.
CATTCAGACTGTGTTATTTGAGGTGTAAATGTGAAAAACCGTCTCCGTCTGCTAACACATTAAGCAATGTGTCTTATGAAGTGGGTTTTTAAGATCAGCAGCAGAGTTTGGTCCACAGCCTATGGAAAAAGTGTTAAGAGAAAATGCTTAACCCTATACGGTGGGCACAGCACACCCTGTTAGGAGCTGTAAAAGAGGATTTGGACTGAGTGGAGACCAATGACATCACTGAGGTGAGAATTCATTCAGCCAACAAATTCAGCACAGCTCCACCCAGTCATCACTGGAGCTTCAAGGTTCTGGAAGATCCATCCGGATGATGGGATACCAGGTTTGCAAGACCATGTGGAAGGTATGGTACTGCTTCTCACACCTCCCTTTTGGGATCGCCAGTGCTCCTGTTATTTTCCAGAATAAAACAATGAAGACTCTGAAGTAGTAGTTATAAAACTACCAAAGTCAACAGGCCTAAAGCTGCGGACGGGCAAAAACTGAGTTTCACTTCCTGGTTCAGGTTATTAACAAAAATATGTGTGTAACTTGACCAGTTTAAGTTTTAATTATTAAAAACCTTAACAGAAAGTGTCCAAGAGCTAGAGAGCCCTCAGCGTGATGTGGGCTACACAGGATACACAGGGTCACCCTGCTAAGATCAAAGTCAGCGGGTGTCGGGTCCAGCAGGCAGCTCAGCAGGCACCTACTTCAATTTACTGTGATTGAACAGGTGGTGTCAGCAGATGCAGGCAGGTACCGGACTGCTGATCCTGTTGCAGCTTCATGGTGAGAGCTGGAGAGTGGTGGCGGCTAAGTAAAGCAGAGAAAAGGAATGGTCACCAAGACGACGCTGGCTTCGGCGTGGCTGTGTGAGCGATACGGAAAAATCTCTGCTGATGGCCTGGCCCTTTCCAGCATCACACAGGAGAATAGATGTGAGAACAGATGTGAGAATAGATGTGAGAACAGATGTGAGAATAGATGTGAGAATAGATGTGAGAACAGATGTGAGAACAGATGTGAGAACAGATGTGAGAATAGATGTGAGAATAGATGTGAGAATAGATGTGAGAATAGATGTGAGAACAGATGTGAGAATAGATGTGAGAACAGATGTGAGAACAGATGTGAGAACAGATGTGAGAATAGATGTGAGAACAGATGTGAGAACAGATGTGAGAATAGATGTGAGAGCGGATGTGAGAACGGATGTGAGAACAGATGTGAGAACAGATGTGAGAATAGAAGTGAGAACAGATGTGAGAATAGATGTGAGAACAGATGTGAGAATAGATGTGAGAACAGATGTGAGAATAGATGTGAGAACAGATGTGAGAATAGATGTGAGAACAGATGTGAGAACGGATGTGAGAACAGATGTGAGAACAGATGTGAGAATAGATGTGAGAACAGAGAAACTTCCTCTTTCGGAGGAAAGCTGTGGGGAAAACTGGTGGTGTGTTCACACCACTGTGAATCAATTGGACTGTTTCGCAAACTTACAACACAAAAATGTGGTGTCCTCGGAAAGTTAATGCAGTTGTTTGCATCACACCTGCATTAGTCAAACGTCTTATCAGCACGCCTCGGTGAGGACAGGCCGCACCGCAGCGGTAACAGGTAAAGCTGAACTGCGTCCTCAGAGCTCCCAGATAACAAGTTTGGCTGAGTTTTACACTCTGCACCAGTGTGTGTGTGTGTGTGTGTGTGTGTGTGTGTGTGTGTGTGTGTGTGTGTGTGTGTGTGTGTGTGTGTGTGTGTGTGTGTGTGTGTGTGTGTGTGTGATCTCTCTGATACATTTACATGTCACAGACACCTCATTTTACATAGTCTGAACTGCATTTATTTTGTGGAAGAATGTCCAATATTTCACTGTCAAGAATGAGTAACAATAATACGTGACTCACACATGCAGCTGTGCAAGGGAGTGCTTCTCTTTGAGCAATGATCAATCTCTGCTTGATGGTCTGAAAACCAGGGGGAGCAGGACGGTTACACCGAGCGACTGCATGCTGGCCATCACGGGCCTGACGAGTGCAGAATGAAGCAAACACCTCAGTCTCGCCGCGCTGCATAGCTTCACAAATGACACGAAAAGTAGATATCTGAAGTACCGAACCCTTCCCGTCTTCTGGTATAGACGTTTGAGAATATAAATCTGGCTGCGTTAACTAATTTTTTTCCCTCCCCTGTGGAACAGATCAGATATGACCAGTAGTCAGTGAGCTGAAACAGAATTAAAGCAAACAGACAGAGAAATATAAGGAGGCTCAATACTAAAATAAATGACAGCGTGAGATAGCTCACATCTCTGCAGTCAGGTGACCCAGCTCTGAATTTGGGACAAAGGTACCGCTGCGGGGGGTTGGTGTTACCAGTGAACGTTGGTTCTCTTTTTATGATCGTAACTCTTCTAGTTCTCTCTCCGAATCTCCGTTCAAAACAGAGGAAAAACAATATCTCAGCTTTAAAGAAGATGGGCGAACAATTGTAGCTGCGCGTACTGCTGTTAACCGAGGATACAGGCAGCGGATGATCATTGAAAGGATTATTCAAAGGCAAAGCCCTCATGTAAGGCAGTAATGCATGATGATTAAGTAGAGACAACACAACTGCATGGTATTAATGAGGCCAAAAACAGCTGGAAACTAGACTTGAGATCAACAGACTACGGCAGATCCAGCGCTGCCGGACACGTGCAAATGCAGAAAAAGTGTTTCCATCAGACTTTTGCAATAAACTGTATTATCGACACGTCTGATAAACCACCTCATAAAACCTTAAGGTTAGATATTTAGGTCATATCTAGCGGTGATGGAGGTGCAGCTTCAACTGAGGTCATGGCTTTCAGAGATGGAGCAAAGATCCCCATACAGTTGGAAAACTCCTGCTAGGAGCTAATCCAGGAACCCTCTTCCAACGCAGACCTCAAAATGGATAAATCCGAGGCACAGACAAGTCCAAAATGTAGCTCTGCTGGCACGCCGCAACCTCTAAGAGGCTGTTACGAAGCAGCTCCGGAAGACAACAAATAATATGTACCTCTGATCTAAAACAATGAGAAGGATGGTCTCTGAAAGGGGACTTAACTGATAAACAAGTTTAATTAAAGTGTCTTTGAGAGAGCATATTCACAAAAGTCTGCATTATTACACCAACAAAACCTCCTTATTTCTATATAATTCTATTATATTATTCTATATCACATATATGTAGTTATCTACTAGCACTTGATGCAGTTGAAACTGAGACAAGCACCTTTACAACCACCACATATTTCAACAGCATCTTAGTTTGTCATTTTGAGCATTTTGCAGCCTAAAGCACTGCAGTGGCAGGTTGCTTTACGGAGTCGCTCACATAGCTATGAAACGTACACTATTCTGGCAGATCTACACTTTCTAGGTGAAACAAATCAGTGCATGCAAGTGACCTGTGCAATCATACCACAAAATGTAAGTTGGCAGTGGGGCTGCAAAACCGGATTGTCAACTCTCTTCAGGTTCACCAGACGGCAGTGACTAAGCCATACGGTTGTAACTCAAGTCGCAGGATTGTGGGAAACTAGTAAATAATAAGCAACTGTCACTTTTCCTGACAGTAACACAACACAGGAAAGTAGGAAAGACCTTGACAAGCGGGAATGTGCCGTTACTGAGCTGTTAACATTAGTGCTGTCAAAGTTTTACGCAGTAATAATGAATTAATGCAAATTGTGCTTAACGCCAGTAATTTTCTTTTGAACATGAGAGTAATACACACACATTTCAGGACGCCATGGTTCACTCGAAGCCAACGGGAATCGGGAACACGCTCGCAGCATGTCACTCAAAGTTTGCTGTGGCGTCCAGCTCCTTCAGCTGACCCACGTAAAAAAACAAAAACATAAAAGCTGAATTTACATAAAGAGTCGTCCACCTCATTATGAATCTTTATATAAATTCAGTTGATGATGATGACGATAATGATGATGATGCCCCCCCCTCAGAGCCGTCATGGATGTGAACTCACACAATATAAACGAAACCAGTTTATTGAACCAAGTTGTGTTTATTAAAAAAAAAAAAGGGGAGGATTAATTAGACAATATTTTGTGTTAGAATTACTCAGATCTGCATCTTTTTGGGAAAGTTTGCCCTCTCGAGGCTTTCAGGTTATATTTTTGACATATTATAATACAAAAACAACCGATTTTATTTAAAGCAGTTTTGCAACGAGGGCAGGTTGACAATGTGGCATCTGACATGGTTCAAGTCCCGTCCACAGCTGAGTTAGGGTCAGGAGCAGGTGTGACTAAACTGAACATGTGTATTTACTGAACGTGAAAAGACACGTACTATTACTGAAGATAGAGCTGTGGTTACACCAAAACCGCAAGTTATTTGTACATTTTATTTATGTACATTTTACATGAAAATAAATTATAGTCACGCTCGAGTGCAAGGATGTTGCATCTGATGGTCCAGTTTAATAGCAGATAAGTGCAAGTCCACATTGGTGTAAGAATAGCTGCTTTTTTTATCCATTTAGTTGGGTTTTTTTGTTTTTTGGGGGGATGTACATTTCTGGGCAGACTAGAGAGACATCGTGATGTGGGCAACAGTTTAATGTAATCTCTTTAATTATCTTGTGAACATGTACGACAGTAATGCATAAACTCCGTCTTACTTGAACTGGGACGGTCTCTCCACCACAGAGTCGGGATCCAAAAGGAAGTGATTCTGTGTGACTCTTCCTGTCGTGGTGTTAATAGTTACCACTGGAAAGCCCATTTGGAGGGTCCAGCGGTTCATGATGTCGTGGACAGAGTGGGGAATATGCAAACCTGGCGAGCTATCAGCAGCCTGACAAAAAAACCCAAAAAAAAACAGAAGTTACCGGTAGTTTCCGTCATTATCACCGGTGCACAGTGCTGTGCCAAACGGGTCTATGTTTCTTTTTAAAGTGGACCCACCTTTTGAAGATGGTTCCACAGGTCCGTGTACACTGTATTACCAAATGCGAACGTGTTGAGGTAAGACTGAAACAAAACAAAAAGGAGGAAAAACATGTAGTCTTGACACTGACTTTAACAGGAATAAACTCAAGCAATATTATGTTTGTCAATCCCACTGACTCACCACCAGTATGGAAACAAACAACAAAAACACTCCCAGAAGATATTAGTTATCAAATGATATCCCCGTTTATACTCACACTGAGTCCTTTGGCGAACACGGGCTCAGTGAGAAACTCTGACAGCATTCTGAGCACCGCCGCACCCTGAAAGCACCAAACACATAAACCACCGGAATTTGGTTGGTTTGAACTTCTCATAACAGTTGAGGAGTCGGCACACAATCCCAAAGCAAATATTAAAACTCATTGTTTTCCTACTGGTGGCTCAGATAGAAGAAACAAGATCCTGGAGTAAATTCTCCATATTTTCCTGATAACTGAGACGTTTGCGGGAAATGTCCTTTTCCTACTGTAGGATTTTGGAGAACATTTAAAATGGAAAGGTATTGTCTTATCACAAGGAATTTCCATTATATAGGCTTCAGAATTATCTGTATCATCTTCAATACTGTAGTGAAAAATGTAAAAGGGAAAAAACTGTAATAAATACTGTATATACATGATATACAAGATCTTGCACCTAATAGGTCTATACATGTCTCAGAGGGGCAGACCTTGCTGTAGGAGATGGTGTTGAACATCTCGCTGATCTCAGCAGGACTATTGACCTCATCTTCTTGGCGGGTGAGCGGGTGAGAAGAGGCCAGGGCATCCACGGCGAATACCTTCTGCATGTCATACAGGATGATGTGGTCTTTCTGCATGCAACCAGAGAGGAGAGCGAGGACAGAAGCAACTGTGAGAGGTCAGTGAGCTGTGAAACGTATTTCATGAAGTGCCTCAACGCTGCTTTTGAGCTTTCAGACTTGATCTTACAATATCCCAGGAGGGCTCAGCGTGGTCAGCTCCGAGGTACTCCACGTATGAAGCAAAGCCCTCATTTAACCACAAGTCATTCCACCATCGCAGAGTCACCAAGTTTCCAAACCACTGACATAAACACACACAAGGAGTACACAGGTAAAAACATTTGGCCACTCGACACGTCACAAAACAGAAATGATTCAAACGTTCATGAGCAAAACTAAAATCAGGACAGCATTTGGGAGGGAAAATGTTGCAAACCATGTGTGCAAGTTCATGGGAGATGACAGTTGCAATCCTCTCTTTGTTTCCGGTAGAGGAAAGTACGGGGTCAAAGAGCAGGGCTGTTTCCCTGTATGTGATCAGGCCCCAGTTCTCCATTGCCCCAGCGTTAAAATCCGGGAGAGCTACCTGATCTACAGGGAACGAGAGATAAAAATTCAAAAAGCAAGTTGAAAGGCTTTCAAACCAAGCACTAAAGAGACGGCAGTGTAAATTCAAGCATATCCACGTCATTCTGGACGGACAAAACGTTAATATTTGTGATTACGAATGATGCAGTTATTTTTGATGAGCTGTGGTGAAATATGGTTCTGAAGGGAGATGCTGTTGAACCATCTGCAGCTTTGGCAGCTTTACGTTGTCATTAGTTCAGCTTCTAATTTCTCCAGTTTTTGAACATCAGCCTGCCTGTTTTGTCTGGGTCGGTTTTCTTTCAGGCAGCAGACGTGATCTCTGGAGGCTCCTTTCAGTGTTGGTGAAGAAAAAGTGATATAAATCACACTCAAAGGTCTAATACAGGTTAGAATGTCTAAAGGCAAACATGAAATGTTTGCATAGAAAGAGCGAAATGTTTTCCTTTCCACTTGCACCGCTCGGTGTCATAAAAGATTAATTTCAACCCAACACGTTTGCTGTGATATGTTGACGCTGAGCTCGACTTACCTGACTTGGAGAGGGGATAGGAGGTGTTGTAGTATTGTTCGTAAAACTGAAGGATGGGCCCCGTAACCCTGAGAGCGTAGTCACCCTGCCGCTCATTAATGGCTTTTTTCTGAGCCCAGATTCGAATCTGCAAAATGTTTAAATCTAAAATGCAGTCAACAGCAGGAAAGACTCACTGGCAATTAAATTACATGCAAATACAAAGCACCTTACCAACGGTTCACTTTGGTTTGACTGGACGTAATCAAAGTCACTGACAATAAATGCCAGCAGATAAGTGGACATTCTCTCTGTTGGTTCAAAGGTTGTAACCTTGACAGGCACGTCATCAATGACAGACACTAACGCGTCTGCAGAGAGAGAGCGAAAGTTAAAGACTGACACGCTGTTAGCATTAACAGGAGAACATTGATGATTTTCAAAAAAAAAACTGTTCATGTTATTAATTATCTACGGTTCAGTCGTGTCACACAGACACACTAACATGCTGTTAAACGCTGATTCCCGGGGGTCTCGATCATGGCTTGTAACTCTCATGGCATGTTTTCTCAGTGGTACGGTTTTACTGGAGAACCAAACGATAAGTTCAAATGTTTAAAACGAACCGGTTTCCTTTCCGTTGGCCAGAGCCACCGTGTCTCGGCTGTGGATGATGGTGACGTTGAAGACGGCTTTCATGGCTGGTTCATCGAAGCAGGGAAAGGTTTTCCTGGCATACGTTGCTTGCATTTGAGAGGTAGCAACAACTCTGCAAAATGAGCATAAATCCAAAACACACGAAGGGAATCACTGGAAACATGAAGGTTAACTGTCACAGTTATGAACGAATTACTGGAGCAGAACTATAAGTAAGTGGTTGCTTACTTCTTCACACCGTTTTCCATGTATTCACTTCTGTAGAAGCCTTCCAGATCATCTGCCAGCTCCCCCGTAAACTCCGTGTGAAGCAGGTAGGACGCTCCCACGGATAGTCGGCTGCGCAGCTGAATCACTAGATATTCAGTCTTCCCCACCAGCCAAGTCCTCTGGATGGCGGGCACGGCGGCTTCACCCAGGCCCCCCAGTTGAGCGTGGTGACCACCGAAGCTGGTTAAGTTCAGCTTGTTCGAGTGGATAATAATGAGGTCTGTTTCTTTTGCACATTTGAAGATAACAGCTGAACGTCCGGTGAAGATGTAAACTCCATCTGGGTTGGGCTCCAGGCGGGGCCACAGGGTCACGTTGTAGGAGACAGGGACGAGGGAATCTGGAAGTCTGTAGTGGTCCCAGGGCTCTTTCGGGGTGAACGGGGTGGTCGGAGAAATAGCTGTGCTGGTCCCTTCATCTCCAGGCCGGCCCTGATTTTTGGCCCGTTCTTTGTTGTAGGCGATGGACAGACCTATAATGGTAGCCAGAGCGGTGGCAGCCAGAATAAGAATCCCAATGCCGACATTTTTACCCACATAGTAGACTTTCCCCATGTCTGGTGCAGGACGTTGGCGCAGACGTCTGAGAGGTTCCTGTTTGTCCAACACACAAGGGCTTTTCTCGTCTTAGTTAATTGCTGAGCTATTAGCGTGGGGGAAAAAAAAAACAATAACTTTATTTAAACCTGAGGAAGAATGAGAGGCTGGAAAGATCTCAGTCAATGACTCAATCTCTTATTTATTAACACTTTGTTTGACATCTGTAAATCCCACACAGTCATCAAATGATCCTCAACTAGAAATACTGGTGAAGTCCTCATCAGCATTTAACACTGTTTGACACCACAAACATCTGGAAACTGGTGGGATTCCATCTGGGAGTGTTGAAAACTAGTATAACATGTCGCACAGGAAGAAAGCTTTTATGTCACTAGTGGTTTTTTAAGTAAACCCAAACGTCAGCATTAAATCCTGCTGATGGTGGAATAAGTTATACATTGAACAATAAGAGTGAAAAGTGACTAAGTGGGCAGGTTACACAACTTTGCTGACAGAAAAGACCAAGTATTGCTGCATAAGACGAGGTCAGAATCAGAAAGACAGACACCAAAGGTTTTATAAATTTGTTGTGATTTACTTACACTGTGTTATATCTTATTAAATGAGAGAAAAACAAATTGTGCACAACAAAGGAACTTTTGCCATTTTTGGCCAGCAAGTCCCCATCTGGCACGAAGGTTGAGTTAATTTTATAAAACTTTTTTTTAATAAAACATATATCACCCATATAAACATGGAAGTCTTAGTTCTGCTGCTGATAGATCATTATACTAATATATCTTGTCTTTTGTACCTTTTGTACATGTGTCTAAGTCTTCTCTTCCCCCCTCATGATCCAGGTCCTGATCCAGGTTTCTTCCCTCTTAAAGGGAGTTTTTACCTGCCGTTGTTTATGTAATAATTGATCGGGGGTCACGTTGAAAGCTTATTTCTTAGCACACAACAGGATAGAGTTTTAATTCTGATATAGAAGAAGTAGCTGCAGTATATTGAGAGCTCCACGATGGCTCAGGAAAATGAGGTCAAAGCTCCAGGCCTCTCCATTATTACCTTTTTTTTCTTCATGTGAGAGTTTATAACTAAAACAACAGTATTCTTTTTTTAGCTTTGTAATTTTAGGCTTTCCTGTCTGTAATCAGGATATTTTTGCAAGACAGTTTAGTTTTTATTCAGACAGCTTAAAGTGTCTTTGTAAAAGTCATTATGTATCATCTTCAAATTAATAAGAAATAAAAAATTAGGTTGATAACAACTTCTTCCTCAGTGACATTTTCCTCTGGCCTTAGTGGGAAATTATATTTTTCTTCCTGCTCGATATCAGAATCATTTCCAATGATCGGTTCTGCTGTTATGTGCTGAACAGACGTTTGAAATCAAACGAACCTGGAGCATACCGTGTCAGTTGTGTCTCCTCCCATCTGCTGTGGGAAATGCTGACAATGTGGTTTTCATTTCCTTGTCAGCATCCTGTCTAACGACACCAGCATCGTTTATCCGCATCAACGTACAACACCTACAGCTGTAACCACAGGAACATCTGTGGATCTGGTAATCTGTCATGAGGTGTAAAATAACAGGTCAAGGTTGTGTTATGCATATGTTGTGGAAATGTGCGCTTATTTTCACTGCATGGCCAAAAAGAAAGACGCACGCGGTTATATTTCACTGAAGCGGCTTTGGGTTGTTGCATCATTTAGATCAGTTTATGCAGCTCCACAACATTCATCTGAGTCCCGACTCATGAGAACGTTTTGGCCACGTCTTCTCTAGTGGATCATAAAGATACTTGATGCCATTCACTCCATTTTTGAATATGACGTCTGTTCTCCCGAAATACTGACACTGTCATCATGAAATATCCCTGTTTCATCAGGGAAGAAAAAGAAAAGAAGAAACATAGACCTAAGCAACTGAAGCAACCGCAGCCCCAGAAAGCAAGATGGAAAAATCCTTCCTCTGCTCTTCCTAGCCGTAGTCACCCACCGTCTGGAACAGATTAAATCTGGAGTCATCGGACCACATGCCTTTTTTTCATTGTTCAGCCGTTAACGCTTCTAAGCATATTGAAACCCTTTTCTTTCTTTGTTTGATCAGTCTCATTGTGTAGTGATTTTCTTCAGGCAGATGTTTAGTCCCAGTACCGCGAGTTCATTGCGCGCCGATGCAGAGCGGCATCGACTAACATCTCTAGTCAGGATGTTTCTTCCTACACGGCAGTTTAATGAATAAGAACCTACTTGCTGCACCATGTAGGGTTAAAAAAAAAAAGACCAAAAAAAACCGTGCTGCCAGCTGCAGCATGTTAGTCACTGCAGTACTTTTCCAGTGGGAACCTACTTGCTAAGTTGAATCCAGATGGTGACTTTCTTCTTGGTCAGGGGGTGTATATCAGACGTGAATGCATAAATTCAGAAGACAAAAGGAGACGTTGAATGGTGCATGTTATTTAGAAAGGAAAACATGTCATATTATGGGATGTGGGGAAATATCCTTGCTTCAAGGCTGTGTACAGTACCAATGAGAGGAAGAACTTTGTAGTTGTGAAAGGGTTGCTGATATTTTCTTTTTTTTTTTTGCAATTTCATCTAACGTTTCCTGACGTAGTTTCCTTTTGCTCAGGTGAGGGGGGAGGATTCACTGTGTAGGACATTGGCATCTGGCTGCCAGGACACCCGTGTAAAGACCAGAGGAATGTCAGATGTAGCACTAAAACTGTACTGTAGGTTGTTGTTTGTTTTGTTTTTTTTGTGCAGCTTAAATAATGCGTGATCCAGAAGCTGCATACTTGGCACCGGATCGTGCTCTGAACACGTTGCTACACCTTGACTCTTGCCTTTTTCGCTCATCGTCCTGTTGCATGACCCGGTACCAGCCGTGCTTTAGCAGCCACATACAGTAGACGGCCTCGTATTTGACAACCTTGAAGTCAATAAGATTACTTTGGTAAACAAAGCGGCTGTGGCTGTGAAATGAGCATAAACCCTCACCCCTCCTCCACCGTGCGTTACAGTTGAGATCAAGTGTTTGTGCTGATCTAGACATCTCCACTTTTTTTTAATGGCATTGAATTTTTCAAACCTAAGCCATGCTAACATACAGAGAAAAGGCTTCTCCTGGCGAGTCATCTAATACTAATAATAAGTCAGACTTATGAAGTCTTTTTTTATTATTATGATTATTTTACAGCCATGAACACCAATATTTACGTTACTAGCAGAGACTGAGTTTGTAATGTTTCATGAATTGTTAACACTCTAAATTGGAAAGTGGAGCAGAAAGAGCGAGAAATGCAGCTGAGATTTCCAGAGGATGAATGTTGGGGTTCTGTGTTTGTAACCTAGCTACAACTGAAACGAAGACACCGTGTGCAGGGTTGGCACATAACGTAAGAGAACTTCCTGAGTGCCTGAAACTCACAGGACACAAGTACTGCAGTCCGAAACCAGAGGAGAAGTGCTGGAGTCTGTGCTGGGCTCCTGCAACCATGTCACGGTGAATCAGTGCACTGCTTTCCTGACATTTCTGTGGAAAATCAAACGTTGAAAAGGGGCCAGAAGCAGCGGCTGAAATCCCAGTGCCGACAAGACTCAGCGTACTGCAGCTGCAGCAGGCTGCCTCATGCGCAGCATCATTCTGTACGGCAGCGTTAAACATTTCTGTGTGCGCCGCACAGTTTGACCTTGGGATGAACCTGACGGGACAGGGCGAGTGTTATTACTTACTATAGAATAATAGACTCCAAAATACTTTATAACCCTCTCCAGATTGATGTGCAACTTCTCTAAGTTCAATGTTCATATGTTTCCTCCCTCACACAGTTAATTCACACCCAAATGCCAACCAAGACCAACAAAAGCTACTAAGCACTCTGTTTTTATGTAGTTGCTCACACTTGCTGATGATTATCCAATCAAATGCTGTTGATTAGCATTCCCAGTAAAATGAAACCAAAGAGGCAGAAAGGTCTTATGGTAACTATTAAGGCAGTTTGCTGATCCGGAGCAGTCAGATGTTTATCAGCACGATGTAGAGAAAAGAAGAAAATCAGGTGAGACAACAGGGCGACTATCCGAAGAACACAGACAAATCTACGTCAGAATGACCGAGAAACTAAAGAATCAAGCGTTTGGAGCGGCCTAGTGGTCCTAGTCCACACTTGACCCAGCGGAAATCCCATGAAGGGACCAAAAGAGAGCCGTGCAAAATCAATATGCCACAAAACGTAGATGAGCCTGACCAATATTATAGGACAGAATGAACCAAAATACCAACAAAAAGAAGAAAAAACAGGTTTAAAAGAGAGGGAGCTAGATTTTCACGGCTGTATAGGATGCCACACTTCAAGTCCCTGGCGTGAAGATCCTGCTGTATTCCACTTTTATTTTCTGTCAGGGACAAGGTAATAAAAATATACATGCTTTGACATGTAGTCTCTTTTGAGCCACAACCCTCAATAGGATGGAGCAGGTACAGAAAACAGATGGAAAGATTAAGTTCTTTGTAGTTTTACTGTTCCATCCATCCATCCATCCATCCATCCATCCATCCATCCATCCATCCATCCATCCGTTTAATCCTGTACAGGGTCACAGGGGCCTGCTAGAGCCTATCCCAGCCCAGGAGATGCTGCAGGTGCTTTCAGAGCACCACTGTCTTTTCTTGGATCTTCTAACTCTTGGTGTGTGTTAGTTCCTCAGAACAGCAGTTTTCTCAGTGTGAGAGGGAACCATCCGCGTAGGCTGAATGATCGAAGCAGCGTGTGGTAACTGTGCACTGATTGGTCCAGATGATGTAAATGAAGGAAATGAGTTCAAGCGAGTGCTTTCAGCAGCTTTGGGTCAGACCTGACCTGCATGTCCTGCAGGTCTGTGCATTTGTTACATCATGATTGGACTACTGCAGTTCTTGTGAGTAGGACATCCTAAATGACTCTGAGTAGCCTCCAGCTGAGTGGTAACATGACAAAAGACCCATGTGGTGATTTTAACAGACCCTCTGTAAGTGCTGAGTAGTATTAGGGGAAAAAAGCACATTCATTGCATCCATATTAAAGGGTGAAAATGATTAAATGTTCTTTACGTGTCCTGTCCAGATATGTTATCGTTAAATCCTCAAAAATCAAAACTATGACAGTACTGTTTGTTGAATGGCTGGCAGCTTCTGAGAAACCCAGAACAAAACAAGCCCATCTTGTTATCTGAAAAACTCAATAGCAAGTGACCTGCGCTCGTTCACGTGTGTACGATTATTCTGCATGTCCATGAACCTGTGCTCCACACTACATGTTAACGCGCACGCTTAGTGGTCCAGGTTGTGGTCGTCTTAAGGAAACCCAATTTCTTTTCTTGGCTCTTAAAGACATTTCACCTCTCATTTGACTTGCAGGCATACAGGCAGTTGTGAGCAGCTGGAGTCTCATGTAAATCTTGTGGCCTGTTGATGACGGAGGGTTGTGAACCCTCCTGAGGAGGAGAGTGACGAGCGCATTCGAGGTGCTGTGCTGGTGAAACCCGAGGAGTGGCCTTGGGTATAATCGCTCTGACACTTGCAATGGAGCCTTTTGGATGAGAGGTGAAACAACAACAAGCGAGGAGAGAAGCTTGGTTTCCCTCTATTTTTGAAGGCTTACAAACCCCACACATGTGATGCCCTCCCCAACCCCAACCCACCACCTCCGTACAGATACCCTACAGCCACGTGTGACGTCTGCTGAATTTATCCCCACAAAAACACTCTACACGTTGACACACAAACCTGAAGTCCAAAGGAAAAGTACAATGATTTAGGTAGTTTACAGCTGGTTTACGCAAACATGAAATACTGATGCAAACCACAGAAAGGGAGGTCATTTTAAGTTACTGGTGTATATGCAAGTTGTGAAAGAGATGATTGTCAGATTTACAGGAGAGCTGCCATGACCGTTACTGCTTTTATGAAACGGCAGCATGAAGCTGCCTTTCTATGATGCATTCATGCACCGTTTGTGAACAGTCGTGGAAAAACATTTGTTCAGTCCAACTCAGGGAAAACTGACTTGCAGCAAAAGCAGCACATCTTAATTGCCAGATGGCAAGAACAGGAAAACATGCAAAAAGACATCTACAGTACCTTCCTGGGAGGAAAGACACAGTTTGAGCATACCACAAAAAAACGGCTCGGTATGCAGTGGGACAGATTTACAGCAAATAGGAAGAAAACGGTACGTACCAGTCACTGGACGTCCACTGAACGCCTTGCTTGGAGCCTGCACAAGACAGAGGTTAGACTGAAATGATCCATTGCTGATGTGAGACATTCTCAGTCATCATCAGTGAGGGTGGAAGTGGGAGGTGATGAGAGCTAACAGGTTTTCCTGAGAATGTAGAGGAGGGAGGAACTTCTGAAAATCCCTAAAGTAGCAGGAAGGGGGACTGAAAGAATGCGGTTGCATCAACAAGAATGCAAACTCATTGTAATTGAGCAGAAACAAGCCATCCACGGTACAGAGTGTTCTGCAAGTTTCACATGGTACCAGTTAACCACAGCTTACGAGCCGGAACGCTGCAGGTTTGCTTTGCGTGCCCCAAAAAAAAAACGCACTTTTTTGTTTAATGTTTTAATCTCATTTTATTTTATTTACCTTGGCAAGGATTGCCTTTGACACAGACGTGTCTGCTTTCTTTGAAAGTCTTGACAAGATTTCATAAAAGAAGAAAAAAAAACTCTTTCCACTAGTTTGAACATTTCTGACCATTAAATACAGCACGTATGAAAAAAAAAACACTATTAAAGGATATTAAAGATTTAAAATTTAAAAAAAAAAAGAGAGAGAAGAAAAAACAGTTGTCGGGATGCTGTGACTGCACATTAAAAGTTTGAGCGCAATCACACCCCGGGGAGCAACATTCATCATGGATAACAAGGATCCCAGAGAGGGGAAAAAATAAATCATGACAAAACCCAGACAGTGTTTGGCTATAATTACTCAAACACAGAAGCAAAAGAAATATTACATTGAACTCAATGTATTCCAAAACAAAGAATCGCTCCAGAGAGAAACAACATCAGAGGTTTGAAGGGGCTGTGAGGGAAAATGCAAACTGAGCTAAGTTAGTTCATATTTATTAGGGAAAGAGTCAACAACTGTAGAGCGTAAGAGATCCGTAGGGAAGCAGAAATCACATGGTCGTAGTGCTATTACTATTGATACTTCACTGAATCAGACTTTACATTATTGTGCGAATCATTCAACTGGAGAACTCTGCAACACGCATAAAGCAGAACTTAAAGGTTCAAAGGTCCACAGTTCGTCTCCCGTACATGAGACAGGACTGGAATGAAGGGGAGAGCGAGCTGTGGTGGATGCATGGTACATTAATAAGAAACAGCGTTGTCCGTAACGACCGCAGGGCTGGACGGAGGAGGACGCGTCAGTGGCGCTGGTCAGAGCTCGGCTGGAACGCTCCTCAGAACGGGGAGAGGCTCGGCACTTTGATATTGATGTCTCCAATGTTGATGTTTCGGGGAATCTCGGGCAGGTTCATGTTCTTCACGGCAGAGACGGCGCGAGCGGGGGCTGCCGACAGACCTCCCTGCCCAAGGAAAATAAAAAACACGTAAAACACCTTTAAAGCTTCTGCGTGTGAAAACGTGTAATCTTACCACCTTTGGGACGGCTGGACCAAATCGCATTACAAAAGATTAGCCGGACAATGTGGCCACAAAGAAAAGAACCAAGTCGCTATAAATGGAACTTTACACAATAGTTGGGGTTTTTTTATGGTGCTATTTGAAAGTAAATCTGCAGTTTAGAGCTCTGTGAGGAGCTACTGTTAGTTCAGTAATCTCTGCAAGGTGGCTCTAAACAGATTCTACAGGATCTAAAAAGATCCATGCGTCCACGTGGAGCAGCTGCCGAGCCGTGGGCGTGGCCACCAGGCAACAGCGGGGAACCCCAATGCATGGTTAACATGACTGACACCTCTTTGGAGTCGTCAATGCACACGTCGCCACTCCATTTCCCAATCAGAACCATGGAAAAAGATTGTTCCAAGATTCCAGGTGGGTATGTCTGTTTACGTGAACTTCTACCTGCAAAAGAAATGACCTGAGGGAGATAAAACGCCTCGGATTTGCCTGAATTAGCTGGAGTTTTGGCCTGGAAGATGATTTATGATCTGAAACCATCCGAGGTTCATACAGTTTTTTTGCTGATAGATTTTGTCACAGAGTGGACGTCCTTTCACCGTTACCATCTGGGGAGTCTTTGTTTGCAGCATGTGGCAGCTGCTTGACACGCCCACTTTTCTGTGGCATCCCACATTCTCATCTTTTTACGACGTTCACTTCGCCACTTGGTGTTGGAACTGTTTTATTTAGGTTGAGAAGGTCTTCAAAGGTTTAAAGCCTCTCTCTCTTTGCTTTGTTTTGCTTTGTTGGTGAGCTGCTTCATATGCTTCATATCAATAAAACTGGTGTGAATGTTCTCTGGTTCGTCTGCTCCCAGACACGAAACCCAACATTTCATCAGATTGATGTTTACGACATATTTATGTTCTCCAATTACCAAACTCTGAAATTACACAGCCTGATTTCATCATTAAGTGGAATTTCAACAAATAACGCAATGAGATTCCCATCAGTGTGATCAGTGACAGGCTGCACATGCACGCTTGGTCCAAAGTGTTCATTACTGATCTTTAACTGGTTTTGTGTTTGCCTGCCACATAAAAGACTGACATTTAGACAACTGACGTAAAATACACTTTAAGCGTTGCTCCAGAAAATTTATTGAAAAAAATCATGAAAACTGCAGCTAACTTCAAGAAAAAGAACAAAAACGCGTGCAATTGTGACATTCACTGAAATTTAATGCATTTTCCTTCGTTTCAAAGGTGCTATAAGAAACAAATTGATCCATGGATCGTCCGTCAAGTTTGACGATTAGTGTCCCGCTACTGAGAAGTTCATACATGCTGCGATTTATAAGACAACCCGGACAGAACGCGTCTGACCTCTGACTTCTCCATGCGGTTCTGCACCTCCACCTGTGCTACGATCTCATTCATGTTGGTCTCGAGCACCATGCCTCCCATCACCACCTCCTGCAATATATAATGGACCTGCAGAGAGAGCACAGCCAGTGATGCACAGCAATGCTTCATGTCCAAATGTCTCCGTGGAAAGGAGCCCGTACTCACGGGTCCAGTTCATGTTCATGTTCATGTTAGTGTTTCCTCGTGCAGAAATATGTTTCAACCGCTTAAGTATAAAAGACCATGAAACCATGCTCTCTAAGGTAGGTGTTGTCCATCAAGAGAGCTTGTGGAGAGAAAAGGTAAAAACATTTGGTGTTATCTTGGGAACATTCCTCAAGGCCAAACCCAACTGCACCACATGACAACAATTTCCTGCAGGGAAAATTCAGTCAAGATGGTCGTGGATGTGCCTGAACGGTTTTCCGAGAGGGAGGTCTCATTATAACCTGAACAAATAACTTTATCGTTATGGAGGTAGTCCTCACAGTTCAAATACATTTATTTAACAAGTCTTTAAAACATAAGCATCAACAGATCTGCTGCTGGACACAGATGAGTTTCTAGGTTGAAAAAGTTAAAACGTTGAGTATATTTGCCTGCAGCAAAATGTATGTAATGCTTATATGGCGAAAGAAAACAGCGTGATGCAGCGAGGCGTGTCCAGAAGGCGTTAAAGCGATGACACGTGACCAGATTGTTCCTAAAGACGGATCAGTACCACCGTTCTGTGGCTCAACTGCAGATGAAATCGAGGTAGTACTTGACCATTAAGTGTAGTATTTTTCTGGACCGCTTGGTGTGAGCCCAGGAGCTCGGTGCCGTTTGCACCCTCACACGTGACAAAGTGCAGCCTTCTGAAGCTCCGGCTTTTCAGAAACACACGGAGGATGAGTCAGTCGCCACTGAAACTGCGATTTGTAAACTTGTATTTAAACTATATATATGAAATAAGGAAGAAAACACACACAAAGGTTTAGACTTCTGGTTTATAAGTTCAGACCAGAACTGTATATTTTGGATTTGGTCTGAACGGTTCATAAACACTCCCAATTCGTAAGCATATACTGTCCTATAAACATAAAAAACCTAACTTGAATGTGTTTTTATAAAAACGAAAATTGCAAAAACTGTGTCAGTGCCCACATATTTCTCTACCCGCTCAAATGAGTCCAACTCCCTTTTAGTCTCAGGCTGCAGGCAGACTTTTGGACATTCATTTGAGGACCACGTACTGGAAATAATGGAAGAGAATTCAAATGTACCAACAGTACCAAGAGTTACTTTACTGTGAAACGAGTAGTAACAGTGCACTGAAGAACAATTAAGAGCCGTATTTAAGCGTTTGTAGACAGCAGCTGTCCTACGCATTACTCAGCACAGCAGGCTGTTCTGATGCTGGAGAAGGTCCGAGTCCCAGCAGGTCGGTTTGTTCCTACTTAAGCCTCTGTGCTGTGGCACGCATGCTGCTGGAGCGGCATCTACTGCTTTGATTGTCACATTAAATTCTAGTTCAGTCTGTCCAATAAGGCTCAGAACAGTGAAAACATGCCTTTCATTACTTCTCAGAGCCTACATCTGTGTCCTCAGCTTCCATTATCTCTTTTAACCAATTAAAAGAGAAAAACACCTGACTATTGCCTATGACAAATAACGCAGCAAATTACTTCATCCAGAAGGCTAAAACGAGAGAACGTTTGTCATTTTTGCCCTGAAAATGACACAAATGGTTCATTTTCAATCACTGTTTCAGTAAAACTTGCAGCTCTACAAAGAAACTAAGTGGAGGAGAGCCCACAGCGAAGCCCACTCACCTTGTCCATGTGGAATATGAGGTCAAGCTCACAGACGTTTTCAAAGCATTTGTCCAGCGTTTCCACAAACACCTACAATAAAGAGCACGAGCTGTCACGAGCTGTCATAGAGCTATATTTCTATCTGAGAGAGCACCGGCTGGATCTGCACGGTGGTTTCCGTTAGATAGATATATATATATATATATATATATATATATATATATATATATATATATATATATATATATATATATATATATATATATATATAGTTAAAAAAAGTTATAAATAAATAAATAAGTTGTCTGCAAAGCATTTTTCTGTGAATTCAAGGCCTCGCCATCACTAACATAAATTAATTTCCTAGATCATCCACTATCATTAAAAACATCCAGCAGTGAGGTTAAAGGTCAAACATCATTACTGTCTCCAAAAAACAGCAGAAGAGGATGAAATGACTTAAGAAATTACACATTAAGTGCTTTTTTAAAGGGCAAATACATAAAAGAGCAGCTGACCTGGATCAGGTCCAGTATGCCGAGCTCACTTTCAGACGAGTCCACACAGAAGACGAAGTAGAGGGTGGCATAGTGTCGGTAAATCAACTTGTAGTCGGAGCCACCAATGAGGCTGAAAGCAGTGTTAAAAGAAATAAGTTAACCCCTGCAAAGCCTGAAGTACAACATACTAGAACATTAGAGTTTACCTGAATTTGCCATGTAACTAAGTGTTTATCATTTGTATCACACAGGTATTTATGGCAATTTACTGACCACAACAGTGTTTATGTTTATTCTTTAATCGTATACAAAAGGCTCTGTGGGAAGGTTTAGATTATACAGAACCCTCAGCAATTAATTCGCCAAATATGGTCCGTTTGGCTTAATAAAGTTATAAGACTATAACCGAGGAATATTTTAATGCTGCAGAACAAATAAACTGTATATCCATTTGGTCGATCAAGTAAGTGTAAAGCAGTTAAGAGACGTGTCTGAGCCCTCTGGTGGTGAAAACAGGGTGCTGCACCTGAAGTGAGATTAAAAATAAATCTCAGGAATTTACAGCATGACACAGCCTACAACTGAAAAAAAAACTGACATTTCATATGTTAACCCTTATGCTATCCTCTAATTCACGGTCCTCTGGGGACCCTCAAAACAAAAATACACAAGCACAAAAAACTCCTACACATTAAACATACATCAATACTTTTTGTGCATGAATCTATTGAGGCTCTTCAGCTCTGCTCTACTAAATATATGTCAGTTATTAATGAAAAGAGAGATTTTTTTCTATGAGTAATGGGTGAGTAGGTGGCATTGCTGGTGATACGTCTTGGATATGTTAAAAGGTAGCAGCTAAATTTATTTCACTGCATTGGCATTTTTTACATGGTGTCATAAGTGTAAAATAGATATTTAAGAGTAAAGAAAAAATAAATAAAAATGACAAAAATGCCTAAGAATGCCCTGAAGGAAACTCGAGGGTTAAATATTTGCTTGGTTTTCCACATACAACCAGAACACGGGAAAACACTACTTGCCTTCCACCCTCCAGGAAGTTGCAGACGTTGTCATCTCTCTTAGACACCAAATGGAAAGTCTCACGAATGATCTGCTGCTGCATGTCCTCCGTCTGCGGGAAAAACATATCACAGACCCTGTTGAGTCCCAACCGTCTCAGACATCCAAGTCTGAGTAAACAGACAAAATCAGAACCAGCAGCCTGTCATTCAAGTAGGTCGCAACAAAAATGTCTAAACTGATTAACACTCATGCATCCTTTTCTTATTGCTGGTGCGGATTTGGGTCGGCATGTGTCGGAGATGCCCAGACTAACCTCACCTTTCAATGAAATGAAACAGTGGCTCGTCTCAGACATTAAACCAGTGACTTTCAGCTGTGGCAGCGTGACAACGGGGACCGTTTTTGTATTTTTGTACTTTAGTCAGACAAAATGTAGCACAAATGTTTCAGCATCAGACAGCTCAGAATCATCTCCAGGTTACACAACAAACAAACTGTGCTTCCATAGTGACGGAGCAACTGTGAGTGAGGGATGGAGATAAAAGGAGAGAAAGCTGGAGGAGGAGCATCAATTCATTGGGCAGAAAACTGGCAGCATTTTGCTTCCCTTTGCTGCTTTCTGCCACTGCGAGAGTGGCGTTTGCTGCTGTTCGCTCTCTGGGAAAAAAGAAAACACATCTGAACTGAACATCTCATGTTAGACATAATCCTGTTGTTTTAATCCCATTTTGATCTATACCGCCTAATAACTGATTCCAACATCAAAGGGGCATCGTCGACATTATGTGTGGTTTTCAAAATAAATAGTCTCGATTAAAAGTGTGAAATCTGTAGGAAAACAAACATATGCAATATGCAACTTTTCAAATCAGTCAAAAACAACAATTCTTGACCTGAACAGCACAAATCAAGTAGGTCTCCTGCAACAGAAAAAGAGTAAAGGTTTGAAGTTGAATTGTCGTTCTGATATCATGTCTGTGATTATATCAGTATTGTCCTTGATGCCGGGATTGGATCGGGTACGATCCACCTCTACTGTCCAGAACAGAGTGCCAGTGTCACACCTGTAGGCCAGATGTGAAAAGATGTGCAGAGCACAGCAAGCTCATTGCAGGCCCTTATCGAGACAGAACTCGCAGACAGACGTATGTTTTGTGTTGAATACCTGCACCGTTTGTCTCACTGATTAGAGTTTATTTACTATTGCTCTCTGAGGACAGTAACAAGTGACCGGAGCCTCGGGTCACAGCAGCCTCAATGCAGCCTTTAATAATCCAACAAAATTATTGTCTTCTTTGTACATACTGAACTGTTTTGTCTCAGTATTACAAAGGTGATTGCACATTTTATTCTTATTTTGAAAAAGCGCATGCCGAAAGATCAGTGACATTTATTGTTACTGTTCTAGTAAAGGAACGTTCCGATGGAATTTTTCTTTATTATTGAAAAAGTTCATCTGATGGAGCTAATTTTTTTTTCTGTAATAAATTTGACGAATGATTTGGAGGACAGAATGCTGCCTTAGTGGTGAGCGCGGTTGCATCCAGGCCGGACTCCAGGCTCCAGGCCGGACTCCAGGCTCCAGGCCGGACTCCACACGGCCTTCAGGCTGGACTCCACACCGGCCTTCAGGCTGGACTCCAGGTTCCAGGCAGGGGTCCAGGTTGGACACCAGGCAGGGGTCCCGGTTGGACACCAGGCAGGGGTCCAGGTTGGACTCCAGGTTCCAGGCCGGACTCCAGGCCAAGGTCAAGCCCAGGTCCAGGCCGGACTCCAGGCATGGATTTAGGCCGGACTCCAGGCATGGATTTAGGCCGGACCCCAGGTTCCAGGCCGGACTCCAGGCCGGACTCCAGGCTCCAGGCCGAACTCCAGGCTCCAGGCCGGACTCCACACCGGCCTTCAGGCTGGACTCCAGGTTCCAGGCGGGACTCAAGGTTGGACACCAGGCAGGGGTCCAGGTTGGACTCCAGGTTCCAGGCCGGACTCCAGGCCAAGGTCAAGCCCGGGGTCCAGGCCGGACTCCAGGCATGGATTTAGGCCGGACTCCAGGCATGGATTTAGGCCGGACTCCAGGCTCAAGGCCGGACTCCAGGCTCAAGGCCGGACTCCAGGCTCAAGGCCGGACTCCAGGCGGGACTCCAGGCGGGACTCCAGGCGGGACTCCAGGCGGGACTCCAGGCGGGACTCCAGGTTCCAGGCGGGACTCCAGGTTGGACACCAGGCAGGGGTCAGGGTTGGACTCCAGGTTCCAGGCCGGACTCCAGGCCAAGGTCAAGCCTGGGGTCCAGGCCGGACTCCAGGCCGGACTACAGGCATGGATTTAGGCCGGACCCCAGGCCGGACCCCAGGCCGGACTCCAGGCCGGACCCCAGGCCGGAGTCCAGGTTCCAGACTGGACTCCAGGCCAGGGTCCTTCTGAGGGGAGTTTGCACAAAACACTTGAAGAAAGTAGGAAAGAATAGTTTGGAAAACGTTGATCTACCATCACCAGAGAGGGCAGCCGTTTGGTTCACATCTGATCTACTGATCTAAACAGATCTACTGTCAGTTTCCTGACGACATCAGTGGCACACGTTTCCATTATTGAGAGGCTTTTAAACAAGAAAAAACCAGTTAAGATCAGATTCAGGTCTCTACACACCTGTTTGAGCAGCAAGATCAATGGTTTACTGGTTTACAGCCGTCTACTGTTGTGTGTGAGGATATCTCTTTAAACTTTTGTAATCAATTAAACAACAAACATCGGACCAAGCATTAAAGGACAAACATCGGGACAACTGATCGAATCAAACAAAAGACGTGGAGGGACGTGTTATTGCAACTAATCAACAAATCGCCCTTCGTGGGAAGATTACGTCCTAAAACTCTTGTAAAACACGTAAATAAAAACGGTTCATTAACTCCAGTTTGACCTCAAACTTCACAGATTACGACCGTATCAAGAGGTCTTGGGTTCATTTCTAAAAAGACACGTTCGTGAACAGTTTGGGGGTGATGATTAGACACAAACTGACTAAAACAAATTCATCACGGAAAAGCTGATGTTTTGAACAGAAAAACCCCCAAATACTTACAAAATACTGATAGAATCTGATCAGCCGCGGCTTCCCGTGATTGTTAAAAATCAATATCGCTTTGATCATGTCTGGTTTCGTTTTCTGGGTTTGTTTTATCTATGAAAGTACACTCAGAAACACTAGAAAGTCTTGTTTTATTTGAACGACGTTAGCTCGACGGCTAAACGGCCTGTAAATAGAAGAGCTTTACATCCGGTTGCGTCTCCGTAGACAGGAGTCGACCTCCACCAAACATTAATAATCGTTAGTTCCGGGAAGCATTTTGTAGTGAGGCAAGTAATTACCTTTTTTTTTCAAGCTCCAATAGTTTAACATTTAAGTGACAGAATGAAAATACAGAGTAACTAATTATCTACTACATAACACTGGTCAGCGTTCAGACAATCTCTTTAAAACAAAATACTAAAACGCTCTAAAACCTACATAAAGGACCCACTACCTATATGTTACATTGTTTTAACTATTATTGTAAAAACTGTTAGGTGAATGTAATTTTTTTTAAATATTATACATAAATTTATTTATTTTGGTTATCACTTTGAAGCGCATGATGCTCCCAGTGTGTCAAACCTGGTATTACAAGTCAGGTGGATTTATCTTTGGAGTAAAATAGATTAATAGGCATTAACAGTGAATTTTAAAGCATATATCGCAGTCCGCAGGCATCACAAGCGGTGGTCTTGACCGCTCTTTTTGGTTCCCATGTCGTGGCAAGTTGAGACTTTTTCCCCCGCCACATTATATAATTTTGCAGTCTTTGTGACTAATGCACCATCAACTGAGGCTCCACGTAATCACTGAACTCTTTGTACCTTTGTAGGCTGCTTCACACTGCCTTGAAAACTCACAGCTATGATGTCACGTAAACCGTAACCTCTATTTATTGTGTTACAGTAGGCGCTGCCTAAAAGAAAAGAAAAATGATCAAAAGCAATGTTATGTAAAGTTGCAACAAAAGATCTCAAAAATCTATACACAAGAGCCAAAGCAAGACAAGGTATCAAAAACCACTGACCCTGAATCAAATAACAAATTGTGGTTTTCACCATATAGTCACGCTCCTTATACAGCCCCGTTTTTGGAGTATTAGTTACACCACTGGATGCAAACACACTCATGGTACGTCTAAGAATACAACTCTAGACAACGTAGCAGAAGTATTAAAAAAAATGAATGGATGGATGGATGGACGGACGGACGGACGGATGGCTGGACGGATGGATGGACGGATGGATGGATGGATGGATGGAGGATGGACGGATGGATGGATGGATGGATGGATGGATGGATGGATGGATGGATGGATGGATCGATCGATAATGGGTGGATGGATGGATGGATGGATGGATGGATGGATGGATGGATGGATGGATGGATGGATTGGATGGATGGATGGATGGATGGATGGATGGATGGATGGATGGATCGATAAATGGGTGGGTTGGTGGGTTGGTGGGTGGATGGATGGATGCTGTTCTTTTTCGTGATCTGCAGATAGTGCATAAAAATAGGAATAATCCAAACCAGTTATTAAGCATTATTAATATCTTAGTTATGTAACATATCAACAGGAGTAATATGCTTTATGAAAGAATTCCACATCTTTAACATTTTTTAAACATATTGCCTTAAAATTTGTAATTAAAAGGTATTTTTTACATGTAAGTATTGTATAATCAAGACAACTTGATCTAATTTAATGACGCGAAGGGTGCAAAATAAAACTAAAGGGAAGACAAAACAAAAAAAGGTGGCAAATATTTCAAACACCTTAAATTTTTTATTTTTATTTATTTTATTATTTTTTATCAAGTATTCCCACATGATTTGAATAAATCTTCAAATCAGAATCAGAAATCCAGTTTTATTTCTCTAGGAGACAGAAAAAAGAATTTATTTGATAATTTTCCTCTCTTTAGCACCATTTACCATTCGTTCATCATCTCATCAACATCTCCACGGCATGATGCTGGCCACGCTCACAACACACCTTCAGGTTCTGGCCTGACAACCGATGTGCCAATGCACAGTCTTAGATGGTACGAGATGGTGTAGGGTGTGCGGTTTGCTGAAGCGCTCCTTACAAGCAGGAATAAGAGGAACGCTGGTTTCAATGTCAACACTTAGGAAATACTGCATGCAGCTGCAAATGTGAGGAGTACGTCCCGGGTTGCTGGAGCACTGACCATACCTTCTGGCAATATCAAACCTCATCTGAGTGCTTATCAGACAAGAAAACTTCTTGACACACATCTATGTGAACATCTTCACCAACATCGTAATGCCTGAACACATTTCCTCTCCTTATTTCATATCCGCTGATACTCCGTGGTAGGTTTTCATAATTGGTGCCGCAAAGCCACCTAGGTTGATGTCTGCATATCATCTATTATTTTCCCCCTAAATTCCCTTCCTCCTGCATAAGCACAACGGAAAACAAACAGACGCTCATTAGCATGTGTGACCCTCTGGTGGTAAACAGGCTTATTTCCACATGAGAGCAGCGCGAGAATGGATTCCACTGGGACAGTTGAGGTAGGTGGGCCTGCCGGCTGCTTTCATGAGGACTTCAGTAGGGACTTAACAAATGTGTGTGGACAGGCACAACATTCTCTGGCACAGTGGGGTCAAGTTGGTACAGTGAGCGCTTGTTAGAGGGTGACTCACTGTATTTGGACTCTTGGGTGGCCACTGATATTCACTTCAACTTCTAATGTGCATTTTCCTTTCTTAATCTCACTGCTAATTGTTGGATTGCGATGGATGCTGGGTCCTGTCTGCCAGAGCTGAGGTAATGTGTGGCGTTCAAATAAGGCCTCTGTACTCTGCTCTGTGAAGTGATGAAAGACCCCTGTAATTACAGGGATAATCAAAACTGTCAGGGGCTCCAGTGTGGATGGTTCTGTTTACTGTCTGCTTCTCTCACACAGCATCATATGTTGCTGGTTCTCCACCTCCTCAGGCTGAGCTTCTAACCTCAAAAGATCACTGCAATTGTTCGTGTCTAAAAGTCAATTTTGTTTGATTACCTGAGTCTACTTACCGACTGGCAAAAAGACCCTAAATAGGCCCTATATTTTTAGTCCCCCTAAATTTGGGTCACATATACATCACAACATTTTTCCACTTAGTACAATGTTGTTGTTTTTTTTTTTGTTTTGTTTTTTCTTTCTTAATTCACATATTTAAACCTATTGAGCCAAGATGAGTGATTTAAATCCCGTTGTGGTGGGAAAAAAAACGCTTAAAGTGTTAAGTGGGTCGAAATCCACGACAATTTCCATGCATATTTTTAAAACGTAGATTGGTTTTATCCGTATCCTCGTTTATTCTTGAACGTCGGTCGACTGCAGGCTGTAGTTCGCGGTTTCGCCCTCAAGGTGGCAGCATTTCAGTGTCTGTCTCGAGGAAACTCGGAGTCCAGCGCTGTTGCAGGAACAATCACCAAGTCTAGAAGCCAGACTAAATGATGCATTGCGTTTTCGAAGAGGATTTCGGTAGATAATCGCTCTCCATCCCTATCGTGATATTCTTTGAGTCATTCTAAATTTAGTGGTTTAGGAAAGCCTAAACTCCTGGACACGCTCCAGCACCTCACAACCCCAACACCACAACCAGAAACAGATAAAGAAAAGTTAACAGTTAACAGTTGTATTATATACCAGTTGTTAACTGATTAAAAGTAAAACACTGGAGCGTCATCAACCATTGCGGCTTAATCCCTCCTGGAGGGGTTTCCACATCAGTTTTATGCCGGATGCCCTTCCTGCCACAACCCTGCAAGCACGGGGAGGCACACACACTCACAAAAATGCATGTTTTTTGGACTGTGGGAGTAAACCAGCGCTCCTGGAGGAAACCCACGCAAGCATGGGGAGAACATGCCAACTCCACACAGAAAGACCCCCGCTGGACCCAGAAATCCAACCAGGAACCTTCTTGCTGTGAGGTAACAGTGCCAACCGCTAAGCCCCTGTGCTGCCCACAAATGTGAAACACCAGAGTATAACATTTCTAAAAGTATTAAGACCTTTTACCTCACTCTTGATTAAAACAGCACAGGCGTTACTTTCATTCCTCTTAGTTTGAGCATTGAGCTCAACCAGGCTGTACAGGTGGTACAGTTTTCACTGGGTTTATTAGTTCAAGACTCTGGTTGGATCACTCGTGTTTTCTTTGTCATTGTCTGGCTGACAGCTGGAAAATGTCCTAAGTGCATTAATTTTTCTCATCAGGATTCGTCTACATGGTTCTATCTTTACCTTTATCCAGACTAGTCTCCCAGCCCTTGCTCGCAAGAACAAAAGCATCCCCACATTATGATCCTGTCATCACCGTGTTTGAAAGCAGGGCTGCTGTTAATGCGTTGATTCTCAATGCCCATGTTTCCTGGCTGATAGGGTTGGTTTATGAGCTCGTGAGGTGCTGCCCTTGTAACTTACCTAAAAGTCCCCCATTTCCACAAAGGAACCCAAGGTCCCATTCAAACTGACATCTGGTTTGTTTGTAACCTTTCTGGAGTCTGAGATCTGCTTGTGGTCCAACCGTCTTTGTACTTTCCATGACTTTAAATGGTGCAGAAATGTTCCTAACCCCTTCACCGGAAATGTGCCACAAAACGGATAGTTATTTCCTCAATCTTACAAGTCATGTTGACTCTTAAATACAGTAATAAATGTGGGGACAGGTTTTTGCCTCCTTACATATGTTCATAGACCTCAGTTAACCACAGGTACATGTCATTCAACGTGTAGAGGCATTTGTAATGAATTATCCAAATACTACAAAACAAGCTTTAGAGAATGCTGCAAACTGAAAAAGGTTTGAGTCATGTACAAATTGACGGTTATAAGTGATGTTTACACTTACAAGCTCTTATCTAATGACACAAAATGATTCCTTAATCACAGGTCTGTGGTAGGAACCGTAAAGCTCGGCCTGTCATGATGACAGATTTATCCAGGACGGAAGATGACCCCAATCGATCTCACACAATGCCATAACAATCCTTATTCAAGTACAAATCCATTTCCAGTGGTTCACATTTTCAGTTTTAAAATAAATATTCATCAAGAGTACTTTGTAATCTTATGGGTGGCTTGCCTGAAGATGAAGTGCAGGAATGTACTTGATGACAGACAACTGAAGACTTCAGACGCAGCAGCTACCCATGTCCTTGCTTCCTGCCACATGGAAATTTCATTCCAGGTGAAAACTTACTGATACAAGTAACATGATGAATATTTTAGTGAGCACTTAATGAGCGCCATTCTTTCATTTCCCCTTTTTTTTCCCTTCACCATCAAGTAATAAGAGGAAGGAATTTTTGATATTTAAAAAGGAACATTATAAAGAGCATTCACTATTGATATCATTATTAAATAAATAGTTTCTTTTTAAAACAAAGTTATTGAGCGTGTGGTGTTATTGTAGGGAGCACATCCACCCGTTGGACTCAAAGAACACCTTCCACACGCTTGATAGACAGTTTTGGACCAGGTTAACTGACTTATCGTCAACATATTACCAAATAAGACTATTCATTCATTAAAATATTATAGATAAACGTTTTTTTTATTGATTTCTTTTTATTTCCGTTTTCTTGAGAACTCCACGCAGTTCTGAAACGCCAGTTCATAAACATCTGTCGCCTCTACACTCTTATTCCGGTGCGGACAGACAATCTTTGTATTGGTGGCAGTCCGCCCTGCGTTTGTGAGCGGCAAAACAAACCCGATCCTGGATTCGTTATCCCGGATTTTTTCTCGCCGTCTCGTAAAAGGAGTCTACGGCTGTACCAAGAAGAGAAGGGAGTGACGATGTGTGACTCTGTCTATAATTTTTGATGGGGGACCGTGGACCTTTACAAGAGATTACGCCAATGATTACGCGAATGTTTTGTTCTTCTATTCTCTTTTTTGTTGAACCCATTTCAGAGAGTATTTTTCTAATCGAGCCACTGATGGTTGTGTGAGTTCGCGCCTCATGGCTTTCAATGCTTGCAGTAAATGTTGCTGTAGCGAAACTGTCCTCTGTGCTAACGTAATCAGACTCCATGCCCCGGTGTAGATACGGTGCATTTCATTAAATTTGCATATAAAGGTAGTGCTAGTGATAAGTAAGACACTGGTCACCATGGCACTGCTCTCTATAGTGGCTAAACTGCAGTAGGAGAGACGCCCTCTTCTTTCTCGGCGCGGAGGGCGGAGCAAGAGTCAGAGTGATTCATCTTTTGAAATAGAGACGATCCCTGCACACGGCGCCGTGTTTACAGCGAACACAGCAGACTGTAGACTGACCGACAGAGACTGTGTGTGTACCTGTGCGTTAATCTGTCTAACTAACCGTGTTAACCGTTTAACTATCTGTCGACGGGGAGCCTTCGATAGACGAAGGGCTCGACCTCACTGGGAGTAATACGCTCAGATACTGGATTCTCCGCGGGGCTGAAGGTGAATTCACGGCTACCACAACATCACGGCGCGTGTATGTATGTGTGCGCACGATGACCGGCTGAGGCGGAGGAAGGAGGCTGCCGTCTGAATCCAGCTTTTATCCCGGACATGTTCAACAGCGTCGCGTCGTGCACACACCGGGGCTGTGTTTGAGTGTGGCGTGTCCCCGTGTCCCCCGCTCCACCTTCCTTCATCCCACGTTTGAGAGGCTGCTGGCCCGCTTCGGACCCTCCAGCGGCGACGCTTTCTACGGCTGGATATGGAGCATGAAGATGCGGATTACAGAGGAATCCCCGCCGATACTTCATCCGCTGTGATTGTTCCAGTACACACTTCAGTGCGGCGTTGCGTTTGGCAGGGATAAAGGGAACTATGCGTGCGCGCTGTTGGGTCGGGGGGATACATCGGTGATTTTCCAGTTTTTGGGAGCACGGCTGGACTCACGTTAGGAAACGTGAGCGCCATCCGGCTAACGTGTTTGTAGCAGCCATTAGCTCCATTAGCCGGCTAACAGCAAAAAGGTGCTGGCTGGAGATTAAAAGGCGTTTTAGCGCTCCCCGGCGGGTTTTGTCTGCGTCCACTCCCCCGCAGCCCGTTTCTTCGCAGGATTTTGGTGGGGTTCGCGTGTTCAGGAATGAGGTCTCGAGTGGAGCGGAGGCGCTTGACCTTGTTTTGGGGTCTGATGCTGGGTCTGTCGTCCTGCCTCCGGCCCGCCGCCGCAGAGAGTAAGTCATGCTTCCCACCGCCGCTGCACCTACATGCCCCGCCACGGTTCAACCTGGTAAAGGAGATGTATTATTTATACAATAACACTCCAACCTCTCTTATTCACCGGGTGCGTTAACCAGATATGCGCCCCGATGGAGATAACGGATCTTACTGTTTGAACATTGTGATATACACAAGCAAATACAGAAAATATATGCAGAAAATATGACTTCACGATTGCAGGAAAATAGTTAAAAAAAACATGTTATTTTTTTGTTAGTCGTGGAATTCAGCTCGCCTTTGATAAGCAGTGTGATATCAATCAAATCACAATCACGAGTCAGATTAATAGTCCGTTTTTTTTTAAATGCATTGCTCTGACTCATGCAACAGAGAAAGTCTGCCAGGCTATATATACACAGCATATTGTCAACTCTGAGTCACAATGTGGTGAATCACAAGCTGCAAAAAGTAGAAGATGTTTGGAATCTCAAAAGAAGACCACCTCCCCGAACGGAACCAGAGTTGAAAAATTAAAATGTGTTTGGGGTTTTGTCTCCAGCCAATGTGATGAGTAGGTGGAGAGCTGTGCCACGCACTTTGTGCAGTTGTTGGCAAGACTTTAACCACATTCAGATCTGTATAACTTGTTGTATTGGATAAGTACAATAAGAGTGATTAACCATCTGTAATGCACACCTTTTATATTTAATCAGCTTTTAACTTATCAGATTTAGACATCTTTTTGTTAAGTGGAGTTTTTTCTTTCCTTTTTTTTTTTTTAAAGCTTTTCATTTGGAATAATTGACCTTCATATTTAAAGAAACTAAAGTTGTGAAAAGGCCTGTTGACATGCAGTTTTTAACCATGATGAGGTTATAGTTTGCAATCTGTGTTTTTAGCTTGTGTAAGGTTTTTCTCCATTTTGAAACTAAAGAAGTGACCAATTGACACAGTAATGAATGTGTGTGTGTATGTATGTATGTATGTGTATATGTATGTATGTATGTATGTGTGTGTGTGTGTGTGTATATATATATATATTATATATATATATATATATAGATATATATCTATATATATATATATAATATATATATATATATATATATATATATATATATAAACTGTACACAGACTGAAGTGACATTGCAGCTCACAGCTTTTGTCGTCATGTAAGTCTTCAAACCTACTTGATTTAATTAAAATCTCCACTATTTAATCAAAAATTAGTTTTATGTGTTGCCACCTGAAATCTTTCCAGCTAAACCTTAAACTGGGCTTCCTGATTCATCCCATTCATCGTGACATGTTGGGGAGGGGTGGTTTACAGGGTTGAACCAGGGTCTGGGTTTTAAAATAGAACAAGCCAACGTACATTCACAAGCAAGACAGACCATGTTCTGTTGATTGGAAAGAGTGAGGAGTTTGTGAACTGTGTGTTATGGGGTTTACTGTTAGCCCCAGCGGTCACAGGACAAACCTGGGAGAAGCAGAGAGGTTCTTCCATCGCAATCCTACATTTATTCTGACTTCAGCGTGGAGGTGTCTAAATATTCTTCGTGGGGCTAAACTGAGCATTCCTGCTGGTTTACTGCATCGGCTGGTGCTAAAGGGCTTTTGGCAGGATTGGGTTAACCAGGTTCAGCCCAATCCGCTTTTCGAATAAACCAAACACGTTTTCTCTGTCAAGAATGATCTTTTGGCAAAGCTATGGACCGCATTTCTTTTCACCTTGCTGCTCATGTGTAAAAATATTTATAAATACATTTGCCCCCTTAGTCTGTCACAAGCAGCATGGAAATGAGGAGTAAACATTTTTTTCTGCTGTCTAGTGGCAGTAGATGAAGCAACAGCTTAGAAGGCATATTGGTTCCTATTTATCGTCTTACAGCGCTTCCAGTAGATTTCCTGTCGTAGTCTGTGGACAGTCTGGGTGTTACAGCCAGCTCGGAAAAGGTTATCAAAAGTAAATATATGATCTGGTGGCTCATCAAAGTTGCAGAGATAGGCTTGTGTACACAGCAGTTTAAAATCTCTGTGTGGGAGAGGGAGTTAATAAGCTGCTACACCTGCCATTTAACCTAGTTGGTGCAAAGATGTTCATAATGATTAAGGACTTTATTTAGGACTTTTTTTTCTGATTAGAAGCAGGTTCTGTGAAAGCTGACCCTGCTGGTGCTATGCAGAGGTCAAGGTGTTGATGACGTAACATCACCGGGCAGTGTGCCTTTTTTTTTTTTTTTTTTAAATACAGGTGAGTTGGGAATGTATTAACAGGTATGCAGCTTTCTGGAGGGTGCTGACAAGTAGATTATAGAGACATAACCACCATACCAGCCCTCGTCCTATCTTAAATCACACCCAAGGCCTTCGCCAGCAGCGACTGGAAGTAGCAGCAGTTCTTGCTTATAAACCTGCTGCTTATATCTTTATTATTTTTTTTTATTATCAAATTAAACTAATTGTAAATGCAAATAACCAACAACAACAGATTAAATCTTTTATAAATAATTTTCAGAGTGTAGAATAACAAAACAAATTTTAAATAAAAGTAGCATATTTAATCTGTGGTTGGAAGTTGTCGGTAGTTTTTCTTTGTAAATATCAACCCTCCACTTTAGCGGAGTAGTTTCATGTTGGAAGAGACTGGTTTAGGTTCTGTTTGTGATCTTGCCACCGCTTTTGTTTCTTCTGAAAGTTTGCAGGAATACCATTGATTGCTTTTGCAGGCGGTATTGCAGTCCTTGTCATGTAATTATCACTGGCCTGCAGTTTGCACTATGGTGGAGTCATGCAGAGACTTCAGCACCTTCTTGAACAGTAGTTCAATAGAGCCTTCATTAAACATGAACCCTGGATAATCAGGTCAGGATGTTGTGCAGAGCTGTCTATACTTATTTGTAGGAGTCAACAGAAATTGTTCATTTAAAGCTCATTCCCGCCACTGAAAACATTTACGAATAAGCCTGGGTGGAGGTTACACAGTGCATGATGTGATGCTTTAAACAAAACTTGTAGAAATTGCATTATTTCGTATACAGCGCTTTGACATTGGTGGATGAAGCAAGAACCTTAAGTGTCACAGTGACTGTTGTTTTTTAGTTTGCCACCTCGACACACATGTACATGGTCAGCACTTAAATAGTGCCTCATCAGGGTTCTGGATTGGGTATCAAACATCTAACCATTTGGTTATAGGACAACCTGCTTTTATTTGCAATGCCACTCATTGGTCTTGCAGATTATTGACAGCAGTGGGAAAATCATCTGGACTGTTATACGCTGATTATACTTGACGCGTCAGTCACCGTGCTTGTGAACTGTGATGTCAGCACATCAACATGAACATTTGCGCCAGTTCTGCAGTCACTACAGTCTTCATCCTATACAATAGCTGCTGCCATTGAACAAATTACATTAGTCAAGCAGTGTAAACTCTGATCAGAGCTGGTTTGTTTTCATGTGGAGCCTCTTTAGATGACCTTTCTTTTTTCTGTGATGGAGGAAAAAAAAACATCCGAGAGATTTAAAAAAGCAAAACAATCCTGAAAAGTAATCCTGATTTAATGCACATTCTCTAACAGTTACTTGCTAAAACGGTACGGCACACAGAGACACATTTGTTGACATTTTTGATGCATCAATAATTTAAATTTTCAAGTTCTGATTGAAAGGATTGTACTAAAGCATAGAGAAAAATAGGTGATAAAGAAGAAACGCTAGATATGTTTGTGAGCATTACAAATTTAGGTATCACTTTTATATTAGTAAGGAAAGGCGAATTTATTTGTAAAGCACATTTCAAACACAAAAACTGTTTAACAAATACACTGACATAAAAGAAAGATGAAAAACGAATGCAAATCAAATGCATAAAGTCACAAAAAATGCATATGTAACAGATCTAATAAAAAGCATTTAGAGAAGTACTGGGACGACGCATTCCCAAAGACCAGATCTCACATGGAGTCACGGCTCTTTCTGATAATGTTACTCAGTGATTGTGACATTAAAACCCTTTGTAGTGTTAATCTGTGTTTTTGCTTTTAGGGCAGTCCTTAAAAAAGAGAGTTACATTTATTTACATGCTTAAATCTCCTAATTATGACTTAAACATGCATTATGTTTTGCTATTGGGAATTCATCATCTTCCGCTCTCTACTCTCATTCACACAGTAAAACTTTACAGGCCAGTATTAAGTACTAGTGTGGCAACCTGTTAGCTGGTAGGTGTAAGTTTTCCATGACTCACTGCCCTCCCGCCTTTTGAAGTCTAAATTTCCTCACAGTGATGTGTGATAATGGCTTCCATGTTACTGTGGATACCGCTGCGGCTTCAGGCTGCGTATTGTTTAGAGCACATCACCCTGGTGGGAGTAAGAGTTGGAAAGGTAAACAGTCCATCTATCGTCAGCAATCGTTGCCGTCTTTCCTCACTAAACTTTTCCACATGCAGGCTTCCATTATTCCGAGGCCACACATTAAACAAGCACGGTGCTTTTGTTTTTATTTTTAATTTGCTGTAAATCATGTCGTATATGGTATGGTTTACAGTTTGTCTTTGTCTCAACAGAACCAAAGTCTTCTCTCTCTCTCTCTCTCTCTCTCTCTATATATATATATATATATATATATATATATATATATATATATATATATATATATATATATATATATATATATATATATATATATATATATATATATATATATATATATATATATATATACTTAAATGACAATCTTCTCCGGGGTTAGAAATAAAGCGAATGAGTGTTATTATAGTCTTCACTGAACATAAAAGCAAATAAATACATGTTTTTGCAATTTGTTCGCATAAAAGAGCAGACAACTGTGCTTTGTTGTTTGGCCTTTGATCTAAAGCCAAGATGTTTCACTTCTGCTTTGGGCAACTTCACCAAAGTGTAGTGTGTGCAGGGACTTACAGGTGGAGGCTTTGAGTATGCATGTTTTTGTGTGGGTGATTTGGAGGGAGGAGGGGTTAACCCATTTGATGGGGGCTGTTTTGGCAGGTTGTTTCTTTTACTTTGATCTGAATTGACGTATCCAAACAGCTGTAGTGTTGAGAGCAGTAACAAGCATGGTCTTTTTAAGGTGCTTGCATACTGACAAAAAGTTTA
This sequence comes from Xenentodon cancila, assembly GCA_014839995.1. Taxonomy (NCBI): domain Eukaryota; kingdom Metazoa; phylum Chordata; class Actinopteri; order Beloniformes; family Belonidae; genus Xenentodon; species Xenentodon cancila. Next base: position 33,294,355 of record CM026197.1, read on the forward strand.
CGTCAAGATGAGCCATTAATTTTATATCATTGTGTTATACATGCTGGACCAAGGCATGTTGAAAACGTCTGCAAATGCATGCCGCTACACACACGAAACCATTCCAGAAACCAAAGTTTGACGCAACATCTGCATTAATATATGACACAAAGCATGATGCCACCGTGCACCAGTAAAGCCAAGACGACAATGACGGGGAGTTGAGTGGAAGTCATTTTGTTAGCTTTATACACATTTGTCGTGCAAATATTTATGTCATGTGAAACAATTGTGACCAATTTGTTGGCCTGCCCATCTGCAAGACATAGTGGATGTGTTCAGCGAGTGTTGTGGTGTCGTGGATGGCACACAGACATCCATAACCGCCCCACTTGACGAGGCACCGACCTGTTACCACTGCAAGGGACGGCACTTTGTTCCTCTCCACGCTGCTGTTGACCACAACTGCCGGTAAGCACCCCACCGAATGTTGTTTGTGCACTTTTAGCAGTGGTGGTGTTTGGTATGTTGGACTTTGACCGTTTCCGCCTTTTCCTTACAGCTTCACACTCTCTTTCCTTACAACTCGCCCATTTATTACAAGACAGAAGATCAGGATGTTTACCTTTTTCCTGACCTCTTACTTCCTAAGGTAAGTTTAATAAGGGAGACGAATTAGAGCAGTGTGGGTGCTTACACAATGATAAATGGGTTTTCAGAGTATTTTAGTGTGTAACAGTATTATGCAATTTGTTTTTTTTTTTATATAAAAGTATATATGCGATTATATGTGTCTTTTTTTTTCACAGAAACATAACATTTAATGGCGTGGAAATCTGAGTTCAGATCACTGGTGACCCGTGAAGGGATTCACCTCCCACCGTGCTCTGAAGTCAGCAGCAAACCTTCAGTTTCTGTCTAAAACCCGCAGTGATGGCGCTGGAAAAGGCCTTGGCCCGCTTGAAAGGTCGTTGGAGGTGTTTGGCCTTCAGAAATTGTCCATACTGTAATCATTTGTTCAGTATAATTTACCCTAAGTTTATGTAATTTAGCATTTTTGATGAAGTATGGAAACTTGGTTTTAAAAAAAAATCTTTTTGGTTTGTGCTTTATTAAAGTGACATGTAAATATGTTTGAAATAAACTGTAAACAACTGTACACTAAAATCTATAATGTTTCTTTTTCCAAACTTCTAAAAGATGTTTTTACAAACTGCGTAACTCTGAAGTACAGTTATATAAAACTGTTGCCGGTAAAATTACATAAAAAAAGGTAACATGGACAAAAAGTTGACGTATTTAAAAAAAAAAAAAAATAGGAAGAGTATTTGAATTTTCTTCAAATTCTTACAGTTGACTAATAAAAACAAGGAGTCCTATTTCCGTTAGTCTATCAGGCTGCTGGTGGACCGAGGAAGCTGCTTCTTATCACTGCTCACACGACTTGTGAGAGAAGATGGTTCTGGAGAAAAATGGCATCATTTACTTGCTGAAAATTCTTCCTTAATCATTTTAATCCGCTCTCATCCTGACGTGAATGGATATGGGTCAAACACAGCCACGTTCATTTAACCGTTTTGTTTCAAATTAGGACTTGTGTAGCGCCTGATTTCATCTACTCAAAGACTCAGAAGTACTCTTATTTTGGCATCTCCTCATTTTGACATCAAGTTCAGAATGAGTGAAGAAAAATGTGTGCAGATAAATGTTTCCTCTGTTTTCTTCGCTGTCTGTGTGATGGCGTTGCACATAAGAACGTAGCTCAAAGTTCTCTTGACGTTGCACTCAGTTTCACCACCTTTTTTTTTTTTTTTTTTTTTTTTAAATCTGTTCTGGAAGGTGAAGATAAAATTGGATGATCTGAATCGTGTGTGTGCACGCTTGGAATGCACAACAAGACCAGGAACAGTTAGAAATGCTTAGTAAAGACAAACCAACGTGTAAGGAGCTTTAGAAGTATCACGACATCCACATTGGTGTACATTTAATAATGACCATCATGCTTTTCTGACTTCACCTGCTCCTGAGCTTTTATGCAGCGCTACAGGAAGTTGAATTTTAATGGTTCCTGTGCTTTGTGACTATACTGAAATATTGTGCATGATAAACATCATATTGTCTAAATATCTGAATACTATGTCTGTTGTAAAAGTGGAAACATTTGTTCTGCATTTCCAGTGAGGCTCACCAGAGTACTGCTCATTTTTTAAACTGGTTTCAATGAAACCGTTGAGCTGTGCAGTGGATCACCCAGAATGTCCAGCTGGATATGCAGTGTCTTGTTTTGGTTTAGATTTTGAAATGCTGTTGCCTTGGTAAACTGTGGCTGTGGTTACAAACTGCGGAGGCTGCCTTTACAAAGCTTTGGCAACAGTTTTGGCTTGTTGTTGCCACATTTGGAGTCTGTCCTTGCTAAAAACAATTTCAAAGCATCGCCAAAGTTATTGCAAAGGAACTCAAATCTTAATGCGAGGTTACATCAAATGATTGGAAGATGATGCAAAGGAAATGCAAAAATGTACAAGTTTTGTCTCCATCTCTTAATGAATTTCCTGTTAGACTACAACTCAAAAACTTTGAGATAACCCAACCATGGCACTTTTTTTTGTTTAAGACTGAAAATTAGTAAGTTAGTGAGTTGATCAGATTTTCTGGGCATTGTGTGACATCCATCTTCTTAATTCGTATCTCTACCAGTCCACCAATTATCATCATTATCTTCATTTGTTGTCCCTCACAGGTGGGTTGTGCAAAGCTGTATCAGCATTTTGAAAAGAAGCTCAGAGAAAAGGGGTGAATTGGAGCAGCTCCTTCCCCTCATTAAACTGACTGCCTTAAACACTCAAACCTGGTGGAAAAGGGTGATTTTCTGCTGCATCCCTGTCGGATTTTGACCTCTGGAATTGATGTTAACTTTTGAAAAAAGGTCTTGTGTTCTTTAAGGATGCTGTGCCTTACAGACGAAGAAGCATGACGTTGTCCTCTTTTTCATAATTAATTTCAACCCTTTAACAAGTTTTATCAACAGACAGGATTTGTCTGTTTTATTAATGCTCTTTGATTGTAGAAAGGTTTATAGTCCTTTTGATGTTTGGCAACCAGAGCTCTTCAAGTCTGGTCCTCAAGGGCCGCCGTTCTGCATGTTTTAGGTGTTTCTTTGCATTAACACACGCTGATACATTAACAGAGTTGTCCAGACCTTGATGACGACAATTAATTAGAATCAGGTGTGTTGATGCAGGGAAACATCTAAAACAAGCAGGACACCGACCCTTGAGGACCGGACTTGAAAAGCCGTGGCCTACACTGTTTAAAAAACAAAAACACAAAAGATTTATTAGGTGGACACAAGAGTAACAAAAGCCAGACGATCAAAACTTTATTGCATTGTTAACCTAACCTCTCCTCAATCGTGACTCGAGTGTTTACTCTGTTTCATCGTGTTAAATTACCATTGAACTGTAGAACTGAAAGGCAAACATGCTGTGCCAACAATGGCAAAGCTCAAGTGTACTGTCAGTATTTAAAAGGCAAAAAAATAAAAATAGTTGGATAAACTTGTTTTTAAAAGGGTCAGAATTTTAGGAGAAAAAAAAAGATTTTACAGATGGTTCCATGTTCAGTGATCTGAGATCTCATGAATTAATGGATTACTCTTTGCCATTCAATTATGAGATATTAGATCAATTTTTCATCAGATCATTTACAAAAACTGTGCCTATGATGCATCAAGTGGAAGGAAAGAATAGAGAAATAACTGATAATTTATTTATATATATATATATATATATATATATATATATATATATATATATATATATATAGTATATATATATATATATAAAATCACTGCTCATTTTTATAATTATAATATAACTGCTCACTATTTTGTGTGTTTTTTTTTTTTTTGCAGTTTGTGGCCCCAGTATTGATATTGGTAACGACATCAATGAATTCAGGCGTCTGGAGAACTGCACAGTAGTGGAAGGCTACTTGCAGATCCTCCTCATCGGGGACAAAAACAACAATGCCAACCAAGAGAGCTTCCGTTCCCTGAGCTTTCCCAAGCTGACCATGATCACTGACTACCTGCTGCTATTCAGAGTGTCTGGCCTGGACAGTCTGAGCACGCTCTTTCCCAACCTCGCTGTCATCCGTGGTAGAAACCTCTTCTATAACTACGCCCTGGTTATCTTTGAGATGACCAGCCTGAAGGACATTGGCCTGTACAATCTGAGGAACATCACCCGCGGTGCCATCCGCATTGAGAAGAATCCAGAACTCTGCTACCTGGACTCTATAGATTGGTCACTCATCATGGATGCCGAGTTCAACAACTACATAGCTGGAAACAAGCAGTCTAAAGAGTGCAGTGATGTTTGTCCAGGCATCATGGAGAACAATCCTCTGTGCAGAAAGACCATGTTCAACAACAACTACAACTACCGTTGCTGGAATTCCAATTATTGTCAGAAAGGTAAGCTGACTGATTACTTATCATCAGTGATTTGAATTGTATATTGCATGCAGTCTTGCCTTTGCTTTGTGTTGATGCACTTTGGAGCACAATGGTCAGATATGCATCTATGGCTTTCCATTTGTCATTTTAACATCTTGACTGTGAGGAAGGATGAAAGCTTTGGGAGGTTGTTATGCAACATTTACTTCTCAGCACGCCTTTGCTTTATTTATCTCATTCATCCAAGTTGATGACACAGAAAGGAGCTAAACAAAGTTGTGGGTTCAGACTGCAGTTTTGCCTCAATCTCTGTCTGTGGTGTCAAAGGGTTTATGAGTGAGTTTCCATCATCGGCATCAGTGTGCTGATATTCAAAAGTGACTTTTTGAGTTATTGTCTGTTGGAGGGCTTAATTGTGTCAGAAACGCAATTTCTCACATATTAAGGGTGTTATAGTTCGGCACAGTTGTTCTCAACTTCCCAATCAAACCAAATTAAATGAGTTTACTTCAACTGCTTGAGTACAATGGGTAGGAATGCTGCCTTTTGTGTTTACGTCTGCAGCATTTCAGACAACTTGTTTTGCTGGTGCCTTACAAAATGATGTGTTTTGGCTGACTGTGTGTGTGTGTGTGTGTGTGTGTGTGTGTGTGTGTGTGTGTGTGTGTGTGTGTGTGTGTCTGGCTGAATTGTTTCCCTGGTGACTGGCGCCTTGCTGCAGACTCAGCATGTTGATGTTTTTAGACTTGTGACATGGAACTATCGCAGGACTGTTCAGGGGCGGCATGCATGTCTGTGCACACACACTCAACAGAGTCAAACACGTATGGAGCAAAGCACATGTGTGAACAGGGGGAGTACTTAATGCAAATGTGTGAAAGCCAATGTACCTGAGCTGCTTTGGGCTGTCGGAGAGACAAGAGTGTGGGCATGTTGGGGAAGAAAACAGAAGGTGGTATAAATGGCAGGAAGATGGGAAGGGTGTCAGAGGGATGGAAGAAAATTGTACTGTTTATCGCTTCTGCATACAGGACGCTTGCAGTCCTTATCAAACACAGACATGTCAAGAAGATATGTTGGTCTACATGTTTTACTGCTGCTGCTGAATTCCACATCAACAGTTGTCTTTATACATTGAAAGGTCACCTGGTGAATCATAAAGTTTGTCAGTGAATGCGACTTGCGCATCAGTGGTGGCTAAGTGTTTTCCCTGATTTAAAAAAAACAATCTTTCTGTTGGCAGTCTGGGACTACAGCATACAGCTTTCCCTGGGACACGGTGAATGATAGGAAATACACATTTCTGTATTATTTGTGATAAGTCAACAGCAAACTGGCTTGCCTGACTAACATACCTCTGTTACGAGTCCGGCTGTCGCCTCATCTGCCAGACCATTCGCTGCTGATACAAGATGCTACTGTCAGAGGTTGGAGCCGCAGCACCACTTTTCTCTGTTGGCCTTTTTGTTTAAATGCACTTAGCAACAATGCTTCAAGTATCATGGCACAGTTGTGAGATTCAGATGAGAGCTATTAAAAAAACAACAAAAAAAGAAAACACAACTAGGTGGCCTGATTGAGGTTGACATAGGCGTGGGAGGGCCGCTTGTTTACGCTGTCTGCAAATGGAGTTAGTGACTTTAAGCCTGTTGTCAGACTTTTCTTCTTCTTTTAAATACCCACTTCTTTCCCTGCCAAAAGATGTACCAATCTTTTAAACAAACTATAACTTTCTGAACGAGACAAAGCTGGTATGTGTGCTCAAACACGATAACCAAGTAACCAGTTTCTCTCGGCCCTTCACATCACACACCCACCTCCAGGTTTGAGCTTAGGACACAAACAAAGGAAGCAAGCGATTGTTCTGAAAATACTGATGGCTTCTGTCCACCTGGTGCCAGTCTCAGTTCTGGCATTGCATGTGTCGTATATTTCCACGTGACACGAACCAAACGGGGCTGTGCTCATTCAAAGCAACAGCGTAGTAACCGTATATGTTAATGAATAAAGTCTGCGACTCCTACTAATGTTTCATTCTTGCCTGTACATTTATTTGCAAATTATAGTTCTCTTTTTTTTTTTTCCTCGTCGACGTATTTCATTTATGAATATTGACACAATAAACCATGAGTGCTCTGAAAGATTACATTTTTTTCTTAGTATTATTTTTAAAGGTGTATGTATTTTTTTAAATTATAGTTGTTTGTTGTTAATAATTGTTGTTATTCCTCCAATTGTCTTCATGTTTAGGGCCTGACCTCGCAGATGATAAATTTGAAGGCTTCTCTGTTTGTATTGTTTCCGTCTTTCTTTGTTGGACATTGACATGCTTTGCAAAGTCAGTTGAAGTCAGCTAAATATAGAAGAAGTGGAGAATGACCCTCTAAAGATGTTGGAGTTGTTTACTGGGCTCCAGAGGGAGTGTGTCAGCTCGGGCAAACGGGCTATCAGCTGCTGCTGTCCCCACCTTCAAACAGAACTGACCTCCAACAACAATGGCGTCTCACTGCAGAGACCACATTGTTGGGCTGTTTATTAGGCGATTTAGTGGAAAAATCAAGAGGTAGTAAGCCAGGGTCCATTTAAGTGACGAAGGCCAATAGCTGGAGTAGCTGAGCTGGCTGACCAAACGGTGCTCTTTACCTCACGTTTTGTCTGACTGTTTCAGTATTTGCAGATCAGTGTTGTCTGCTGGTACACTAGTCGTTCCTGTGTGTTCGTAAAATGCATCCTAAAGCCTTCTGCCATCCACTCTGGTAGCTGCGAGCCACAGAGGACCATAATATCGGGACAGCCATTTGTCTAGTGTGATAACGTCCTGTATCAAGCTTCAGTAATCTTATCTGGGATCTATTGTTTAAATGTGTGCCTGCTTACAAGCCGGCTGCTGTTGCTGGCATTCGAGCCAGCTTTGTATTCAGAGGCATTTTATTCCCAGCCTCAGTCATTCGTTGGATCAATATATGACTGACGGGAAAAGTGCTAAGCGAGTTTATATAAAGGACATGCCTTTAGCCTGAACTCATTCATAAAACTGACAGGGAAAAGAAGGTTCAAAGCCTATTTCCATCTGTGGGAAAGTTTTTAAAGCTGCAGTGGAGGGGGCTACATTCTCCTGTGTTTACTTCCCTCATTTGTTTTTTGGAATCTGCTTTGGGTGTTATGGCTCATTCATAACTCATAGGCTTCCTCTAAAGAAGAGCCATGTCTGTGCATGCTGTGAAGCACAAGCGTTGTTTTACTCTCCTCTCAGACACACAAACCGGCACACACTCTCTCACCGAACAGCATGGGGGATGTTTTTCCGGTGCTTTGTATGGTCTGAGGAGATGAAAGCACATTATTAAAGTACAAAGTGGGTCTGGGATTTACTGGAAGGAATTTTTGTCTGTTGTTATTCCCTGGTTGAAGGGATTACACATAAAACAAGGAGTGTGTTCACGGTTGTTGCTCAACCTGCTGCAAGCTTAATTTACCATACATGACATTCAACTGTTTGTGCACGAATGATTGAACTTGCTCAGTTTGCATGCTATTCTGATGAGATACTGGACTTAATCTTTAAATGCTCTTAATGAATGTAAGTGTCTTATCTAGAGAGAAAACGTGTGTTCTTGTTTATCTGTGATAAATCAAGTCCTGGCTGTGCTTGTAGGATTTTATTGTTTATGACTTTGGCGACTTCTAGTGGTAAAACAAAAGGGGCAGCAGCTCGCACAGTTTCATACCCACTTTCCTTACAGATCTGTATCTGTGTATGTGTTGATCATGTAAAAAGTAACCAGAATCTGCATCCAGGTTTATTAAATATAACCCTGAGAAGCAAAGTTTGCAAGGTATGGTTTTCAACATGAAATGTTCCACGTTGTGCAACACTCATGTGCAGAAAAATTAAGAAGAATTCACCTCATTTCAGCTTTGATGGTTTACATATCGGGGCATTAAAAACAAAAACAAAAACCCATCAGGTTTCAGGTGTTAAAATGAGGAAACTTCAACCGTAACAGCACATGACGCATTACACCATTACATTATGTTGCCACATAGGCTGCACTTTCTTTCACACTTGATTTTATGCGTTTTAAAAAGTGAGAATGTATAATATTCTAGTTCACCAGTGTGCACCAATTTTTCAGTTTGATTTAAAAATGTTATAAATAGATTGTGTTTTAAAAGACTGGAGCAGTGGTGTAGCGTCATGAGGGAAGTCCACTGGAAAACAAAAGTTGTCAATGGCAGGGATGCACCTTTTTAACAAAAAAACTCTGTCAAATGCCATGGACTAACCTTCTCGATGTATTTGCCCATCTACCTGTTCAGTTTACAACATCGAGGGGCAGGATGGTTACTGTATGTATGCAGTCAGATTTGGCTTCATTTCAGTCTTCCAGGTCTTCATACCTCTACTCTCCAGCAACAAAATGCACCATTTTTGGTTCTTCCCACAAGCATAAAATCCCATTCACTGTAAAGTGTTCTCAAAATCTCTGATTTTCTGAATGCCTCGTTAATTAATATTAAAAAAAAAAAACTGTTACAGCTGACCCACCTTGAGGTGCTGTATGCAAGAGATTTATGTTACACAAGAGGAATAACCGGGAATTGGCATTACGTGGTATAAATGTCCTATTAAGCTATTACGGAAATAGCAAGTGAAAATGAAAGTCAGAGGAGTCCAGCTCAGCAGAGGGTTAATTTTATCCAGACAATCTGACTTGCCTGACCCAGTGCCAGTGCTTAGGGGTTAAGGAGCCCAGTGACTACTGGTTCCTGCTGATGTCTGTCTAATCTCTGCTATGATTAGCTCCATACCATCATGTACTGAGAACGGGCACCCACTGTCTGACCTGATGCACCTGATACACCAATACACTGCAGGGGATGGATGAGGATCACTGATGACAAAGGTTGCTTGCTGTTGAATCCCTGGTTTGAAGTTGAATCAGAACTTGAACTGCAAATATGTAACAAAAGACAGGTATTTCTAACAAATGTCCTAAGATGTTTGGCCTTTTGTTTTCCACCAAAAGCCATACAGCTTATCAGGGTGTCGGGTGAAGCTGAGCATGACTATTGATATTTAACAATTACCTCTTGGGTTTGTATTGTATTGGACTGTTTTTAAAGTATTCTAAGATCAGTTGAAATTAATAGGTGTTTTCAAGTTCTTTTCTAGGCCCAAAGTTTAATCTTGTTACACTTTTTAGTCAGTAAAAGCCCCTATGATTGCTTTCTCTGAGTTTTCCATTAGTAACATTAGAGGTACCAAAAACATTTCTGTAGCCGCAGCTCAAAATGTACGTGCCCTACCTAAATTGACTCAGAAAACACTTTGAAGCCACAGGGAGATGCAGCAGTGCCGGCATCAGTTTCACCGTCATTGCTGTAATTGCAATAGTACCATCGCTTCGAGAGACAAAAGTCCCATCTTGAAAGTGCTGTCTGTTATGGGCATAGACTGTATACAACGATGGACGAAGTATTCGGTCAGGTGACCCATTGGTTCCTGAAGCCCGGTTCTGAAGCCCTGAAGCAAAATCAAAATTGACGGTCGTGTTTAGCCGACGCTGGGTTCGTGAAAGCAGCTGGTTGCTCCGCTGAGCAACCTGTCTGTCGTTTACAGATGAGGAAGTGGTAACAGCCAGCGATTGGCTGAGTCGACTGTTAATCAATCATATCAGAAACAGGTGTAATGCTTTATATAAACTCTCCTGGCGTGGTTTAAAAAAATCCACCCCTCCACAGAGTTGTCACAGGTGTAAAATTAAAGCATTAAGGCCAAAATGTTTTTTTAACTAAGTTGTAAATATGTTTTTCTGTTCTAAAGCTGGACATTTTAACATGCGAGTTGATGAAGATTGACTTTCTTTTGGAGCCAGCCTCTATCGGTCAGTCGAGGAACTGCAGCGAGTTCTAGTTCTGCATGAGCGTCGGTGCAGAAGTGAGGTGGTTGGTGCTTGGTTACGGGCTTATGAGGTCATTCACAAGAGACTGTTCATCTTAACTGAAAGTCGAGTCATGGACTTATTTTTTCTTCAAACTGATGCATTAATCTCAGCAGTTTATTTTAAAAGAGCTCTTGTAAACAAGAATCTGTGTTTGAGAATGCTCTCTGCAATGCCGACTGCCTTCTTCAAAAACTCACCAATATTTTTCTAGGCTGCTGCAAACAGGATTTATTAACACTTTTTTCTTTAAACTCCAGCTGGTCATGTTAAAACAGTGCTTATAAATGAACCCAAGAGCTTCAGCAGTCCTGAACACCACTCTGTGACACATTGGACACTGTTCCCACAAGCACCTGAGGATATCAATAAATGAAACGGTAGGAAAATGAGAGGACAGGTTGATATTCAAGCTTAGTTTTATTATTCTTGCTTGGTAGATTAGATGTTACATGGGCTCTGATGGTTTAAACCGTGTGATTGCAAGATTTACACCTAGTGATTATGTCTGTAGATGACTAATTGCCCGATGTTCCAACTAGCTGACTGGTCAGCATGCTGCCAAGAAATGACGGCCGTTTTCGGGAATAGAAGATACGGGCTGAAGATGGCTGACGTAGCCCTTGGTGGCATCATCAGCTTCTCCTGCATCAACAAACTTCAGTAGTTGATTATGTCAACAAATCATTGCAGTACTAGTTATCACAAAGTTCAAAGTTTTAGTTGGTCTAGTTAGTCTCCATAACCCCGCCCCCCCAGCCCCTGGCATGCGTATAGACTGTTAAAACAGTCAACAAAGTATTAGTCACATGACCCATTGGTTTTCCGGAGAGCTGTTTTGAAGCCTTTTTTTTTTTTTCTTTGTACTGTGCACAGCCATGTTGCCAAAGGAAGCCCACGGGAACATCTCAGTCAAAGTTAGTTGTGGTTACTCGTTCTTTCACTAGTCCCCGTTGAAATATCTGCAGAACTGCTGGCAGAATTTTACAGCAGAATCTTATTTCACATGTTGGTTTGATGGCCAAATCAACAATTACTGCAACAATTAGGGAAGGAGGGAGAGAGAGAGAGAGAGAGAGAGAGAGAGAGAGAGAGAGAGGAGAGAGAGAAGAGAGAGAGAGAGGAGAGAGAGAAGAGAGAGAGAGAGGAGAGAGAGAGAGAGAGAGAGAGAGAGGGGTAGAGAGAGAGAGAGGGTTAGAGAGAGAGAGAGAGAGAGAGAAGGTAGGTAGAGAGAGAGAGAGAGAGAGAGAGAGAGAGAGAGGAGAGGAGAGAGAAGAGAGAGAGAGAGAGAGAGAGAGAGGAATGAGAGAGGAGATAGAGAGGAGAGAGAGAGAGAGATGAGAGAGAGAGAGAGAGAGAGAGAGAAGAGAGAGAGAGATAGAGAAGAGAGAGAGATAAGAATAGATAGAGAGCGAGATAGAGATATATAGATAGAGAGATAAGAGAGAGATAGGATGAGAATAGATGAGAGATATATATATATATATATATATATATATATATATATAGATATAGATATATATATATATATTATATATATATTATATGATATATATATATATAGATATATATATAATATATATATATATATATATATATATATATATATTATATATATATATATACGCAGCATATTGTGCAGCCTTATAGAGTAAAATTTGGCACAACTACTCATCCCAAAACCCTGACCAAGAACCTGTATGCTGACAGGACTGGCAATTATAAGCACTGCTTGTGATCCAGGCACATCCATGACTGCATTTAGTGAACAGTCACGCCCATGACTGGAATTCCTGGAAGAGAACATTACTGGTTTTGGCTGTGTTGAAGTGCCTGCTGTAATTATGTGGCCGTTAATTGTGCTCCGTTAACACCGTCAGGTTGGTATGAGCTCTGGCCAGAGAAGAGATGAATCTCTTGTTTATAAACTTCACGCGGTGTATTTTGCATTAATTGTTAAATCAGATGCTAGAGTTAAGCCGCTGTCAGACATGATGTACTGTCATGTCTGAAAGTACATCACTGGGACACAAGACGCTTTCCAGTGCGTGTTATCATAATGGGCCTACTGATGTGGAAATTAAAATAAATAAGCAAACTCATGTATTTACTGACAACTCAAATAAATGCTAACTAACTAAAAAATATCAAGGCTCGGTGAGATGGTGCATCTCTAGTCGGATTCCTCTGAACAGCGGATCATATTTCAAACGAATCCAGCACTGCCGTGGGTTTCGGTCCACTGATGTGACTGCAGCAGTTGATACTTGATACTTCTGAATTTGTAAAAATGACATGTTACTGAGTCTGGCCTATTTGGATACTCACAAAATGTTCTGAAAAGCACCAGGGAATCTGTCAGACATGATGGACACATTCAGTGGTTAATACATTAAAGGCCTCAGCTGGTGCGTCTCTAAATTCAACAAATCATGTTTTTACATAACAAATTGATAACAGCCCTGCCCAAGTCTGCCAACTCCATAGTTTTATCTTTGATAGTTAACCATAACAAGTAGCTGTTTTTTTCCAGTCTAAAGCAAAATTTAAGGGAAAATAGTTCAACATTAAAGCTGTTGCTGATGCCTCTGCTCTGTTTGAATATATTTATCACTATTTTTAACTGTTTCCATAACTATTTATTTTACAACGCTTGTTGTGTATCTTGTTAAAGCTCGTAGAGAAGTAACGTTTCAGCTGGTTCTGGTGCCGCAGAAAGTCTTAATACTGTCACTTGCATGACTAATATCATTACTAATGTTAATTGACTGATTTTCTGGAATGGCAAAAGTCAAAATGAAAGCACAGGGAGTATTACCAGAAAAAGAACTAATGTCTAAATCACTGAAAGATGCCATGATGTCCACTCTGGCTCTGTGAGGTACTTTTATTATTGTTGGTGTGTGACATTGTACAGTAAAGCGGTGCAAAGTTGTCACTAGTCTGTCCTAGAAGTTTTATTGTTTTTTTTTTTTTTTGCAAGAAATCATCTTCATATAAGAACATGCCAGAGTTGGGGAGCCTCAGGAGCAACCAGGAAACACTGTCTGTCTGAAGCTGTCACTTCATCCCATTGCACCTCTGATCACATCACGGCATGGTTGGCCTTGGTCACTTTATGTAATCAAGCAGGATTGTTTTGAAAGTGTCTGCTTGTCAGAGGAAACTAGGTTCAAATTCCAAATATCAAGGGTTTGAATTCTGGTTGTGAAAAGTTAGTCAACATGTTTTAAGGCTGTCATTGGGATGCTCATTCATCCATACCATCACATTCCAGGGATGCTTGTCCGCCCTCAACAAGCAAAAGCACAAAGATCAAGGAATTAAGACGACATTTACATATATTTCACCCAGACAGCCTTATATATTTACTAAATAGATTAATTAATTTGTAAGATTATTAGAGTTATGTGTGGAAACGCAACCGAACTTCAGTTAAACAAAAAAAAGTTTTTTTTTTCTTAATCACCAGTAGCACCCCAGACAGGCTTGCAGTGTTTTTCCACATTCTTTTGTCTGTGTTTACTGTGAGAGTTTTTTGGTAATTCTTGTGACTGATAACGACTGTTAAATAGTTTTTTTTCATTTTTCCCTTTCAAGTGACTGATATAGTTCACCTTCCCAAATTCTCAAACTTGCTTGTTTTAGATCGAAGATGGTTTGTTTTTAAATTAACAAGGCTCTGGGAATACATAGTTTGTTAAAGTGAAAAACATACTGCATTTGTGATAGTTTGTGTAAGTGAAGCACATTGGAGATCATCCACAGTAAATATTTGAGTATTGTGTTACTGCATTTACTTTTTCTCTTGTGACAAAAAGTCTGAAAGATTTCTGGCAGGATTTAACTTGAAGAATTGCTTAAATCAGTGACTAACCACAAAATACACATTTCTGTATGGTAGTTTTGTCAAATATTTATAAGTAAGTCTAGATAGATTTTCATGGTAATTTCTATTTTCACGTATCCTGTACTATAAAAAGAAGTACGTAGTAATTTTGTTGTCTTTGCACAGAAACAGCAGCTAAATGGAGGGAAAGTTTTCACTTGATTTAATCTTCACAGAAGGTTCATTTAGCAACTATGCCTGTTATAAAGCATACTGGTATCTACAAGATAAAGACTGAAATTATCCTACTTAAACTGAACTATTAAAAACATTTAGTTATGCTGGCACCACTGTGCTGAAAACTGAAGCTCCAAAGTGGCATGTAGTGAAAGTGTTAAAGGCATAGTTTCTGTGAAAAAAGCAGTTGTACGTGGACGTGAAGCATTGTCCACATAAAGAACTGTAACTACGATGGTTGTAAATATTGTTCAAGTTTAAGTGGACACCAGTTGTCACTGGTGTGGTTGGCCCTTAGGTTATTTTCTTTTGGTTTTTCCTGCTTCCCCTCCTGAAAATAGTCAATGTGATATCCATCCTCTTAACCGGAGCTGCAGGTATCAGGGAACAGCTAATGTGATAGATCCTTGGTAATCCCCTGCACGCTGTTATTGTGTGGTTGGTGTGAAGCCTCTGAGACCGGAGCGTTTGATAAGGCTCGTCTTTTCCAGGTCAGTCAACAGAGGGGTGCCAGAGATTCCTTCTCTCTGTCCTGTAGTGTCGGCTGATCTGACAGATGTTTGTTCCCAGCAACTTCCTTCAGATTAACCCCTGGCTCTGTTTGAGCTAGACGGCGACTATTGTGTTGGTGTGACAGATTTGCCGGTCTGCAAACTCACGACTGTCAAAAAAAAGGTGTAAAATCGTCTCACATGAAAGCAGCAAACTTCTCAGGTGGTTTATTACAGCTAAATCAAATCATTGGATCTCTATTTCACCCATGTTATAATGATGATACCTCAAAATAAATGATGAAACACATACAAGCTTAACTAAAGAGACATTTAAATATGTTTGACACCTTTAGACACCTTTAGACCTATTTTGCTCTCTGTCAGATGGATATCAAGAGTCAATACTTAACTAGTATGGAATGATGCAGTAATTATAACAAATGCTCTTTTTTTATTTTATTTAGTTTTATTTAAAGATGTCAGCTGGCATCTTGGAGGTCATTGTATGCAAATAATGTTAAATAATCGTTGCAGTTTTTTTTTAAAATTGAGCATTCATGAAAAACAGCTTTCATGAAAATAAACGACTTCTTTCTTTGTACTTATGCTTATACTTACCTATATTGGTTCAAAATCTAATGGTAGAGGAATTATTTAGAGTATATCCTACTTTGTGGACCAGATTATTGGACCTTTGTTTTTTCTTCCCCTTTCCTCTTAAAAAAATAAAAGTGCATCAAGAACGAGGCTGAAAAAAATCCCACACCGTGAAATGAGAATAAAGTTTTGTGTTTGCACTTTTGCAAATAAAAACAGGTGCAGCAGGTTACACAAACTGGAGTAGTTGGACTGGAGATGGCATCAGATGTTCAGGTGTCTTGTTATGAGGCTGATTGCTGCATCGTAACGGTTGCATTTGTAAGCCTTTTGTCCATTACGTTCAGCTTCTGTAATTGCTCCCTGATAATGCTCTCTTAGGTGTTAAGACATACAGAAGGATTTTGTCTTCAAACCGCGTGTTCCCCTTCATGAAAATAAATGAGCTGCTCTCTATGTATCCCCAGAGGCCGCGGGCGTAGTCACCACAAGGACAAGTTCCTCTTGATCCATTTCTAGACCATGACACTTCTTCAGGTCACACAAAATCAATGTTATCTACGGTCTTGAAGACGTCCGTCGTGTTGGGACATGATGAGGTGGCAGTCAGCAGGTTCTTTTTGAGACCATAAGGTAGACGGGGAAAATGTTCAGTTTGCCATCTCACGCCGATGTTGGTTTTCTTCTTCCCCCTTTTAAGCAGGCTGTAATTAAAAACATGAAGCTAGAAACTACACGACTAGTGAAATACTGCCTCGCACCAGGAGGACGGGATAGGGAAAAACGGGAGGACTTTTGATATTTCTGTTATTGATTAAAGTTAACCAGGTTTACATGCATATTTTTACTTTTTGTTTATACAAAATAAATTGCTCTCTTTCTTGTGGTTGAACCCAAATGTCACATTTCTTTTCTGTCAAGAAAATATACTGAATTTCTAAAATTTAAAAGATAACCATCTATGTAAAATAGAATTGTGACAACATTAAAAAATAAGGCAGTTTGATCAACGAATATTGTTTTTGTAGGTCAAAACACTTTGTAAGGAGCCTTTTTGACAGACTGGACTGACTGGCAACCGGTCAGTTGTGCTGTGTTTTATTGGAGAGATGGTCCCGGTCAGTCTTTGAAGTTTATCATTGAATGGTGCAAGACTATTTTACTTATGCAGAGTGGGCTGTAGATTCCAAAACACACATCAATAATGGATTATATAGGACTGGGAAAACACAGCAAGATTGTTTAGTTTTCTTTGTGTTATCGAGCTCTTGGTCTGCTTGATGAGACCACATTGGTGCCCTGTGGTGGACCAGTATCGGCACAAGTGTGGGAACACACTAGGAGGGCACCGTGTGTGTCAGATAAAGAAATACGGTGGAAATCACCCCACATTTACTGGATTCATACAGTTGGCTGCAGAGCAAACCCTCTAAAACTGTTGAGAAAAAAGAGGTGTGTAGGAGCCTGAGTTGCTTCAGTCATTAGTGGCAAATTTTAATAAAATTTTTTTTTGATGTTTTTGGTTTCATCATCTTGAGGTTTGCTGCTTAACTTTGCATGTAATCTCTTTTCTGGTGTTGTTGAATATTCTATATGTATGCATGTTTTCACTTTAATTTTTCCGTCTCTATTTTATTTAGTTACTGTATTCACATATTTTAAAATCAACCCTCTGACATGAACTGCATCTGCAACTGTAGTCAGTAATATTCTCTGGGGAGCTATAGAAAAAGTGATTTTATTAAAGTAATAAAAGGATCTGTGATTAATGCATCGGTCTTTCAGCAACATGAAGCAGAAAACTGAAAGCAACTAAAACTAATGAAATTAAGTTATCAGATAAAAGAAGTCGACTCTGCTAAAACATGTTTTGTGCACAAAGAGAAGGCTCAGACTGCTGAGTACGTAGGTGTTGAGGGTGACGGAGGGGTTTAGCCTGTAAAACCTTAACCGATGCATGTTTTGGTTAGTGTTTTTTTGTTTTTTAAATTTAACAAATGCAGATCTCTATCTGTGTTGTTGAACCAGCTGTGCTGTCCTCCGTCTAGACATCTGCCTTCATCTGTTGTTGTTGGGCTCTGCTCTTGAGTAGCATACACTACTAAGGCCTGTTTCGGCATCAGAGCAAATGTGTCTGTGTGGGACATCCTGTTCCTACCAAGCATACGATGGGGACTAAAAACAAGGATTAACAATGAGACAGGCTTTTAATTCTTACTTGATCAGCTGATCAAGCGGAGTAGAAAGAGAGCTAAAAAAACATGGTCCACCTGCCACTTTAGTGGTTAAACCAGCGTGGACTTTGCAGTAAAGTACATTTTAAATGGACATGTATTTTACTGTTTTGAGGCAGACATCCAGACATGTGCCGGCCGTTTGGCTGGTGGCTGGTGTGAGTTTCCCAGCCTGCTGTCCTGCTGGGCTGGTATTTCTGTTTCCCTGGAAGCCCTGCATCGGCCTTTCGACTCACAACCGTGATCTTTATCCCACAGCCAGAGTGCTCTGTTATGACACAATGGAAAAGGAAAACTGTTTATCTCAATTTATACGAGTGACTCCATAACTACCTGTAATTATGTTCTACAACTTATCACTTCACTCTTTTAACAGCCCCACTCAAATGTAAGCTTGAAGAAGCCAGAACATGAAAATTAGAGCGCGGAGGACTTAAAGAAATGCCACGTTAACGACAGCGTTTCCACGTGGATTAGCGTCGATGACGCCACGCTGCTCAGATGGTTTATACGTAAATCATAGGTGTATAACAGAGGACACAAGTTCATTTGTGATGTAATTTTCCACTTGTATTGACTACGATTTGCTGATATGTTTAATCTTCTTAACCAGCTACGCATCTGTGGTGTTGGTGTTGTTGAAAGTGCTGACATCACCAGACCAGAGTCGAGTAGATCAACCAAGATGAGCAACCAGGCGCAGGCTGCTGTGTCTGGTAAATTTCCACAGTGTAGATTAGTACAGCACATTTTACACCCTCTAAATAGATGGCCAACAAAGATTTAACTTCTTAACTGCACTGACGGCATGGCCTTCTTTGCTGGATGCACACTTGCTGTCCACCACTGACACGTCACTCATCAGGTATTTCAAATGCTTGGTTTACCTGTGGTCTATCGCGTTGTTGAGATGCAAGACTATTAGTACACTTTGCTGGCTGGACCTCACTGCAACCTGCAAAAATTAAGAGTCATTTGGTTCTAAAAAAATCAATGTGTTTGAGTCATGTAAGCGTAAATCTTTCCTTGGGTGATATAAGTTATTACAGTTGGTTTTCACAAGTTGATGTGCTTCTTGTAAGAATAATGTTGGCCAGTGATGCAGTTGTATTTGTTTTAAGTACAGTTCATCCTCACCCTCTTAGGGTGCCTATTTGGCTGCTTGGTTTGCTTTAAATAGACCAGAGTTAATTTGTTTCAAAACTCAGGTTCATTTGGGGAGGTGTGAATGTGCAATCAAACTCTGCTCTGAAAATATGTCACAACTGCTGGTAAGTCACCCACAAGAACAATGAAGTTTCAGTCCAACTAGTGGAGAGGCAGCGCTGCATTACCCAGTACATGGTTAGGTTTCTTCTTCATTCCTTGTCTTGTTTTTCCTTAAGTAATTGTTGGTGCGGTGCCACTACAGGTGAGGAGGAGAATACAAAGGGGTTGGTTTGTTTGAGAAAGTGCAGTGTGAAAGCAAACTCAGACCAGCTGAATGCAACCCCAGATTAACCGAGTCCCCAATAGTCTCCTGGACTATTAGGTGTGAAAACAACCATATGTTCCTAATCTGTCCACTTCAATGCCCATCTCCTTCACCTGTTCTGCAACGCCACTTCAACATGTCTTGAAAGCCATCGTAACCCACCCACTCTGGACAAACGGAATCTGATCTTAGCACCGACCACAGTTTTGCACCTGCTCATGACAACAGGGGCCAAGTTCTTCTTACTAGAAATGGGTCAGAGTGGTGCCTTGGTGGAGTGGGGTAGGATAGGGAGCATTATGAAGAAAGTAAGCTGTACAAATTGCAGTCTCTTGTTTACAGGACACTGAGGATGACTGATGACGCAAGTGACTTATCAGGAATGATGATTGTTTTTGCTTTCTCCAATCAATACTGTGTTTATGTGGATGTTTCTACGCTATGGATTAAAGAGCTGAAAGCAATTTGCAGGCATACAATGGAGAGTATGAAGGAACAATTCTCAGCGGATGCTCCTAGTTGCCACAAATTCTTGTTTTAGTTCTAAAGTACCTGCACTTTGTATTCTGGAGCTGACTCGGGAGAATCTGCATAACGTCCGATCTGATGGGTTTGTGTCTTGAAAATTTTACATACAACTCCTTTAGAACGATGTCTAAAAAATTTCAGGGCTGCAGTGCATGAGTTAAAGCTGCGTACAAGTGTTGTAAGGAGGACAAAAGCTGCGATCCATCATGTTGCACACATCCAGAGGAATGCTGATGTGCACTGCTGTGTACCCACTGACCCCTGCACGTCGGTCCACCCTTCACTGTCTGTCAGAATTGCATTTAGGAGGCGACAGACCAACAGCTCTAGGCATCGCCAAACTTCAGACAGGGATCTCTACTTCTGCCACACTCTCTATATAGCCTGAAGCTATACATTGTCGAATTGCAAAATTACACCTTTTTAGCTCTAATGGCCCAATCACGAGAGGTCAGAGTGAGATGGAGTCGGGGTGGTTGGAGGGGGGCTTGTAGCAGGGAAAGAACATTCTGTGCCAGTGAAATGCAGCACTGGTGTCCTCCTGCTGAGCACAAACAGGCTGCTGAATGGCTGGTGGGACCACGCAGTCTGAAGGATCTGATTGGCTTTTGTGTTAGTCAGGATATGGACTAGAGAGTCATGTCATGGTTCCTGTCCAACAGGGGAGAAGAAGGAAGCCAGATTGCTAATATGTCACATGTCACCCATCTAATGTCTCTGTGTTTCAGTTATTTGAAGAAAATAAGAAATGTAACCTTTGATTCTGGACTTCAGCTACCAGATGATTTCATCAGGAAAGTCCAGAGCTGTTTAATTGTTGGTTAAAAGTGGGTGTTTGTTGACAGGTTAACAGAAGTCCTGCTTTACAGCCTCAGAAATGTTATGAATGCAACATTAACCTCCTGGTTGCAAACAAATGGCAGAAATGTAGATTTTAAGGAGACTGTTAACTGCTTATGGTGGGAACTTGTATGTTGTATTTCAGTGTCTGGATATGAATGACCTCCTACTGCAAATCTATTTTACAGTTTAACCATTTTAACCACATTTACATAAGGGACACGGATAAATCACAGAAATGTAAACAAGTGTGTGACTATGGCCATCTACTGTGGCGTTTTGTCTTTAGTTTCTTTAGTGATTGGAGCAAGACGCAACATGTTTCAGTATTTCATCCATCATCACCCCGTAAACAATGTACTGCTTCTTACAAGAACTTGACTTTGTTTGGATTGTGTTTAAACACAGCCTCTGGCTAACCTAAGCAGATGACATCATCACAGAGACCGTTTATTTGCTCATCTAGCCGCTTGAGCCGCAGATATCCCTTCCCTTTTCTTTACTGCTCACAGAACAGAGCCTCAGTAACGCACACAAATGAGCGCATGCAGGGATCTAGTATTTTCTGAGCAATTAGCGTGCGGTTCTGCAGCAGACCCATTACCGCGCAGTCGGTTCGCTCATGTTTCCAGCGAGTGAGATGCTGACATTAAATGCAAGTGAAAAAGCTCACCTGTGTGGGAAAGGTTGAGGTGTGTGCCAGCTACTGAAATAAGCCATTGTTGCCTTGCACTTCCATCATGCCTCATTGAAATTCCTCTGCTGGTTAGTGAAAGGCCATCAGGAGGCGTGGCTTCCTTTTCTACATCTGTCAGTGCAGTGTTTTCCTTCTGGAGCACCTCAATCAATTTTCCCCGCCGTCACTGCACTGCAGGATGTGATGGCCGATTCTGATTTATTGCCTTTTTTTTTTTTGTTTTTTTTTTTGTGAGCTGTTTGCATCCGTGTATAAAAGTGACCCATACCTGATATCTACATTTACACTTGTTAACTGGCAGGGAAACAATCTTGCAATGTAGATAAAAGTAAAGTGGATTTACAGTATTCCCCAGTTGAAAGGGACACCACAGCAACTGGAGGAGCTATTTGCATCAATGTGACTTGGAAAACCTAAAATGCAAATGCTTTAATTTCCTGGGATTTGAAGCAACCTGCTCACCATCTTCACAAGTGGCTGCTGGTTTTTTTACAAGCTCCAGTTTGAATTGGTGTGCATGTATTTGCATGTGTATTGTCAGTCATTCTCCTGTAAATGCAAATCATCTGTTCACAACAGAAACCAGTACTGTCATGACAGGTTTACCGAAGCTGACAGTCACTGGCTGCATTTGCTTGTCATGCTTTTATGTTTGGGGAGAAGTGTGTTATGGGTTGCTAACTTTGAATTTGCAGTAGGACCAGGAGGGCAATTCTTATCTGTCCATTTCTGAATTCTCGCATTGCAACAGATGTTTTTTTTTTTAATTATTATTTTTTGTTTGCTGAGCAGTATGACCTACAACTTTGCAAAGAGGAAATGGATCATTTACAATATTACTTTGATAAAGTTGGCATTTTTGCTGGCAAAAGTATAACGAAATGTATAAACGAAGCCAATAAGACGTATCAATGCAGAGCTGTTTGGCTGCAAAGGCTCTACATATTCAGCTCCCTGAGACAAGTCAACTGTGTGTAATGCAACACATTGTGAAATAGATGTGCTTCTCTTTGCACATCAGTTGGTAATTACTGTGTTTTTCCTCTGGGAGCTAAGACAACTCATCGTTAGGTGATTACTCCTTCCACTTAAATGTCCTTTTTTAATACTTGTAACTTGTTGACAATAAGTGCTTTCGTTGTCACAAACGCATTTCGCTTCTTTAAAAGAAAACGGAAAAACACAAGTTAAAATATTTTTACGTATTACTCAAGCAGTTGAGTTTTCACAAGACTCGACATGAAAGTCAGGAACCACTGAGGTAAGCAATTAATCAGAGGAAACAAAATCTTAATTCCCAGTTATTTCAAGCGGTTTAGATTTTGAAGCATAAAACAAGCACACCCACAGCTCCACTCAACCCTACAGAGGGTTCTTACGTGGCAGCATTGTGTGTGAATCCTTCACCTCCCCGTTTTTGCCTTCGTTTTGCTGTGTACACTTGTAAATAGTTGAGGAGTGCCTCAACTTGCAGCCATTTGACAGACGAGGACAGAAAGGATGTGACCTGATCAACAGGTCATGTAAAACAAAACAAAACAAAAAAAACCATCTCTTAATAATTAATTTGCCCTTTCTCAATGTCTTTCCACCAGAGTGCCCAGAGAAGTGCGGACGGCGAGCCTGCACAGCAGAGGGTGAGTGCTGCCACCCTCAGTGTTTGGGCAGCTGCATGGTCCCCGGTAGCGACACGGCGTGTGCCGCGTGTGTGCATTACTACCACCAAGGGCGCTGCGTTGCTGACTGCCCTCCAGGCACGTACAGGTTCGAGGGCTGGCGTTGCATCAGCGCCAAGCTCTGCTCTAAAGTCCACCTGCCAGACTTTGACACCTTCGTCATCCACGGAGGAGAGTGCATGCCTGAATGTCCATCTGGGTACACGCGATCTGTAACCAACAGGTGAGTAATGCTTTGCCCTAAAGATATGTTGTGTTCTGTAAAAGAGCGCTCGTCATCTTGGACTCTTTTTCCATACTCAGTTAACATGAAATATGAGGTTATGAAATCATCAGCTCTTGGTGTTTGAACCCCTATTTTTTGATGAGTAACACATGTTTATCAACTATGTCACGCACAAAAAAGCCTTCAGTCGGGTTAGTTAAGCTTAGTTAGGCATTATTAGTCTGCAACTTAAAATTAACCAGGCTTGAAACATCTATAAAACGCTGATTTAAACAACCTAAATTAAAGATAAAAACTCATAGGTAAGCATAAAGACTTCAGTGAATTAATGTCTGCCAACAACGACGGTGTCTATTTACTGCCCCCCCCCCCCCCCCCCCCCCCCCTCTCTCTCTATGTGTCTCCAGTATGCTCTGTACAGCCTGTGATGGTGTGTGCGATAAAGTATGTGAGGAGAAGGTCATTGACTCCATGGATGCTGCTCAGTCTCTCAAAGGCTGCACTGTTATCAAAGGAAACCTGCACATCAACATCCGCAGAGGCCGTAAGTACTGCAGCGCACCACAGCAATCTACCACAGCACTGTAACACAGCACTGTAACACAGCACAGCACCACAGCACAACACCACAGCACTGTATCACAGCACCACACCACAGCACTGTATCACAGCACAACACCACAGCACTGTAACACAGCACTGTATCACAGCACAACACCACAGCACCACAGCACAACACCACAGCACTGTATCATAGCACAACACCACAGCACTGTACCACAGCACTGTATCACAGCACAACACCACAGCACTGTACCACAGCACTGTACCACAGCACTGTATCACAGCACAACACCACAGCACTGTACCACAGCACTGTACCACAGCACTGTATCACAGCACAACACCACAGCACTGTACCACAGCACTGTACCACAGCAGTGTACCACACTACTGTACCACAGCACCGTACCACAGCACAACACCACAGCACTGTACCACAGCACAGCACCACAGCAGTGTACCACACTACTGTACCACAGCACCGTACCACAGCACAACACCACAGCACTGTACCACAGCACTGTACCACAGCACTGTATCACACCACAACACCATAGCACAGCACAACACCATAGCACAGCACAACACCATAGCACAGCACAACACCATAGCACAGCACAACACCACAGCACAACACCACAGGACAGCACCACAGCACAGCACCACAGCACAGCACCACAGCACAGCACCACAGCACAGCACCACAGCACTGTACCACAGCACCACAGCACCACAGCACAGCACCACAGCACAGCACCACAGCACAGCACCACAGCACTGTACCACAGCACCACAGCACAGCACCACAGCACTGTACCACAACACCACAGCACAACACCACAGCACAACACCACAGCACAACACCACAGGACAGCACCACAGCACCACAGCACAGCACCACAGCACAGCACCACAGCACCACAGCACAGCACCACAGCACAGCACCACAGCACAGCACCACAGCACTGTACCACAGCACCACAGCACAGCACCACAGCACTGTACCACAACACCACAGCACAACACCACAGCACAACACCACAGCACAACACCACAGCACAGCACCACAGCACAACACCACAGCACAGCACCACAGCACTGTACCACAACACCACAGCACAACACCACAGCACAACACCACAGCACAACACCACAGCACAGCACCACAGCACAGCACCACAGCACCACACCACAGCACCACACCACAGCACCACAGCACAGCACCACAGCACAGCACCACAGCACTGTACCACAACACCACAGCACAACACCACAGCACAACACCACAGCACAACACCACAGCACAACACCACAGCACTGTACCACAACACCACAGCACAACACCACAGCACAACACCACAGCACAACACCACAGCACAACACCACAGCACAACACCACAGCACAACACCACAGCACAGCACCACAGCACAGCACCACAGCACAGCACCACAGCACAGCACCACAGCACAGCACCACAGCACAGCACCACAGCACAGCACCACACCACAGCACCACAGCACAACACCACAGCACTGTACCACAACACCACAGCACAACACCACAGCACAACACCACAGCACAGCACCACAGCACAGCACCACACCACAGCACCACAGCACAACACCACAGCACTGTACCACAACACCACAGCACAACACCACAGCACAACACCACAGCACAACACCACAGGACAGCACCACAGCACAGCACCACAGCACAGCACCACAGCACAACACCACAGCACAGCACCACAGCACAGCACCACAACACCACAGCACAACACCACAGCACAACACCACAGGACAGCACCACAGCACAGCACCACAGCACAGCACCACAGCACCACAGCACAGCACCACAGCACCACAGCACAGCACCACAGCACTGTACCACAGCACTGTACCACAGCACTGTACCACAGCACAGCACCACAGCACAGCACCACAGCAGCGCACCACAAGACCGCACCACACCACAGCAGCACTACAGTTCGTACTGACATTTCTGCTGGAGGGCGGACCGAGGAGGTTCCCAGTGTTGGTCAGGAATTTTAAACAAATCTGCTAGCGACATACTACTGAATTGTGTCAAAAGGAGTAAATCCCAGGTTTATTTGTTTGGAGTCAACCAAACGCTGTATAACGTGAGAAGCTGTAGCCTTTCTTCATTTAGAAAAAGAAAACATCCTTTTTATTAGCTAGTATAAAACCCAAATTGTGCTTCAGATTTGGTTGAAAACATTAACATACCAGATACAAGTGCTCACGGAGTAGCGTCTTAAATCAATGAATCCAACATAGTGACGACATAAACCTGAGTAGAGAAATGCACACACGGGCAGCTGCGGTGAGTGCAAAAACCATTAACTCAAGTGTGTTTGTGTGCTCAGATAACATGGTGGCGGAGCTGGAGAGTTTCACAGGTTTGATCCAGAGGGTGACGGGCTACGTGAGGATCACGCATTCGCACACGCTGAGCTCTCTGGCCTTCCTCCGCAGCCTCAGATACATCGATGGAGACAACCTTCTGGAAGAGTAGGATCACACCCATGAAACCATGAACTCATTTCACTACAAGCGAAAACAATCAATCAGAGTTACGGCAACCACAGCTCCCAGGGGATAGAGTAGAGTAGGGTGTAGAGCGGTCACTCTGAGCTCACTTCTGCTGGTGTCCTGCCTCAGACCTATCCCATGAATAATCATTTATTCTAGAGTACCGCTTAGCGGGGTATGTGGTCAAACCTGAGTCATGACCTGCAACTGTGTGCCCGATCTCTTTCATGAGAGAGTATAAAAAATATCTTGTGCAATAGTGCTGCAGTAGACAAAGCAAAAACATGATTTGCTTTGTTTGAGTTACTGTATTGCATGAATTTATTTAGTCTCAAGTATCCTTTTATCATCCTTACAGTTTCAGGAAACGACTGTGTACACTAGTTTATGAATAACAAGGTTTGCCACATTCTTTTGAAAAACTATTGAAAGTAGAGGTCAAAGTAGATTAGATTTTCTGAATAAAATTCATTAGGAAGCCAAAAGGACCAAGCCGACTGGATACTGATGTGTCTTTAAAGAGGATCTAAAGGCAGAGTGCCGTATCTGGAATTTCTGTAGGTGTTGTGTGAGATTTTTGGCATATTTGCTGATTGCTGTCCCACCTAAATGCTTAAAACCCCCCTTTCCCCCCCACTTAACTGCTTTTTCAGTTACTGCACATGTCTACAAGCATAAGAAAACTCAAAATTCTTATTTTGAGAAAAGGTAAGTGGACATGCGGGTTGCATAAACCTTGAATGTAGTATAACCTCCAACAGTGTCGGGAAAGGTTCTTTCAGGGTCATACAAAGACCTTCACTTCCTTCCTCATCTGTTTGTCTGAGTTCATGGGAGTCTCACTGTCCCAAGGCCCACATTACAGTCATTCCTTGATGTCTGGGTGTTACCCAATGACTCAAAAAAAAAAAAAAAAAGATTTTTCCAGAGAAAAACAGAAAACAAACAGAAAACATTCTCATGTTAATCCGATTTGCCAATTTTTTTTTTTTTTTTTTGTCCCACTGTCCAGAGGTCCCTCTACTGTCTGACTGTGTCATTATGAAGGTGGAGGCTGCATTATGTTCTGTCATGAAAGTTTGTTTTCCATTGTTCAGTGAAAATAAGGCATCTTTATTGGGAGAGCTGGCTTTCAACCAGGGATGAGTTAAATGATGCCAAGAATTGCACGTACAAACACAAACACGCATAACTGCATCCAGGGTGAAGCACTACATTAATAACTTACATCAAATCATCTTATCTTGTTTCTTTCTCCAGCATGTATGCCTTCTCTGCATTTGACAACCAGCAGCTGCAATACCTTTGGGACTGGAAGCAGCACAACCTCACCATAAAAAATGGAAAGCTTTTCTTCAGAGCCAACCCAAAGCTCTGCATGTCTGAGATCCGAAAGATGTGGAACAAGACTGGCGTCCAGGGCCGCTTTGATGAGACGGACTTCCGAAACAACGGCGACAGAGCCAGCTGTAAGTTTCGTCTACAAATCACAAACATGTACATTCAAT
This sequence comes from Xenentodon cancila, assembly GCA_014839995.1. Classification (NCBI taxonomy): domain Eukaryota; kingdom Metazoa; phylum Chordata; class Actinopteri; order Beloniformes; family Belonidae; genus Xenentodon; species Xenentodon cancila. The sequence goes on from CM026197.1 coordinate 33,322,198, forward strand.
GTCCAGACCTTGTGTTAGTCACTTTTGTTTAGGAACAGTTCATCTGAGCCTGTTGCTCTTCAGCACCACATGTCAGTATTTATCTCATCACACTCCGGAGAAGACTAATTGCTGCCCATTACAGCGTGTCGAGATACTTCGGGTGCGCTCTGCTGACTCTCTGCTGCCCCCTCAGGTGAAAGCACCATCCTGCAGTTCACCTCCAACAGCACCAGCAGCACAAGGATCAAGCTGACATGGCAGCGCTACCGGCCCCCCGACTTCAGAGACCTCATCAGCTTTATTGTTTACTACAAGGAGGCGTGAGTTGTTCACACTCGCCTCTGTCTTGCTCCTCCTTTCCTCTGAACATTACTGAGCAGAAAAGGCAATTTGAACTTTACTCCTCATACTTATCAACACGTTGAAAGCAATACTTTTTTTTTCTGCCTTTGGAATCTCGTTATAATAACGTTTAACTCATAAAACAAGAGATTTGACAGATTCAATCCGAGTCTATCCTCATTCCTCGTCTGTTCAACATTATTGAGATGAGCGTCTAATTCTCCTGTTTGGCTTTGTTCATCACTGCAGAGGAATGAGGGAAGAATGAGGGAAGAAAGGATGATGCCAGACCTCAAACAAGCCAAATGACTGTGTTAAACATAAACTTTGTGGATTCTTCTGTAGACATTTTTCTGTTCTTGCTGCTTTTAGTTGTTTTTATTGTTATTCAACAGCTGTTTTAAGCAACAAAACATTTCTAGGAGTGTTCTTTTCCAACAACATTATTGCATGTTTAAACACTAAAATGAAACAAGCCACACTTCAGTGAACGTGTTCAAATCTACAGTTATAATTGGTAGCTGTGATTTACACAGCCATAAAGGTTGGTAAGGTTGGTAACCTCTGGCTTGACGGCCCTTCCTTCCAGGCCTTTCCAGAACATCACAGAGTTTGAGGGTCAGGATGGCTGTGGCTCCAACAGCTGGAATATGGTGGATGTGGAGCTGAGGCCAGATAAGGAGTCGGACCCCGGGGTCCTCCTGTCTGGCCTGAAACCCTGGACGCAGTACGCCGTCTTTGTCAAAGCTTTTACGCTGAGGGTGGAGGACAGACACATGCCCGGTGCCAAGAGCAAGGTGGTCTACATACGCACCAGCCCCTCAGGTAGGCACAAGCCTGCTGGCACTGAGAAAGCAGACGGTTTTTACGACTGGAAAGAGCTCCAGTGTGGCTCCAGTAAAAGTGCTGAAGTTGTTTGATAGACAGGGGTTATGTAAAGTGTTTGTCAGTCATGATCTTTTTTAATATTAGAAATGTCTTTGTTTGTGTTATGATATTTACTGAACATATAAAAATGCATACAATTTTTGAAAAGGCTGAATATTTCAGGAAAGCTGGGACAGCAACACAAGACTGAATATTTGAGCTTAAAGTAGCAAAAAGGAGTTTCTCTCATCTTTAATATCAATTTCAGTTTCGTTTTTAAAGAATATTTGATTGCTTTTAGAAAGTTTTATCTAGCTGCCCAAAGTCACCAAACTCCCATCCATATTGTAAAAAGTTCCTTAGAGTCTGCTTTGATAATATCTAAACTCAAGAAATGAGTCTTACTTTTACGGAAGAATATTAAGTCTAGCACAGTTGGTCATACAAGAAGACAACATCCAGTTGTAGGTAGGTAACATTTTATTTCTGTAAAGTGTACATCCAGTTTTGTTTCCCAGAGTTTAAAATTCCCAGTCAGGAAATACTCCATCCCCACTTCCAAACCACTGCTTCTCTGCTTCGTGGTCCTTTCTTTCAGCAGTTTGACGTATTAGTGACCTCTTGTGGCTGGTATTGTAACTTACAATCTATAGTTTGAAGAACGGATTGTTGTGATAATACATGAAAGAAATGCTTTTTACAGTACTCACTATCATGTGCATAAGATTTAAAAATTTGCACAGCAAAATAGCGATCCCAGCTGCTTTTAGAAGCTGCAGTGGTGCTGAGAGTTTGAAATTTAAATCTTAAAAGTGTAAATGCATATCTTGGCCTTATCCAAACTTACTGGGGGAGATGAGCTGTTCTTTGTTTTAGATGCAGCTATAAATAACAAGCATTGAGGGACACTAATATGCAAAAACTGTAATGTATTTAGATGAAAAGCAGGACCACATAAAATAAATCCAGCTGCAGTAAGAGGACATAGCATTGCCGTGAGGTCAGAGGAGCACAGCTGCACTGGCAGAGGCTGCGTCCCAGTGTGAACGAGAGCGGTTTCCCAGCAGTTCCCAGAGTTTTGTGTGTCTGTTTTTCAGCGCCCTCCATGCCACAGGATGTGCGAGTATACTCCAACTCATCTACTCAACTGGTGGTACGCTGGTCGCCCCCCATCTCACCCAATGGGAACCAGACATACTACTTGGTAAGATGGCAACAACAAGCTGAAGACCGGGAGCTGTATCAGCACAACTACTGCTCCAAAGGTACCTCCGCCCGCCGTTGTTTGAGCTCTTCAGTGCCACCTGTAGTCCGCATGTAAAGACTCACATCCTTCTCTTGCGTTGCCAGAGCTCAAGATCCCCATAAGGATTGCTGCCATAGGCGTTGGTGAGAAAGAAGAGGAGATGAAGCCCACCAAACCAGATACCGACGGAGCAGATAAAGGCCCTTGTTGCCCCTGCCCCAAATCGGTGGAAGACCTGGAAGCTGAAGCTGCAGATGCGTCCTACAGAAAAGTCTTTGAGAATTTCCTGCACAACTCCATTTTTACACCAAGGTATTTTACCTGCTGGTGTTATTTCACTGTTTGACCGCTCGTTTGGCAAACGAAACAACGCAATCATGTGAATTAGGCTTCTAAGATGATGAATCGCAGGCAAGGAGGTGTGGTGCCTGACGGAAATTGTAATGATGAATACAATCAATACTGAGAATCACCAGAAGGAAAACCAATCTGTGCAAGTTTGCCATGTCATAAATCAAGCCGTACACTGGATAATCTTTCTCCATTTCCGTGACTCTGACCAGTGAGTGGCGAGAATATGCGCAGCTGGCTTTAAGTGAAGCATTGAGGTCCACTTGTACTTGTCGTGTTTAAAAAGAAACCAAACCAAGGAGAAAGTGCTGTATGTTGACAAACCTTTAACTGATTCAGACCAGAGCAACTTTGTAAGTGGTGTAATTGGCTGTTTTCTTTTTAACTTGGATAGAAATGAATAATTCCTATAATCCTACAAGTTCTTACAAGTTATTGAACAGAATAATTGTGCTTACTGTTTTTTTAAAAAAGCGATGCAACTCATCCGAGTCATAATAGAGTCCTTGTGTTTTGCATCCTTCCTCCTTTTGTCTAAAGCGTGTTTGGGCTGCTGTCTGATTCCGGGAGCCTACCTTGGACCTCAGACATCTTTTGACGTCTAAATACACACATATCTCAGTCCAGTTGATATAAATAGGTTCTTATGTTTTGCAGAAGCATGAGAAATTGATGGATGTGGTTACTGCTAAAGATCAGCGTGACCTGTAACATGTTTCACATCTCACCTTTTTTTTTTTTTTTTTTTTTTTTTTTCAGCTTTCCTCAGAATTGTTTGAATCAGCATAAACACAGTCTCCGAAAATAGACTTTTAACTCTTTGGTTGGTTTTCTGATTATCTATTTATGTTTTTAACAGCAGTTTAGGAAGGAAAACATTAGAAGTGAAATATAAATCGGGGTAAAGTATAAGTTGTCCTTACAAGGTGTTCAAAGCTTGTGACGGATTAAGAAAAATCCAATACATGCTGAGATTAGAAAACTACCATTTTTATGGCCCTTTCAAGTAAATAATTAACTTCACCTGTTTAGGGAACAACTTGGTAATCTCCTATTGCTCTCAGGTCAATTTCCTCAACACGGTTTGATAATTCTGTTGAGTATTCGACCGCCAAGGTTCGTCCCAGCTGTTGAGATGAAGGCCAAGTGGCAGTGAAAACAAACCCATCGCTCAGAGACTCAAGGTTGAGCAGCACAGTTACATTTCCAGTCACTTTTTAAACAACATGACAGTAAACTCCTGAGAAGCTATCAGCAACGCAGACAGAGACAGGTTTGATCAAAATATCTCCTGGCGCTTGAACAACGTGAAGCGCAGTAAAGTTTTTGGGTTTTGGGTGATGAAACGAAGTCACTCTGAATGCTCAACGATCACTTGAATCTTGCCTCTGTTTGCATTCACACTCATTCCTTTTGTTCTCCCACCTCCAGGCCACCAGATCGTCGCCGCAGAGACCTTTTTGGTGTTGCCAATTCCACCCACGGTGGCCGTCACCGGCTGCACGCCAACGGCAGCACTGTCCCTCCTCACAAAAGTGCGGGTAACAGCAGCGCCGCTGACCCGGAGCCAGCTGACCAAGAGTTTGAGTTCATAGAGCAGTCGGTGGGAGAGCGTGAGCTGCAGATATTTGGCCTGCAGCCCTTCACGGTTTACCGCATCGACATTCACGCGTGTAACCGCCAGGTTCGACACTGCAGCGCAGCTGAATTCGTCTTCTCCAGAACCAAGCCTGCAGGTTAGACACGAAAGGGATCTGTCTGCCGCCACAGGCAGCTGATGGATGTTCGGGTTTACAGGCTGCGGAAGCCAGAAGAAAATGTCCCGTCTGCGGTAACCTCGCTCACCTTCTGTTCTCTTTAAACCTCCAGAAAAGGCTGACGACATCCCCGGTCCAGTGACGTGGGAGGGCCATGAGGAGTGGGTGTTTCTGCGCTGGCCAGAGCCACCTCACCCCAACGGACTCATCCTCATGTATGAGATCAAGTTTAAACTGGCCGCTGAGGTAGGATAGCTTCGGTACATGTATGAATGGACTCACTGAGCTCTTGCTTGTTTTGAAATAAATTCAGAATTTGGTTATAACTCTTTAATACTTAAAACTACATACTAATTATAAATGCCAGATAGAGCAACCCAGGAGTTAACTTGTGGTTTCACAAGAACGTGCTGGCTGCCCAACTGCTTCAGTTACCAGTTCAGACTGATATTTATTGATATAAAATATGAAATATGTATTCAGTCATGAGGCAGAGCGGGCCTGGCTCCGTTCTCTCTGTCCTTAATTGGAAAAGTACAACATAAAAACATCAGGCCTGCAGCTGTTTGGCTTCGTATATCTTGGTCCATACTAATGTGTTTCTTTTTTCTGTGCATGTTTGTGTGTGTGACTCAGACGGAGAAGCACGAATGTGTATCGAGACAAACGTATCAGGCCCAGCACGGTGTTCGGCTGTCCAACCTCAGTCCAGGAAACTACTCGGTCAGAGTGAGAGCCACGTCACTGGCTGGCAACGGCTCTTGGACACCGACTCTGGATCTTTATGTGGCTGAAAGTAAGGCACGCAACGCTTTCACACACCACTCCTTATTGCATCTAGACATAAAACAACTCCATTAACCAAGTTGCTCGACCCAACAGGATATGAAAGCGTGCTCTACGCCGCGATCTTTGTTCCCATCGCTATTGTCGTCTTGATCTGCTGCCTGGCTGCAGTGCTGGTCGTCCTCAACAGGAAAAGGTTTGTGCCTGCGTTGACTTAAGATGCAGCTGTAGACAAATTTAGAGTATCAGGTCACAAACATGTGGAATTAATCTAACTCACCCAACTCAGACTTCCAGATAAAACTGGGAGGCAAATAAAGCCTCCCAGTGTTTGTGATTGGTGTCCCCTTGTTTGTGTGGTTGTACCTTTTTAATTTGACAAAACTAAGGTGAGATTCAGATGTTGTTTGAACAGGGGGAAACGAACAACGGAGACACTCAAAACAATGAGTTCCAACAAGGGATTTAGCAGCTCCTATTGTGCTTTTCCCCATATTCTTCAGATGAGGAAGTAGTGTAATAGAAGTTCTTAATCTTACAAATCCTTGTGATGTGCCTGTAAGCCTCCTGCTCTCTTTTTGAACAGGAACAGCGACCGTCTTGGGAACGGAGTCCTGTACGCTTCAGTCAACCCAGAGTACTTCAGCGCTGCGGAAAGTGAGTTACATCTGTTTGACAACTCTGGTGGGAGGCTTCCGTGTAGATGCAAGGATCCACGTGAACAATGAGCTTTTTCTGTTTGTTTTCCACCTGTAAAGTGTACGTACCAGATGAGTGGGAGGTGGCACGGGAGAAGATCTCTCTCAGCCGGGAGCTCGGCCAAGGCTCGTTTGGTATGGTGTACGAGGGCGTGGCTAAGGGCGTGGTCAAAGATGAACCAGAGACACGAGTCGCGATCAAGACCGTCAACGAGTCGGCCAGCATGAGGGAGAGGATCGAGTTTCTGAACGAAGCCTCTGTCATGAAGGAGTTTAATTGTCACCATGTGGTACGTGCAAAAACCAACACCTGAGGATGAAACAAAGCAGATGGGACGAGCTCGGCTTTAGAAACGTACTTCACGACACAGAGACGATTATGTGGCATGTTGTGTGTTACAGGTTCGTCTCCTGGGGGTCGTTTCCCAGGGCCAACCCACTCTGGTCATCATGGAGCTGATGACGAGAGGAGACCTGAAGAGTTACTTGCGCTCGCTGCGACCTAAAGAGGTAGCGGATGGAGATTTAGCGTTGCTTCACTGCACCCGCTCTTTCATACAGCCCAATGGTGTTTTGGTCTGAGCGTCTGCACCTCAGCGTCTTCTGTCTTCATGTGATCTCACTCCGACTCCTTATATTTAAGATCTGCAGGTCCCACCATCTGGGACTTCTTTTTCTTTTACGTGGGACTTTTCTTTACACCTTTGGTAGTAGGTTTGGGGTTATTATTGCACTTCAAAATTAACTTAGGACCAATCGAATACCTCTCAGTTCTTAAGTGTTATATTTCAGAAGAGCAACTCATGCTTCTGCAAAACATAACTGCAACTAAGTACTGCTGCGAGGACACATGGTAGGGATGTCTAGTCTAATTTAATTAACAAAGCTTCCTCTATTTATTTTCTTGTTGCTGTTTATTACGTTACATTGTGGCCGCTTTTTGTGCTTTAAGGTACTTTTGTAACTAAATTGACCAATTTATGCAGTGATGAAAGTCTGAACTTTGAAACAGTCAATCCTCAAACTAGAAAAAAAAAAAAGTCTACGTTTAGGATGGAAATGTATATTAGGCGTGGCCTCAATTTATATTCAGCAAAGCCGTGTAACTTGTGTGAATGCAGTAATCATCTTCGTGGTGAGCTCATTTTTCCTTGTGTGTCTCTGCAGCAGCAGTGGTCGAGCCTGTCTCTCCCTCCTCTAAAGAAGATGCTTCAGATGGCTGGACAGATCGCTGATGGCATGGCGTACCTCAACGCCAACAAGTTTGTCCACCGAGACCTGGCAGCCAGGAACTGCATGGTGGCCGAGGACTTTACTGTTAAGATAGGAGGTAAAATAACTCTCAGCAAAGAACTAGTTTCTCAGTCTCTCTCAAACTCATTTTTTAAAGCCTTGAAATAGTCAGGAACATTTTAGTGCTGTAAAAGGAGCCTTCAAGGGACACTAGTGTTGTCAAAATGTTTTCATGCACAACTCGTGCTCGTACCTTTGCTCTGTGTGAGCGGCCCAAGCTGATGTTTCCAGGTTTGTTTCTTAAAGGAAGACTGCGAGACCTCTTGGAGTGTTAAAACATGTAGACCACCACTGACAATTGTGCTTCCAGCAGCGTCCATAATATTCCTGCTGCATAGTGATCTCTAAGGAATTATTAGAGTTAATCTTATACTATTTCTAGGGTTATGTCGTCACATATGAAGTGTTGCCAGGTTTAGTAGCGCTTTTGAATCTACCAACTACCGTGGACGTTTTTAGAGGTCGTCTCCGCGTCACGTCCTCCCTGCGTTTGCTTGTGTACTGATGTTTGTGTGCCTGTGTGGGTAGATTTTGGCATGACCAGAGACATCTATGAGACGGATTACTACCGCAAAGGTGGTAAAGGTTTGCTCCCGGTCCGCTGGATGTCACCCGAGTCTCTGAAGGATGGTGTCTTCACAACGAACTCTGACGTCTGGTAAGCAGATGCCTGCAAACAGTCGCACATTAACCCACAACGGTCTCACTCTTTGTGCATGTTGCTTCCAAAAAGAATATGTTATGGCTGCCACAATGATAATGGAAGAAACGCTTGTCCACCCTTCCGCCCCCCACTGTGTAGGTCATTTGGAGTTGTATTGTGGGAGATTGCCACTTTGGCAGAGCAGCCCTACCAAGGTCTGTCCAACGAGCAAGTCCTTCGCTTTGTTATGGAGGGAGGACTGCTGGAGAAACCGCAGAACTGTCCAGACATGCTGTAAGACGACACACACACACACGCCACTCCGATAAATGATGCTTCGATCTCCCTCTGCGTGTGCTTAGCATGTTTTCCTCCACCCTGATGGTTAGTTACAGGTCCCTGCCAATTACTCCGGTGTGCTGCTGCTTGTTGGCAGTGGTCAGCGGGATTTGTGACAGCATTTCGCCGGCTGCTTCTGTGCTCTGGGATGTGCTTGGTCTCAGTATGAAACAGTCACAGCGTGTTTCATAGCTACCATTTAAAAAAAATCAATAGAAAACATAACACTTTGTGAGCATATCTTTGAGAACGTTTTCCTAATTGCTGTGTATTTACTGAAGTTTCTAGTGGCACACAAGTTGCGCCTTTATGCAGTATTAGATTTTGACACATCTGTTACCTCATTGCTAATAGGATACATGTTTTTATGCCAAAACTGGGATGGGAAGCAGATGCCGCTGTCACATTTGTACTCTTGCCAGTTAGTGTAGTTTAGGACAAAGGCTGAACATACAACGGCTGCTCTGTCTCGATGCCGGTCCTGCAGCAACCTCACAGGTTAAAAAATGAAGCCAACGCAGAAGTGCCAAAGAACTGCAGTTCATCAAACAGAAACTAGAGTCTGGCTCCAAAAATGAGTCAGTCCCCACAGACCCCCCACCTTAACATGCCTGACTGTGCAGGAGAAGTAACAATACTTGTGTACAGCTAATTTGACTCTTCATGACACTTGTTTTAGAGGGTGATTTTTATATATGTACCAAATCTTATTGTGTTGTCGCTGCGATTTATCGTTTTCCAGTCGCCTCTGGTGGCAAAAGATTAACCGATACAACTCTAAGATCTATGTTAACATTTAAGATGCCATTATATTTGTTCATAGACACCAGGTCAAAAAAAAAGTGCCATAAAGTGGTGTATGGTTAAATTCAATGCACCCTTCAATCAAACCTCTGTAAGTCTTTTGGATCTCATTAGAAGGAATGTGGAACAAAAGTCTGTAGACCACTGATTTAAGTGCTGCTACAGCACAGCAGGTCCGAACACTCACCTGGTGAGATGTCTTAATGAACCTCTGGACGCAGAAATACATGGTATAAAAACCTTACAGATTGAAGGTTGCCGGTTTGAGTCCCAGCTGAGGCCTGTGAGGAGTAGCGTGCTCTCTCCCTGCTTCCATGGATACTTTTTTTTTTTTTTTGTGGTCCTTCAGCCTCATCACACAGTCTAAAACCATGCATGTTAGGCTGATTGATTAGGGTAGGTTTACCAGAGTGCCCGCCGTACATAGCCGTTTGTTTCTGAGATGGACTGGCAGCCTGTCGATGGTGAACTTGTTGACTGCTGGGAGGAGTTTCAGCCTCTCCTGTGACTCTGTAAAGGACACGAGTGGGAATGGAACATGAGTGAATAACATAAAGCACTTGCTGTATTCTCCGTAAGCAAGTTTATTTATAAAGCACAATTCAACAAGAATGTGATTCCAAGTGCATTACATCACATTCAAACAACACCTTAAAGTTTGTTGGTCTTTGTGAGGACTGGAGCAGCAGAGCTCTGGATGAGCTGCAGTTGTCTTTCTTGATTTCTGGCCTGGTTGGTGTTTTTTAGGTGTATAGATTGAGGTTCTGTGGTGACCTGTGATCGTTTCTCTTTGGCCCCAAAGACAACTAGTAAAACTAAGACTGACATGTTTCCACCGTCTGTATTCAAGCATATGTTATTAAACTCTTTGGTCAGAGCCGTCTCGGTGCTGTGGTGCCGTCTAAAACCTGACTGGGTGGAGTCATAGCAGTTATTTTGAGTTAAAAAATGTTGTTTTCCAATTATTTTACTCAAAAATGGAGGATTTGAGATTGGCCTGTAGTTGGTCATATGTGTGTCAAGATTGTTCTTTTTCAGCAGAGGTTTAATTGCAGCTGTGTTTAAGTGGCTCTGGGAAACACCTGACAACGGTGAAGGTTACCGTCCATCGTGGTTCAGGGTTGATGCAGAGCTTCCTGTGCCAGCTGCTAGACCCTGGCCAAAGCAGTCACTGTGCTTTATAAACAAGACGAGGGGGGGGGGGGTTCATACAGCCATTTTAGCAACAGAGAGCAAACATTTGGCAAAAGTAAATATTGGCTTCTTGGAGGGAAAGCACATTTCCTCTGGATGGGGTCATCACTACAGGAGGACATGTTGTTGATGAGGACTGAGCAAAACGGTGTTTGTGTGCAGGTTCGAGCTAATGCGGATGTGTTGGCAGTACAATCCTAAGATGCGTCCATCATTTGTGGAGATCATCAGCAGCATAAAGGACGAGTTGGACCCGTCGTTCAGAGAGGTTAGTTTCTACTACAGTGCCGACAATAAGCCAGCTGAAGCTCCGCAGCACCACCTGGACAAGCTTGACCCAGCGGAAGACGTTTCCCCGGACCTCCCGTCTTCCACACTGCAAACTCCCCAACATACCCCTCCACCCCCGAGCTCAGAGGCCCCACCCACCCCATCATTAGCCCCCAGCTCCCCCTCCTCTGCCTGCACATCCAGCTCTGTCATGGACAAACAGCCCTCCAGCCAGCAGGCAGCCAACGGGCTCACAGGGGCGGGGCTTCCATCTGGGTCGGGTCTCGGGACTGGCTCGGGTGTCACAATGCGGCCTTCCATAGACGAACTGCCGCCATACGCACACATGAACGGAGGACGCAAAAACGAGCGTGCCATCCCTCTCCCACAGTCCTCAGCCTGCTGATCTGCCGCACACATACACACCTAACAAACTGCAAACCATCCACCTACTGCCTCGAAGAACCAGATGTCTCCGTAGGTGGGATTATTGTTTGTTTTGTTTTTTTTTTCTCTTTTTATTCGAATGCAGCAAAACCTTCTCAACCATATAGATGCGGCTCCAAGGTGAGAAGCAAAGATCCACAGGAAGGTGGAGAAGACCATCAAGGAGGTCATGTCCTGCTGTATCTTCACACACTTTTTTCATAGTTCTCTAGTTTCAGTTTTCTACCAGCTGGCTGTCAGATGTGACACTGCCCCTGCTGTTGAGTGGGAAGACCAAAAAAAAATTAAAAAAATAAAAAAAGGGAAGAAAGAAAGAGAAAAACGGTAAACGAAAGGAAAAAAAATATATATAAAAATCACGTGGAGGACCTCTTTGTCGATTTGTGGCTGAACTTATTTTATAAATTGTCATTTGTTACTTTTTTATACGTTTCCAAAACAAAATGTGTAGGCCTTTATAAATGATCTGTGTTTTGTTGGCTTTTGAACGGGCATTATGGTGAAAAAGTTCCGCTTATCTGATGAACGAGCTTCAAAGGGGTCTCGTCTGTCTGTTCATGAGTCGAGTTGCTCTGCGGGTTGGACGTCAGCGTAATGCCGGGTCAACAGCAAAGCCGCTGAAACACGCAACCAGAGGGAGAAACGGTCAGCTCTGCCAAATTTATTTGCCAAAACGGTACTGTTTTCAGATTCTCCGACACACCAACGAAAGAACGGAAGCAAAAAGCAACCAAAAGCACTTTGATCTGCCACCACGTCACCGCGTCCGCGACCAGGCGCAGCCCCTCTGAAGACCATCTCTACTCTTTTATTGCTGGCTGATAGCTGCAGTTTTTTTTCCTCTTATCAAACGGCTGCGTAGTTTTGGGTCCCAGCATTTGACCTGGAATCGAGCCACATCTCCTCACAAAGTGCTGTTTCGTTACGGTTAAACCGCCAAATACAGTGAATTAAGAAGCAAAAAAAAAATTAAATATTTCTATATCATAGACTGCAGAAGAAGAAGCATGAAGCGGGACAGTAATATGACCACAAAACCTATAACGTCTCAGTGGGAGCTCCCCCGAGCTCGGAGGCACCCATGTTGTATACAAACAGGTATTTTTTTAGACTTGTCGGTACTCTCCAACATTTACGACTTCTCTACGTGGACAGAGCATTTATGTACACACCAGTTGTTTGTCACTTTTCTAATTTTTATACAGTTGGAGACTTTCATCATCTACAGAAAGAAGCTGCTATTCCTTATTTCTCTTGTGGTTGTAATATAGTCAATATCTATATATTAAAAAAAGAAAAAAAATCCTCCAGGTTGGATTCAGCCTGGAACATTTCCACTGCAGTTATTTTGTTTTTTTTTATGGTTGTAACTGTAAATTGTATCTGAACTGGTTTTTGTTTTTGTGATTCCATTAAAGGCACAACAATTTGCCTTATGTTTTGAAACACCAGTAATTTCCCTGCACCTGACCCGAGGATATCGACGGAGCCAGTGGCCGTCGACGTTTTCCTGTTCCCTCAGGACGCTTTCAGATCTGTTCTCTAAGGTTTGGACAAGACCAACTCGATCCATCTTTAAATTCAGACTTGGCGTCCCAGCTAAATCTCAGGTCAAAGAGGAACGTTGGAGAGAGGGTTTTTTGTTGGTATTGTTAAACAGACGGAGATCCAGCTTGTCGGTATGTGTTAAAACTATGAATAGATCCCTCTATCGCATTTATTTTTAACTACTTCACTGTTCAATAATTATTTTTTCTTTTTTTTTTTTTTTTTGGTTCTAGCACTTGTTGTATGTAGCTGCATTACTAACAAAAAGTAGAAATCAGACATTTAAAAATATAACTGAATGAGAGTAAATTTCAAATGCAGAATTGAATTTTTCAGATGCAGAATTTTTGATTTATTTTGTTTTTTTTTTTCCTCGTGTCTGCTCTTCATTTTCTTCAGCCAACATTTGTTTGGAGCCCAGCACCTCAAGCTCCAACTTATACCGTCAAATTACACCAGCACATAAAATCACTGATTCGTTTCATAAAAAATTTAGTACGAGTTAATAAATACAACAAAAGCCAAATTTTTTTACCACAAAAAATTCCTAATGCCAACGAGAGCGTTTTACTGTTATTAGACTAAATACATCAAAGGACACCGCTTATGGCAGTTTTTCAAAGGTTAAGTCACTATTATAAGGTTTGGAGGAGTTGCCACGTACTCGGGTCAAACTAAAACAGGACACCAGGATAAAAACTGAACGAGAGGTTCATGAGGTCGGGATAACTGGCTTTTCTTTTCTTTTCTTTTTTTTTTTAAGCATTAGCTTTTTTTCCAGAAGTAGCTTTAGCTACTTTGATGTGTCGAACCATAAAAAATCCTAAACCTGGTTTCTAAATGAATTAGTTTAAAGTGCACTGGTTTGGTTTACTTTGAAAACATGCTGGTCATTTCAGTCGGAGTTTGTTGTCAGTTTGTTCAGGTCAGCAGGTCAGCCGGAAGACTCGGACATGCCGACGGCGTCAGCAGGTCAGCCGGAAGACTCGGACATGCCGACGGCGTCAGCATGTCAGCCGGAAGACTCGGACATGCCGACGGCGTCAGCATGTCAGCCGGAAGACTCGGACATGCCGACGGCGTCAGCATGTCAGCAGGAAGACTCGGACATGCCGACGGTTTCAGCATGTCAGCCGGAAGACTTGGCTGACATGTCCGAGTCTTCCGGCTGATATGCCGACGGCGTCAGCATGTCAGCCGGAAGACTTGGACATGCCGACGATGTCAGCCGGAAGACTTGGCTGACATGTCCGAGTCTTCCGGCTGACATGCCGACGGCGTCGCGTCGTCCTCTACAAAGTAAACGCACAAATACATCAATAGACAAATGTTGGATGGAGACGGTCCAGAGCAGATTCCCAAATGTGAGCCAAATCCCAAAACTACCAAGTAGGAGGGTAAAGGATGTTTTATTTTCCATCATAGTTATTTAGTTGACACAGTTGAAACTATAAAAATTCAGTTTTATTTTTGACAGTTTGTGATCTTTTTACTACTTTTTGTTCAGTTTTGAGGGTCCATGTGTTTGAGTGCCATACACTCGGTTAAAGGTACGTTCAGAGTTGATGCAAAGCAGAGTTTATTTTAAGAGGCGGAGGCATTGTGTTTTTGGTTTTTGTTGGTTTTTTTCCCCCCACAGGAAGAAAGTCGGACAATTTCACTATCCAGAGGGGTTTACTATACGTTAGTGGAGTAGTTAATAATGTTTCTCTTTTTTTCCGTTTTTCATTGCATTCAGATGTGTTTATAGAAGATGTTTTAAGTAAATTGGGCCCAGTTGTAATTGTTACTGTCGTGCAGCACTCGGAGGCTGTTTGAAACGCTTTACGGGATCTGAGATGCAAAGAGACACTAAAAGGATTAACGGGAGGAACTTCTCTTTGAGAACACTAAATATAAACATTTGATCAGAGAAGCAGCTGTTACTGGAGAACCCATCTGAGGATTCAGGTTTAATGAAGAAACTCATCAGGTTTGGATTTGAACGAAGCGTAACCTGAGAAGGCCACCTTTTAGACGCTCATTTGGCCCAGAACCTGACATGGAGTCCCTGTCCAGATGTTGATTCAGTTTGTTTTTCTTTTTGCTTCTTTCTGTTTTTGTGTAAAATCACTGTAAAAGTTTCTTTACAAGACGTTTCTTCCCTTCTTTGGAATGTTTTTGTTCTTTTGCTGTTTTGGGGGAAGGTTTTGTTGTTATTCCTTCAACCATCCATCTACCTCACTTTTTTTTCTTTTCTAATCTATTTACATGTACAGTAAAACATCTCATCTTCGTTGTCTGGCTGTTATGACAATCTCAATGGGTGTTGTTCAACACGGTCAAATTCAAACCACAAACCAAACCATCTTGGAAGCAGGGGAGCGGCTCAGGACAGGAACATGGCAACCACGTGGCGGCACGTCAGCACCCCTCTTACATGATTTCAGTGGAGAAGATGGGCTCACGTCGGCTTTTTTTTGTTTGGGGCCCAACACAATGGAGGGTACTTTTATTTCTCAGATGTTTGGCTATGAGGGGGAGGAGGAGGCATCTTTGAATCTGAACAAAGCCAATTGGATTTAATTCTAGTAGATGAGCTAGAAACGGGGTTTTCTGAAGGACAGATCGGTCCTGGATGCCAGCAGCCAGTGGGTTCCCTGTTGTCTTTAAAGTGCAGGTATAACCTGTCATATTGTATTTTTGATAAACGCCAGAAAACCCGCGAGGATTCTGGACTCGATCACTTTTTTGTAAGCTGGCGATCCTTCCTCCTCCATTACTGTGTCATGTTTGAACCCTTTTGACACTTAAATGTTTGTACGTGCTGGGCTGCAGGCTGGCAGCCAGCTGTGTTCAGAGTGGCAGTTTGAAACCCCAACACTGCCTTTTATAACTGTCTAGAAGTCATTACCGGGCCTCTTTCATTATAATGGTCTTTTTCTTTTCTTTTTAATACTTTTTTGTTGTTTTGTGCTGCTGAAGGTCGAGCTACACAAGGTAGATTCGTTTAACCGTTTGTTTAAAAAAATGTGACCTCGGATGGAGCTGATGATCTGTACTAACTTCCTGTTTAAAGTCTTTTTTTTTCTTTTTCTTTTATTTTAATAACTGCCAGCGTTGAACACTCTGGGCTGTTCCTTGTCCATAGACTTGTTTCCATGATGATTACGATAAAGTAAAATCAGTTAAAAGCTTCCCTTTTCTTTTTTTCTTTTCATAAATGTATTTTCCTCCTTTTTTGTGTGTTTTCCTCAGCTCGGCAGGGCAGAACCCACCACCACACACTAATCACATTCTGGGGCCAGGTTGGTTGTATCAGTGTTTGTGGTCTGAGTTTTGCCTCTTATTTCTTTTCTTTTTTCTTTTTTTTTTAACCACTGGAACACCTCACAGAGCCGACATAAAATCAATCAAATTTCATCTTTTTTTTTCTTTTTTTGTTACATTGAAGGTCAATATATTTTGAAATATGTAAATTATTCATAGCCTTCCAGGTCTTGCATTTCCGTTGAAATGATCTGTTTGGCTGAGGTTTCATTTTGGTTTTTCTTTTGTATATGCTGTTGTAAAATTTTTCCTGTTCTGAATATATTCTGAGTACTGGGAAAAATGATTGGCTGAACGAAAAAGAGAATGTCTATTTCTCTGATTCTTTTTTTTTTTTCTACACAGATTTAAAATGAATAAAACTGTATGCAAACTGTTTACTGCTTGTCATTTCGACTGTGGTTTATCATTTTCTTATAACGGCAAATGAATCCATATTATACAGCTAGGGGAGTATTTGTTTGCACTTTGATTATTTCCCTTTTAAGCAAATCATTGTAAATTCTGTCACCTATTCAATCATTTGTATACTTAACATCTACAAAGAAAAACCTGATACAAAGTATAAATTGCACTGATTGCACTAAATATATTGTTTAAAACCTTAAAAAAAAAAAAAAAAACATTTTTGGTAAATTAAAATGATGCTACTGGTAATACACATTTAATTACAATCCCAACAGCGCAAGGATGGGAGACTGTTCAGGTATTAGTCATGTCTTGATTAATATTTTTTTTGCTTTAATAGTCCTGTGTTAAAATAATAAAATAATCGATAAAATAATTAAACTATCTGATGGTTAAGACAAATGATTAAAAATGCAAACAATTGCATTGATTTAACATAGGTAAGTAGTTACCTGTACAAGTTTCATGTTGACATCAAATAACATGTTCGGTACAGACCTGTAGTGTAACTCCTCAACATACTAATATTCAGATGAAAGTGATACTCCTCAAAATAATTTAATAGAGTTGGAGAAGCTGCAGGGAGCCCAGCTGTATTATTTTGTTAGTTAAACGCAGCAGCGCCCGAGATGAACGTTTGCTTTTGAAGTACTTTCAAGTTCAACATGTGAGGCGCTTTGAGATGGGATTTAATAGAAGCAGTTTGTGGTGTGGCGGCAGATGGCAGCAGAGGACCTGCCGCCTCCCGTGCCCTCCGCTAATTTGATAAGCGAAGAAGCGTTGACCGGAAACGGCTCGTGACATCACTTGTTTACTTGATAGCAGCTTTTGGTTTCTTTTGTTATTTTTCTTCATTTTTACACTACTAGCTTTCCGTTTTGCATGCGAGAGTAGGTGTGTATTAAAATATGCCGTTATGATATACAACGACTAAGGTAAATAACTTCTGTTATTATTAAAAGACTGTGTTAAAAGGAAACTATATTAGCTGTTATGCTAATCCTACCAGCAGCTCTCATATGTTATTAAGTTGTTAAATGTTGTTTAATTAAAGTATCATGTTGGAGACACAGCAGCTACAGCGCACTTTCCGCGTCAGACCCACGAAAACCCGAACTTGGTCGTGACAAAACCGACGGAACACGTCCGGACGACGTTTCAGATATAAAACGGTCCGGACGACGTTTCAGTGATAAAACAGTCCGGACGACGTTTCAGTGATAAAACGGTCCGGACGACGTTTCTGTGATAAAACAGTCCGGACGACGTTTCTGTGATAAAACGGTCCGGACGACGTTTCTGTGATAAAACGGTCCGGACGACGTTTCTGTGATAAAACGGTCCGGACGACGTTTCTGTGATAAAACAGTCCGGACGACGTTTCTGTGATAAAACGGTCCGGACGACGTTTCTGTGATAAAACAGTCCGGACGACGTTTCAGTGACAAAACAGTCCGGACGACGTTTCAGTGACAAAACAGTCCGGACGACGTTTCAGTGACAAAACAGTCCGGACGACGTTTCTGTGATAAAACGGTCCGGACGACGTTTCGGCGATAAAACGGTCCGGACGACGTTTCGGCGATAAAACGGTCCGGACGACGTTTCTGTGATAAAACGGTCCGGACGACGTTTCTGTGATAAAACGGTCCGGACGACGTTTCTGTGATCAAACGGTCCGGACGACGTTTCTGTGATCAAACGGTCCGGACGACGTTTCAGATGTAAAACGGTCCGGACGACGTTTCGGTGATAAAACGGTCCGGACGACGTTTCGGTGATAAAACGGTCCGGACGACGTTTCGGTGATAAAACGGTCCGGACGACGTTTCGGTGATAAAACGGTCCGGACGACGTTTCGGTGATAAAACGGTCCGGACGACGTTTCTGTGATAAAACGGTCCGCACGACGTTTCGGTGATAAAACGGTCCGCACGACGTTTCGGTGATGAAACGGTCCGCACGACGTTTCAGTGATGAAACGGTCCGGACGACGTTTCAGTGATAAAACGGTCCGGACGACGTTTCAGTGATAAAACGGTCCGGACGACGTTTCAGTGATAAAACGGTCCGGACGACGTTTCAGTGATAAACGGTCAGTTAATAACCGTCAGGAACACGTCCGGACGACGTTTCTGTAATAAAGCAGTCGGTCACTGAATAACCGTCAGGAATTATGACATGTCTTCTCGACTTTGGCGCATTTTCTGTGTCGCTGACACGTACCAGGCGTCTTCTCCGTTGCCGAGTGATGCGTCTGTTCACCTTTTGTCTCTCAGGACGCTGAAATGCCGTAGAGGTGCGAGCACCTCCCCCGACCAGACCGACCTAACCCGAACCTGACCCCATCCTGGAGGATAGGTCTCTTCAGAAATGGCAACTGAACTTCATGAGACTATATTCATGGCCAAGCAGGAACGCCACAAAAACCTGTTTCTGAACTACAAAAACCTGAATATTTTCCCGGTAGAGCTGCTGAAAGATGAGGGACTGCAGTTTTTGGAGAGACTGTACATGAAGAGAAACTCCCTCACTTCACTGGTATCTACACATGCCTCTGTGTGACTGAATAAAACATGACTCTCTGTCCTCGTTTATTTACTGTGAGTTTACCGGTTATTTCTGTTTGCTCTTTCTTTATCAGCCTGACAATCTTGCTCAGAAGCTCCCAAACCTAATCGAATTGTAAGTGTTTTTATTGGCTGATCGACTCTCCTAATAGATGACAGTTTGGCCAATATGAATAATGACCGTTTTACCTTTTTTCCATTTAAGGTACTTGCACTCAAACAACATAGTCTTTATACCAGAAGGTAAGTTGTTTTTTTATGTTATAAGCTGTGATTAATTTTTATCTGGCGAGATATTATCGGGGATGACTGATTTTAAATTTTCAGCTATTGGGAACCTGGCCAGACTGCAGTCATTAGACCTGAGCAATAATGCCCTCCAGCTCCTCTGTCCAGAGATCGGCAGACTGAGGTCCCTTCGGCACCTGAGACTGTCTAATAACCAGCTTAAATACCTTCCTCCAGGTAAAATAAGATAGCTAACAAAGTGTTTTTTCACTCCAGTATAAAGAACTATGCAGTTAAAAACCAGAAAGGTAAAGTTTTGAAAACAGTGGTCTGAAAGCTCTTACAGATAAAAAATTAAATATTTTTAACATTTAAAGTCATTGGTTTTAGTGCATACTTGTTTTGCCACACAGCTCAGTTGTACAACATGATAACACAATTATACTTCACACAATGGCATGAAGACGGACGTAACTTTTGATATAGTTTCCGCTCTAAAAACCTTATTTGCCAGCAGATGGCGACAGAGCTCCTCAACTAAAGTGGAGGGCAGGTTGCTCTCAGTACTTGGAAATATACACATAAAACTGTAATGACTACATTTACTCAACAATTCTTCATAAAACAAAAAAAAAATATTGTGATTTCTTACATTAAGACTCCATATAATTTGAAAACCGTCTGACACGTCAGCAATCAAATATTATTTGTTGTGTCCATATTAAATGTCATTGACTTCTGAATGTCTCTTGCTTTTTCCTATTTTGGATTTGTCAGATGTGTTTCATATACACACAGTTTACTCCGGACTGACTTTGTCTCTCAAGTCAAAGTTCCTTTATTGTCTTTACATTGTTTAAAAAACAAAACCACACAACAAAATTAAAACTATGCTTCAACCACATCCATGCACTCTCCATCCCACAAATAATTACCTATAACAGTAGCCACAAACAATATATAAAAAAACACAACCTAGTGAGACATTAATTAAATAGAACCTGAATAACAACACTATTCACAGGGAGGTAAATTGCTGCCTCTCTTTTGCATCACTGACACCTGCAGAAATTGGAGATCTCCAGGACTTGGAAACACTTGATGTGCCGATGAACCAGCTGATGTCTTTACCAGACCAGCTGTACCGCTGCGTCTCCCTGCAGTATCTGACAGTGGACCACAACCTGCTGAGCCACGTTCCCCGCCAGCTCTGCTGGCTGCACCGCCTCAACCAGCTTTCCATGGCTGCGAACCGGCTGACCAATCTACCACTCGGTCAGTATATTTGTTATTTTATTTAGGCTTGTGGGTTTAAATAATAAAGTTGTTCATCTGTGTGTGTTTCAGACCTGGGCAGGTCACGGGAGCTGCAGTTTGTGTTTGTGGATAACAACGTGGACCTAAAAAGCCTCCCGTCCTACTTGTATAACAAGGTCATCGGCTGCAGCGGGTAAACGTGTGAATGCTTATGAGCTGGTGTTATAACAGGAGAATGAATCGATCTAACACGTCTAAGCTTAAGAAAACGTTACTCTACTAACAAACGATTGGCTTCATATTTGCACAAATGCACTGCTACAGTCAAAATGATCAGCTTCGTTTAAGAAATAAGAACATCAGATGGTTTTTTCCCAAATGTGACTCCTTGTACTTTGCAGGCACGACACAGTCAGCAGCCGTAGACGAAGACGAAGAAGCCGTATCAGTTAAAAAGCTAATCATTTTCACCACCTCAGTTTTCACTATTGAAAGACATACTTGAATATTTGTTTTACATTAAAAAGTGAACCGAACAGGGGTCCTAAAATGTAAATGTAAAAGCAACAGGGCAGACGTTGCAGTCTTAGAGTCAGCGTTGATTTGTTTACATGCTTACACACATGGTATGTAAAAGAAGCTCCTACCTAACAGCTTCTGTGTCTGTGTGGGTTGCACAGGTGCGGTATATCATCTCACGCCCTGGAGCGTGACGTTGGAGACGCTCTGGGTGAGGTACTGAGTGAGGCCCTGGTTGGGCTGCCAGCAGAAGTGAAGGTGGTTGGCTCAAAGACAGACAACGTGGTTCCCCTGGAGGAGCTGGCGATGAGGACTCTGCATTGCCTCTACCACCACCGGTCAGCAGGTGAGCAAAGAATAACTGCACGCTTCCCAATAATCAAATCATGGAGAGTCTTCTGATTGCTTGGCTCTAAAATGCCTTCCTTTAATACTGCGTTTTCAGACCTGAACTTGCTGCCCCCCATCAGCCTCCCCAAGAGCTTGCTGGACCTGCTTCAGTTCCCTTTGGGTCACTGTCACCGTTGCAGCCAAGCCATGTTTACCATCATCTACCCCAAACTTTTCCCCCTCCGTCACACCGCCCTGGCAGGAGTGCACCGCAGGTCGGAACAAACCCGCTGCCTTTTTCTGTCGGTGCTTCTCGGGTATCCGGTTAAATGTGTTTTTCTGAACACGCCTCCGTCTGATATTTCCCTCTTTCCCTCTTCAGGACGACTGTCAGTTTCGTGGCCTATTGCTGCTCCAGTCACTGCCTCCGAACCTTTGACCTCCAGGGTTGACATGCCTTCTGCTTGTCCACGTCCACTCATGAGTGTGTGCTGTCATCTGTCACTAGGCAGTGGACGGTGGTTCTTGTGTTGGCGCTCTGGGCTTCATCATGGCACAACAGACCACACAGACGCAGCTTGTGCACATATTTGGACGGTCAGCTGGTCAACACACTGCTGCTTAGGTCACACTTTGGTCACATTTCAGTACTTTAGGGAAAAAAGACTCAAATCAAACATGGCATTCCTAAATGTAACCAGCTGAGAATGTGACGTCCTTTGCGTCAGTGGTGGAGTTCAGCACAGCGGGGGTTATGAGTGGACGGTGCACCACCGTCTCATGCACTAACGCTTGTAGGTCTGGCTTAACCATTCACTGCCTCTACTCACAAGTGAGCACTTTTCAGAGCAGACGTCTGTTCTCTTGTTTTTATTTGCTGTGTGTGAAATGTTTGAGTTCTGTGTAGCAGACTTATCCCAGTGAGTGTGCAACCGTCTATCAGCGGTAGACAGAAGAAGTGTGATCTGTTTTACAGGTTGCTGACAAATATTGAAAGGCTTGCTTTAAAAAAAACATGCGTGTATTTGATTGGTGTTGTTTTCAGCAGTCGTTATAAGGAATTGCTGCATAACTTCCCAACAGACACTACATACAGTAAATCCCTTAAGTGGAAGATCTGCCTTCTGGACGACACAGATGGACACTTCCTTTACTGCATGAGGCTCATTCATGGACACGACCGCACTGTTTCCAAAATCAAATATGTCATTCATTTAGTGTTAGTAGTGGTTGTCCAAACCTCTGACTGGTTCTGTGGCTGTTAAACAACCAGACTGTCAGTTCGCTTTGCCAGTTACATGGTAACGTTTGAAATGTTATGGTTTTAGAGCAACATTTCACTTCTCGGTTGATCTGTTAGAAGACATGTCATTCAAAGCACTAAAATAGCTCACTCTGTGTAGAAGTTCCTTTAACTCGGAAGCCACATTGTTGGATTGATGTTCTCAGACTCAGTTTGAAGATATGTTTGTTTTATTGTCTGAAGAAGAACTTAAGGGCACTGCAGTTATCACGGTGAACTGATGCTTGTGTGTTGTACAGCTCTTATTAATTGTTTTGACCGTGTTGCATTTGGCAGTAAATGTTTACTAATGTTTGACTTTGTGTGAATTTGTACCTTTTTAATTGGAGTTTGTTGAGCGGAAAACCTAATGTTTCATCTTTCATATTCAGATTAGACAAATGCAATTTAAAAAATTCACTAAGTGCAGTGAGGCGATGTTTGTGCATTCAAATGTCTCGCACTCGCACGCTTTCTTCTGTTCTTTGCACGTGTCACTCATTAACTGCTGCTCCCGCATGCGCCACAGATTCACCAACAGTACATCTGTTGTCGTGTCGCTGCAGGGATGCAGAGTAGAAACCAGACTTCCTCCTTCACCTGGATCGATTGCAGGTTCAGAGACGTATGAGTGTGGTTCTCTCTGGGCTGGGCTTCCCCCCTGCTCTCCCTCCGGGACTATCGGGTCTCAGCTGTATGCGCCCGTGAAATAACGTGCATTCGTTATACGTTCCCTAAAAGCATAGACAAAGCCTCTATGTAAAAATCTATCTGGGTCAGAGCAGCATCATGATGCACGTTTGTCTTACAGGAGAAGCAGCTGATCAGACATATTTGACTAGGAAACAATAAAATGACCTTCAGGATCAAAATGACAATTCCAACAAATGGCTTGTAAAGATGATCAAATCACTAAATGTGATATGGAAAAGAAGGAATTGGAGCTTTAGACAGTATCGTACTTCAGTGTTGACAGATAAAACTGCTCACTATTGTATGTTTGCTGCCCATTAGGCAGGATACTGACCCTTCCAGTGTTTTATTATCAATAGATAGTTTAGATAAGATGTGATCAGTAGAGTCTTGTTGAAGATTTTATGTTGTGGTCGTAGCTGCAGATGGAGCCTCACTACCAACCTCTGCTGCCAAGTCAAAACAAATAACTCACACTTGTGTCTCTGTCCAGGTGTAAGTACACATTTGCATTCAGAATCGTTTAGAAAGCGCAGCGCCTGAGGACAGTTTCAGTCCATAACTATATAAAGATGCTTGAACAGCATCACATGCAAATATAGCAGATTGACTGAATGTTCTGAAGTGGAACTAAAAATGTTTCCAAGGAGGACGTGATGACGGATATGGTGAGGTAAGGAAAGAAGTGTGAAAAAAGAGACAGAAGTGACAGCTGTGATGAGCGGTCAGCATTTAAATGCATTTATCTGGGATGGAGATTGACGTGGGAGCAAATTTCGACAGACGGGGCTGAGGAGGAGAGAGGTGAAGGTATTCGAGCCATACGTCACTGCTGCTCCTTTTACCTGTTTATTTCTGGGACGTTTTTGATCTTACACAAACTCTCAGGCAAGATCTTTCCAGAGTTACAGAAATAATCAAGTGTCCGTGTCTCTGACATCTTTGATTCAAGTGGATTTATCCAAAACTGTTTACTTGTATGTCTGTGGTTTTCATACACGGGGAGATTTCCACTCCTGCTGTGCTGACTCTTGTTTTAAAGCAGTAAAATAAAGTTACTTCATCTTAAAACTGTGCGATTTGCATCTTGTTTCATCCTATATAGTTTACTATGTGTAATCTTTTTCTACTTTACTTAATTATGAATGTGTGTAGAGGATGACTTCAGGTGCAGTAAAAACATCTCTAAGCAACAGGTAAAGAAATTGTGCAGAAAGTTTTAGTCATATTCAAAAGTGGAAACGAGTGTTGAGGCTGGTATTTGATATTCTGTGTTGCATGAGCTGTTGTTTCAATGAGATTCAGTGTGATGTGAGCCCTCATTTATTTTATTCTATGTTGGCGTGTCGGTGCGTCAGTGTTCAAGCAGCACTCACGCCAGTGGAAACGCCAGTGGAAACCTGAATACATTTTCAGAGGAACTGAGCTGAATCCAAACAGAGGACAAAGGGTGCAAGCAGCCTGCACCCCACTCACCCTTTCAAATGCCACCCACAACCAGAGGACTGCAGTCTGTACTCCTGACAGGTGGTGCGTGCACGTGGTTTTGTGGCGACAGGGTCGCTTCAGGTCAGACGCATCCAACAAAAGTCAAATGTGTAAAGGTGGTGGTCTGGAGCAAATCCACACACCAGGACTTGTTGTCTGCCCAGAAATACTCATGTAATTTCAGTGTAAAGGCTTCTGTCTGGTTTATTGTGGTAGATGAGCTTCAGATTTGTTGATCACTTTTTACTCAACATATGTTGTAAGGAAGCGGCCGTCACGTTTAAGTGAAAATGAGATATGCCAACTCTAAAGTTGGAGCTCCACCCAGGACCGACGGGGGTCAGGGGACCGCGCAGGTCGCGAGCTCGTTTTATCCGCCGCCTGACGTCACAGCGCGGACATTTTGAGAGCAGTTTTACACATGAACACGCGCGGCAGGAAGTCAGGTGACGTAACCGTCAGATTAAAAGCAAAAAAACATTTGGTGTTTGGAAAGGAATTTTTATTCAGTTGACCTTAATCTTACTTTTGCTTTGGGTTGTGTTGCATCCGCTAACCTAAAGTTATAGTTGAAGGTATGCTTTGATTATTGAATTATTATATTAATATTATTAAATATTATTTAGGCATTTGCTAACAACAGAGGTTTAATTAGTGTTTTATTGTGGTTATTAATTACTATACATATTTCATATTGATTGTTGTGTGATATTAAATATATGATACTATTTTGGAAACACGAGCTTTCAACCTAAATTGAACGTTTAGTTCATTTAGTGCATGTTTGTCCTAAATTCGTGATGAACAAAACTTGTAAAATGTCTGGGGAAGTTTAAAGGAACAACGCCGCCGGGCCGTGGCTTTTATTTTGTGTGATCTGAAGAGGAAGCGCCCGTGTGAATCCGCGAGGCTTACGCTGGAGGTGGGGGGAGGGCGGTGCACGAACACTGGGGCCGGTCCCGTTAAAGTGAGCGGAGCAGCGGACAGACATTTTCATCCTGTACGGGCTCATTCAGCAAGGCAACATAACAAGGACGGGAAAAGAAGAACGTTAAAGAGGTAGGTTTAAATAAGTTATCTCCCCCCAGCAGTCTTAATCTACCTAAAAACACAACAACCTTAATTAAAGTTTTAATTATTCCTACTTACGCGGTTTTTGAGTTTGCCACCAGCAGCTTGTTTACCACGCGGGTGTTCGTGCAGTTACTCACGCTTTCCTCAGCTTTTCTACTAATTTTCATAACCACACTGATTTATTCTATAAAGCACCCTTTTCGAAAGGAAAATTGGCTTTCTTTCTTTTTGTTGTTTATTGCTGTCGTGCTAAAGTTTAACTGTTAATACTTTGTATATCCTGTCATCGTGTTTCAATTGGAGCTTCCGCCTTAAATTGGTAACAGGATTAAAGTAGTTGCTGTAAGGACTGCTGGGAGGCGGTTTCAGCACCGCGGACAGCGCAGGAGCAGTCGGCGGTTTCAGCACCGCGGACAGCGCAGGAGCAGTCGGCGGTTTCAGCACCGCGGACAGCGCAGGAGCAGTCGGCTGAACCGCAGCTCCACTAACGCTCGTCTGACATCATGAACGCACTTTCAACTACTTTATCTCCGAGTTTTCTGTAGTTTTCTGCAGTAAGTGCAGGATTTCTGCCAGGTTTTACTTCTTCATCAGGATGAGGATATATTTGTGGAGCAAAACGGAATAAGCCAACGAACATGTGAATGAACATAGTTGAATGACGATATAAAAGGAGGTGTTTTGTACATATATACATAACTGGGATTGATTTATTTTAGTAGGTCTTCTTATTGTTTACTACAATTTACACTGAATAGTCTAAAGTTCTACGAGGTTTTGGCCTGTATCCAGGAGTTAGGACAGTAAATAAACATCCAGGCATGTATGAAGGGAAGGAAGTTTGACTAAAACCAGACAAACATTGTTTGGTTGCTGAGTAAAATTTTGTGTTGCTCCAGACTCTAAGTGACGCTAGTGTGTTTTTTGTTTTTTTTTGTGTGTGTGTGTGTGTGTGTGCGCAAATGATCAGCTTCCTGGTGGATAAAAAAAAGAAAAAGAAAATGCATCCTTCTGTTAATGGCACATAGCTTAACCCCATCTTCACCCCCCCCCCACCCCCCACCCCTTCCTCCAACCCTCCTCCCTCACTCCATCATAAAAAGGTGAGAAATTACCACCAGCATCCAACACAGTCCTGCTACATTCGTTGTGAACACACATTATGCACAGAAACGCTCACTTTTTCTATCGTGTGAACTCCGTTTGTAACAATTGTAATTTCTTTTGTTACTCATTTTTTAGGTTTCAACCAACAAAATTAGCAGGTGGTTCATATTGGAGTTGTCTTCTTTTTCCACTGTGTGGTGTTTAAGTCAGGCTATTTAGGTGGTGCATCTTTTTCCAAAATAGATTAGTTTTAAATGTCAGGGTTTCTCTTTTTTTCAACAATTCCTTTTCTATTTTTAAAAGATATTTTACAAGCCGCCCCTGTAGTTGTAGTAAGTTCTACCTGTAGAGGTGTGGGGCAAGTTCCTATGCTTTTAAAGTTGGAGAAAAATTGAGTGTAACAGTGGAGTTTGTTATATTACACTTTAGCTTTGAATTGAAAAAAATCCCCCAATTTTCTTTCTTTCTCTATAATTTGGAAAACTCACAGCAGCCAATATCTTTACATAAGCAGTATGAAACAGATCTTGCAGATTTGCTTGTGTGAAACTTAGAGTACTAAACTTGGTATTTCCCCCTGACTTGATTTGAAGCCCAGAACGTTAACCTGCTTTAAGCAATAGTTTTGTCTAGTCTGGCATCTTAATGCAATTGGAATGGGTCTTGTTTTTTAGTGTTCAACTTGTTGTGATATTGTTTTCACAAATCCACTGGTCCGCATGTAAATAAAGCACCAGCCAACATAGCAGAGTCCAAAGAGAGTAAGGATGCAATGACCATCCCTCTGATGGTCATTGCATGGAAACATTTTATGATGCAGGACATTTGATAGACATAAATGATTAAGATTATCCTCTTGTTTTTTTAAGCCTCTTGTTCTCTTTTAGCTGAAGAGAAAGCTAAACACAGTGTCATTTTTCCCTCTTTGTGTGTTTTTTTTCCTCCACACACAAACGAATTGCCACAGACGCGTCTGTAATGTGATCCAAACGCTCCGTCAGCCTGTCATTTCTAGGATGCTTGAAATTTACACCTTTATTGATCAGCATAAAATGGCAGAGGTAAAGTAACCTAATTCCTGTGGTGGCAGCACTCTAGAAATGCTCATCTTTTACCTTGACAGCAAGGTTAATAACATTTCAGCATCGAAAGTATACAAATAGAATTTTTAAAATCAATTCCTAAAAGACCCAATGAACAACTTTTTTAGACTGTGTTTGCTGTTGGTGTGTTTTTGTAATTTGTGCTAAAATGGTGCTGTGTGACCTGCGTATGTGCAGTATGTGCACATTTACAGTGTTTCAGTGCATATATGTTCCTGCCAACACTGTGCACATGTGAATGTGTAAACTAACACCCTCTGAGCAGCCAGCATGTTGACAGGGCTCCATTTGAATGTGCACATCCCAGAGACGAGCCAAGTTGTGACAAAGGAAAGGCGGGCGTGCACGTGTGTGGTGGTTTGAGCTGAAGTCTCAAGAGACTTAGACTCTGTGGAAGTGAAGGAAAAGGAAAAACCCGTATGGTGGAAAGCAACGAGACTGAGGGAGAGTGGTCCATGTGTTATGTAAGTGTTTTGAGGCGTATGTGTGTATTCTGTTGGCCTACAGATTAATCCTGAGGGTTTTATCCTCAGTGAATGGGACAGTGGGGCTTTGCAGTGATTATCCCTACAGGCCACAAATGATTGCTTAAAATTTCCTGTGCATCCCACACTGTCATGTTTGTCTGCATGGACCTCATTCCCTCTGCGTACTTTACCGGTTAGACGAAAGTTGACATATCATACTTTTTATAAATATAAAAAATATATCACAGTCAAAAACTCAGCTTCAAGAACGGATAAAAAAGTGAAGTTAAGTGGGCGTTTATTTTCTTCTGACTGACCATGCCACCCCTTCATGTGCGTCCTCCATCCGTCCACGTTTCTGGTTAATCTGCCTCTGTGGCGAGCCATGGCACGACTGCCACAGCTCGCCGTCTGTCTGTCCATTTTTTAATTATATAACAAAAAAGGGGGGAAATAATACATTCTGGTCCATTCAGTTGAGGCAAAAATGGCTCAATGCTGGAAACCTCACCTCTCTATTTGATTTAGGACGCAACAGTTACATGTTTTTCACATGTGTTGGGAAAAAAAAGGCCTTTTAGGATCATTTTGGAGGTGTTTTCTAATATGACACTCAGTGTTAAGACATAAAAAAAAGGCCAATACAATTTTCCCACCGAATTGGTCTCTTCTTTCTTCAGATATCCTCAGTGATTTTCCACAGCAGATTCCTCTCCGTGTGCCCCTCCTGCCTCTCCATAGGGAGTGTTTTAATGCGGTGCAGCCATATTGTCACGGCGGGCGTTGCTGTTGGCAGGAAACGAGCTTGTTCCTTTCACACCCAGTCGTGTTCAACCTGGATGGACATCAGGAGACTTGATTATGAAGCTGTTCCTTTAACACTTGTCATCCATCCTGCACTTGGAAAAAATGAACTAATGACTCCACAAAAAAAAAAAAATCTGTAAGTCTGTAACTGTTGGAGGACAAGTCATGTGACTGCACATGTGCACTAGTATGTTTTAAGGTAACAGTACATGAACGCACACTGGGGAAAGTAATATCAGAATCTAAACATTTTGAAAAAAAACCCAAATTGGTTTGGAAAAATGACTGCGGGGATTTACACAGAAAGTTGGTGGTAAGTTAGCACCTAAAACGAACGGCTGCTGTGTCGGTGTTTATCAGTGGTGTCTCTCGCTTTCACTCAATGTTAAAATCTGATGAATCTTTATACCTGCAATATTTGTATTCAGGTGATACCCTCAGGTTAATGCCTTTTCTTGCAGAATATTTCTTTTATGAAATTAAAGCTTCTGAGTGTAGGGTGTTGTCATGGGGGATCATTTGATTGGTTCCAGAAGTTTTCCTTCTTCTTTAAGTGCCACGGGTTAGTCTTAACTGACTTTCTAACTGTTTATCGCTCTTTCGTTGTCCATGGTCCTGAACCCTGAAAACAACCTGAAATTCCCTCAAATCACTGAAATGTTTAGTCTTCAACTCAGTTATTAAATTCCAGTTTAAAGCTGAGGGACACGTGTGTGAAATATCTTTGTTGAACAGACCCGAGCAGCACAGCTGAAACATCTGCACTAACTTGTAGAGAGCAGGGTCACTATCAGGCTGGCTGCTCTTCACAGAGCAGGACAATGGTAATAGATCACCTCAAGGGCTTTCCGTATTCTAGATTGCAACATCCTATTTTAGTAAATCTGGCCCTTATATGGGTAAAGTAAGCTAGATAACTCCTTGGTCCGTGTCTTTGTGTGTGTCTGGACTTGGACAAATGCATGGTACACGATATTAGCAGTCAGGCAGAAAGTGGTGGGAGAACGTTCTGAATTGCTTTGGCCTCAGGCTGCCGTCGTGTGCTCTGCCCGGGTCACAACTTGGTATGTATTTTCAGTTTATAGGTCTGCAGTTCATGTGCACTCACTGCCAGGTCTGAGACGTTGAAAAAGAGCCCTAAACAAAAATATTACAAACTACGTGCTTTTGAAAAAAACTAATATTGAATTAGTGCATTTTTTTATCAGCAATTATTTATTCTCACTTTTATTAAACAAAGGTTTCTGCATAAAGGTCTACTCCATGTGTGAATAAATGGTAAAACTTTTTCACCTCAAAAATCCTGGTACTTCACTGTTGTGTGGAAAGACCAGATGAATACCTGAGAAGATGATGTAATGATGATGGGATTGATTGTGCACATCCTAACAGACTGGGTGGAAGCAACTCCACAAGCCATTAGTGAACTAAAGAGCAGGTGACTTCGTACGTGTGTTTGTGTGTGTAACTGAACCGTATCATCCTCTCCATCTCAGCAGTAGCCGCTCTGATGCCAGGAGACGTGTTATTCAGAGAGGGAGATAACCTAAAACAAATAGCAGCAGGAGTCGGGTTGCTGAGGAGAAGATGTGGGTGGTGTCCAGTGAGACCTTCTTCGAATTAGCTGTTCATGGTAACTGTTAAAGTCTGTAAGTTTATTGCACATTTACAGGTTTAGTAAGTACTGGGACAATGTCAATAGTTCAAGTTAGGACTCGAATGCTGAATCTTCAGTGAAGACGTGGCCATAAACACAAGCATCATCCCACTGAAATATTCGTACCAGACTCAACAGACATTACAAAATGTAACAGACTCACATTTTGACTACGACTGTTACGTCGTTTGGGAAGTCTGGAGGCGGGACTTACTTCAGTGACCATTAGGAGACGCTTTGGTACTTCACTTTCCTTTTTTTCAGGGAATAATTCAGTTGGATTACATTTTATTTACATAGCGTCTATTACAATACAAATGGTCTCTGCAGTTTTCAGAGACCCAGAGCATGACCCCCGAGCAAATACTGAAATAATCAATGGCAAATAAAAAAGAAATAAAAAAAGCTACTCTAGCAGGGGTCAAACAGTGGCAAGAAAAAACAAAAAAACTCCCCTTTAAGAGGGAAGGAACCTGGAGCAGGACCTGGATCATAAGGGGGGAGGCTCCAGCCAGGTAGACTAATAAGGAATATAGGAATCTGTTTGTTCTCATCACATTAAGAATATCACATGAGGCTCCCTGATGATTGTTAATGTGTTGATATCCAAACTAATGATTCAAAATAGCTTTGAGGTAGTCAGAAATAATAGGAAGGACAGCAGAAGAAGTATGAATCTGTAACGTTTGTGGATTAAATACTAGAAACACATTCTATTTATTATTTTATATTACCTGACACCTGGCAGGGAACTCTGTCATACTAACCAGCAACTGATGGTTCTTGTAATTCCTCTCAAATAGCTGTACCTTAAGCTGTAATACTCAGTCACATTGTGTCTTCTGCCCTCAATCCAACATGAGAGGAAGTAAAGCTTACCAGATATTGTACTTTTATCTATTTATAGAATTTTTAACTCTGATATTTGTTCAGTTGTACTGAACTGGTAGTAGTTAAAAAACCTGTTCCAGGACATATTCTAGAAAAAAATAAAGTACCGCTGTTGACATTTATAGAAAGTAAATTCCTTGCAGCTGTTCAAAATGATGAGGAAATGGTGTCAGTCAGTTACAATTTTGACTGACAAACGTGTACACGATGTGATCTTCACTCAGACGCTCTGAACTGTGGACTGATTGTGTGTTAGGTTGCGTTGACGTTTGTTGGGTCGCCCCCATGGTGTGGCCACGGCGTACCAGGTTATACGATTCTTCCAGTAGTTTGGGTTGTGTTCACAAGCGTTGTTTTCACTCCACCCCAAATGTGTGCTGCAAGCAATGTGACAGCAGTCAGTGTTTTCGTAAGTTCATATCGGTGTTGGCAGAGCGCCGTGCGTCCATGACGGCCAGCCTGAAGAGAACTCAAAGCCTCATTGACAGCATGGTGACTTAGAGTTGACCTTTATTTCTATATTGTGTACTGGTATCACTGTAGGAAAGTTATACAGTCTGCAGATGAAATGCAACTGTGGCTTGAAGTCGTTTATTTGCAACTATTAGCATTACTTTCTCTTGCAACGTTTGTTCATGTGCTCTCTTACAACCCACAAAGCACTATGCAACTGTCTGCAGAAACCTTTTTCATGCAAACATGGATTCTTCTGGTATTTGGGTCGAACTGAGGTTGCGCTTTCACACCAGACTTCGCCGTCTCTCGCCGTTTTGGTGTGCTCTGGAGCGTGGTTGCTATGGTCACCCCGAGCCACAGGGGTTGCACGCAGGAACAGAGTTCCTTTGGTCTGGCCTAAATAGTGTCAGTGTCAGAGCTTTTTTGACCAAAGCGGTTCAACTTTAAAACTCTGTGGCACGTAACCTGTGGACAATAATTGCTTGATCAAAACAGTCTGGTTGGAATTGGGTCTATGATAAGTTCATGGCTCAGATGGTTGTTTTTAGCCCAGAGAGCTCAACTGGACAGAAACAGTCCAGTTCTACTTCTG
This sequence comes from Xenentodon cancila, assembly GCA_014839995.1. Classification (NCBI taxonomy): domain Eukaryota; kingdom Metazoa; phylum Chordata; class Actinopteri; order Beloniformes; family Belonidae; genus Xenentodon; species Xenentodon cancila. The sequence continues at coordinate 33,355,003 of CM026197.1, forward strand.
AAGCTGTTAAACGTGATGCATTAGCACCAACTGTTGGATGGATTTCACTAATTATCTCTCCAATAGAAACAATTTTATTGGTGAAGAAGTTCATGAAGTCATCACTGCTGGGAATTAAAGGAGCAGATGGCCCAGCAGAGCTGTTACTCTTAGTCACACTGGCTTCAGTGCTGAAAAAAGCCGGGGGTTGTTTTTGTTCACTTCTATCAATGATGAGCAATAAGCAGTTCAAGCTTTGGAAATTGCTTTCTTATATGTTATCAGACTGTCTTCACTGACTGAGGGCGATTCTTCTAAATTACTGGAACAGCGTTTTCCTCCCAGCTCTTTGAAAGTCTGCCTTCAAACCCACAGCAGTGAGTACAACCGTGGTGCCAGCCTCCTGTAGCCTGGTAAACCAGACCCACATCTAGAAGGACGTGGGGGCTGAAAACAATCCGCAGGGCCTCCCCATCCAAGCGTTGCAGCGCTACGGCCAGTCAGAGCAGCACACCAGGCGACGTACTCAGCCAGCGGGACAGTGTGTTATGTAGAAGAGTAAACCGCCTGTTGGCATCACAGCAAATACATCTGCCTTGTAAAGGAACGATTTGAGTGCCCTCTTCTGATCAACTTTCAAAGGAAAAGTCTTTAACTGTTGATGCCAAAGCCTATTCAAATGGCCGTTAATCCAGATTACGCCGCCCCTCTGTTGTCATCGTGTAAAGCCCATCTAGAGACTCTACAAGGTTAGACGGATTTGATGGACTTTCCAAGACTTTTGTGAATATTTAATGAGCTCCAATGGAGGGTAGCTAGACGTACCTGCAAAACAAATGTAAATATGCTGGATTTATGACTAAAACTCCCCCGAACCATTGCTTTCATGTTAGAGTTTCCTTTGAAGCCGTAGTTCTTTCAACAACACTGTCTTCCCAGATCGATGGGAACAACAACAGATTCTTCCCTAAGATCGCAGCCGTTTTTCCTCTGGCATTCCTACGCGCCTGAATGCTCCAGACCACCAAACTGCTTCATATGTTTTCGGAGATGTGCTTGTACTCGCTGATGTTCAGTAAACTAGTGCACACGTATAGGAGCACCTGGCTGCTACTCTCGTACCCTCTCAACCCCCGTGGACGCAGTCAAAGTCGTTTTTCCACACACTTCTTCTACATTTGGCCTTAGTTTCTGTTGAATAAATATTGACGCTGTACAACATTTAATGCCGTGTTGTTCATCAGAGGTTCTATTTACCTAATTAATTGCCTGGTCAGGACCAGAGAATCTGTTTTATTATGTCCTGATATGTAAAAGTGAAAGAAGACGTACATAGTTTTTCACATCTGTATGTAAACTGTTTATTTACATGTAAACACAGATGTCCTTGTTTTCAGAATTTCCCACGTGGACAAGACAAAATAAAATCGTACACATATTGTGAACTGCACACACACAGTAGAGCCTCATACACACTGCTGCTGCATTAGTAATGTCGGCCTCGCTCTGTCCTTGAATAATGCAACGTGGTTTTGCCCTGATGTGGAAAGATGTTGGACCCGCCCAGTGATGTTTTCAGTATTAGGTAAAGAAACGTTAACCTTCACACACACGTCTGTTGTCCATGGTGTCACATGGTGGGTCTGCGCCCTGACAGTAGAGAGCAGACGTTTTACGTTTTATTATTATTATTGTTTTAGTTGCAGATTGGTTTATCCGTAACTGCCCAGTGCCCACAAGGATCATAACAGGAAAATCAGTGCTTATTTGCCATTTCTCTGTCTCTCTCCTCCACTTGTCAAACAAATCTGCAAAACCAAATCCATGAATGGGAGCGAAAAGGGCGACCAGCTTTCCTAAAAACTGCCAGATTTAGGTTAGTGGCTCTATAAGCCTGAGAGAAACATACCGGCAAACAAGTGACAAGCTGACCTGGATTCCCTGGCTGTGACATTCAGTGCAGCTACAGTGGTGTGATGCCCTATTTTCTCGACATTGTATATCTCAAAATGAAGGTTTCGCCTGATTGATAGCGGAGCTGTAATTGCATTAGGAAGTTTATCACAAGAACATGACGTTCTGCATCAGCGGGGGAAGTTTAGAAAAAGTCCCTTCATCGGTGCTGCAGGCGTTCGGGGGCATAAGAGTGAAAGAAAGGCATCAAAGCAAGGAAAACTGGCTGGCAGGACCGAACTTCATATCCTGCGCTGGGAAGTCAGGATATATGTCAACATACTGTAATATAATTGTGTAATCTATTTTCTTACTTTCCAAACTAACACAGGTGGGAATGAATTACAAACAGCGTTTTCCAAGCAGTGCTGATTTATTATTTTAAAACATCATTTTCATACAAACATTATGTACCTCTTAAACCAGGTCTTCTTTGTTTTCTGTGGGAATGCTCAGCTTCTGGGTTTAAAAACTGGATTTCACTTTGTTGCCTGAAATTACTTGTTGGGTTCTTCCACAAATGTGGCCGCACCGTTTTCTGCTTGTCATGTCTACTAATAGACATAGAAATAGATAGAAATAGTACTAATCCGTTTTTATGTTTGTGTTTGAGCTCTGCTCTGTTGTTATCGATCAAATGATCCTCACCACATGTGATTGTTACGTCTTTTTTGTTTTATTTTTGGATGGTTCTTTCATTAAGGTCATCTTGCAGTTCTTTTATCCTTTTTCCACTTTGACATTCAACAGCTTTTAGGATTATTACCATTAATTTGTCAATCAATTATTCATTGGTGCCCTTTCTGTGTCTCCGTTTAAGTCAATTAACAACCATCAGGCTTGATTTGGTTGTTCATTCTGGTCTCTTCCATGTACAGTATTCATCATCTACAAGTTACTGTCCTCTATTTGGTTGCATTTTCAGCCGCTACAGATGAGAAAAGACGTTTTTTTATGTCAGTAAATTTTATAGAATTTAACTTAAAGCTTTCCTGATATTGTTGTCTCTTGCTTAGAGATATATCCGTCTCAATATATTCAATGAGAGAGAGAGAGAAGATGTGAAACGGAGATGAAGTGAAACAGAGAAGGAAAGAGAGAGGGAAGAGCGAGTGTGTGAAAGGAAGAGTAGAGAAAACAGTGGCGACTAAATCCTCTTTCCCCGCTGACTTTAATCTCTTCGTGGGCTGAGCCCGGCAGGTCAGGCCTGACAGCAGCTGTCAGTCAAGACGAGTGACGGGCTGCAGGGCTGCAGGGCTGCAGGGCTGCAGGGCTGCAGGGCTGCAGGGGTGGGGGGTGGGGGATGGGCACGGTCGGCGTTTGCGAACGCCACTGTAGTTTTATGAGTTTTTCTATCAAACAGAGGACGCGTGTTAACGAGGATGGGGCTTTTAGAGGAAGGTGAATGGATGGACATGAGGGAGGCAAAGAACAAAACAACAGTCCCGTTGGGAACGTGAAAAGATGCTTTTTCATGGCCAGTCTGAAGAATCGAAAACGACAGTTGACGTCTTGTTCTTTGAACCTGCTGGTTAAGTAGAGTAATGTTGACCAGCCGACCTCCCGCGTACGTTATATACTAGTCTGTCTTTGCGTTGTTTTTCTCGTTTTCATTACGATGTTGTTTTCTCCTCCGTATTCATGAGCTGATTTCTGACATCATCAGCTGGCTTGATCCTACATATGTTTAGACTTTATGCAGTATTGCATTGCTGTTGGCTGCTTGAATTAAGACCTGTGATTCGTTCCTGAATCCAGTTCGTCTGAAACAAACGGACATTAAAAGCAAATGCTTTTTTTGTTTGTTTTTATTTGCAGATTCAGGCCACTCTGACCCTGTGCTGCCCTGAACCTGAAGCTTACTGGATTGTGTATAGGAGCCAGTTACCTTTGTACTTAAGGAAGATTTGATAAAACTGTCTGCCAAAGGTTTATAGTACTAATCTGTGTCATTTAAAACCTTAACAAAGCCACAAACAACCGTTTGCAGTGAAGACACCAGTGGATGGATGTTCTTAGCCTCTCCTGCTCCTGGACCTCATATTTCTGGTTCCTTCGCTTCTCCTGATCACTGGTCTGCCTGCACACTTGGGATGGGTAACAAGTACCTGTAATTTTGGGTACCTTTACCTAGTTGGGTCAGTACCGGATTACAGACGAGGTACAGGAAAAACGGTGCTTGTATTTTCAATGTTTAAAGCTATTTAACCGAAAGACTACTTATCTTCATTTTTACCTCCCTGGTGGATAACGTGCACGTGGCTGATGTCTGGTTTACATCTGCATCTCGTATCCATGTGCGTGATGTTCCCCCTGTCTGTGTGTACAAGACACTGTGACTTCTGTGTCGACTAATATCAGTAAAATAAGAGTAAAATTAGGTATCAAGCTGATCTTCTTAAATTAGAGTTTGATTACATTCACATCACGTTTATCACATTTATGTTCATTTATGGTCAGCGCCACAGGAAATTTCTTTTTTCTCTCTGTTTTTAATCTATTCTGTTACGCCTAAGAAGCATAAAATAATTACATTTTTTCCCATGTCATAACTTAAACTTTTGTTTATAGACGTGAGTATTAATAAAACAAAATCCTCATAGCTGTCACTACTGTCCTGCCTCCCACTGAGTCCAAATCGATGAGTTTTATCCACGATATGATCATTTTTATTGTGAGTTATAAACACTAAAAGTATCTAGTTGGTTTGCAGTAAAACTGATCAAACTCATGTCTCTCCAATGGAAATGATGTGAGTTAACAACCTGGGGCTTAAAGAGTATTGACTCAGTGTAAGGTGTGGCAGCCTAAACTGGCTCACAAACGTAAAGGTAACGAGAGGAACCAGCTGCGACCAATGAAAATCCAGTCAAAGAAAAACGCTGAGGCAAAGTGGAGGCAAACTAGTAAAAAGTCAATATGGATTATTCGGTGCAATTGTAATGAAGTTAGGGAGAGCTTGAGACTGAGGAAGACTGAAAAAAGACAAGGACAGAGGCCAGGTCACCTACAGTGTGAAAGGAAATTAGGAGGAAGCTGAGCTGTGGATGTGTGAGCTAACAGGAAGCAGTGCCACTGCAAAGAGATATGCAATCAACGCTTAATCGATGGCACAGCGGATCACTGCCCCGAGAAGATTAACGTAGCGGGGACCGAGAGGAACGCAAAGATGGAGCATGTGAGAAGTGAGGCCTGCTGTTTGAGGTTCAGGATTGGAGTGTATATGTAGTTAGGCAGGTTTCTTCTCAGATTACAGCGCTTCGGTTCACCTCAGGAGCTCGCATCACCACCAGTGCTGCCGCCGCCACTGCCGCTGCCGCTGCCGCTGCTGCTGCCGCTGCTGCTGCTGCTGCTGCCACTGCTGCTGCTGCTGCTGCTGCCACTGCTGCTGCTGCTGCAACCATGGCAACACTGTCAATATGTGGGAATGAAGTGAACTTGACCACGGATGTGATATTTCTTAGTTCCTTGCCTGTGGGCACGGGCAGAGACGTGCGGAGCTGTCCTTTGGTTTCAGAAGTTTTTATCTTTTTTCTTTTTAGGTGCCCTGTGTCACATCCCACCGTGACGACTTCTACTCAGACTCTCGTTTCCTTCACAGTTATTTCCTGCCATCAACTAGTAAAATATTACCACCCCTGAGCTCACCTACAATGTTGCTGAGATATAATCTTACAACCCTTTTTCTGCCTTTGCAATCAGTTGTTTGGCGCTCTGGATTACAGGATCTAAAATGTAAAATGTCTACATTAATATTTTAAAGTTCTCTTTACCAGGCAAAGAGGACAAACCCACAAACACAGAGAAGAGGGAGCATGAATGCAGAGGAGACGCACTTTGGAGAGGCAGGGTTTTTTCCCCTCCCTCCATCTCTTTTCCCAGCACATGTTCAATTATTAACTGTAGTGACAAACCTACAGGGATGAAGACCGTAACAGACAGATGGAAGGTTAACAGAAACAAGGAGGCCCTTTATCAGACATCCAGCGGTGGCTCTCCCTGACCTTGTGCCTGCACACCTCAGAGTCCTGTGACACATGGAAAGATTGAGGAGATGAGCTAAAACTTATCTGCCATAGTCACATTTCAAAATGTGACATCTTTCACCGTGGAGCTTAGAGCATCTTAGACTGAGCCATCACTCTTTCACCTTCAATCATATTTCTGATGTTATTTTTCTGGGGCAAGCTAATAAAAATCCCTCACTGTAGTACCTCATTGACTCCAAATGGCAGTGCTCTCTGCATATTGCAGAAGATTAGATCACATAAAGCTTTAATGATCTCCGGCTCAAAGCTGCTCAGTGGTTAAATTTATATCATCATCAAGATACATTTAGGGGCAAAAAAACCCAAAAACGGCAGGATAATTTGTGCAATTGAAACACAAACGCATTAGACTCAAAACTGAAGTCTGATTTGGACCAGACTGGATATTTTTTTTTTTTATCTTAATTGCTCAGTAGGCCAGAAGCAGACTGAGGGAGTGAGAGATAGGTGCACGAGCCCGTGCGGGTTGGCTTCCTTCACCACCTTCAGCAGCAGCTTGTCGCTCATGTCGCTCTGTCAGCCACATACATTTTTCATGGACAGCGGCGCTCCTGTGTGTGGCTGTATGAAATGCGGTCTGGCAGAGCATAAGTGCAGTAAAAATAGACCTCTTTGTCCTTCCCGGTACTTTTCATCCGTCCACCTCGGCGCACTGCTGCTCGCCGTGTGCGGTCAGAGCCTCCGTAGCACCGGCGTGTCACTAACACAGCCTAATGCACACTGAACAATATTTTATGTGTGATTTTATCCCCCAGAAGTACAAGAGTCAAATATGTCATTTTCTTACAGTTTAACTTTGAATATTAGAAAGTCAGCTGAGCATTTTCCCGTCGGACTCTTGGAAAAGGCCGGTTGCTGTCGGGGTGTGTGTTTGTGTGTTTGTGTGTTGGTTCTTCACATCTGTCTGACTCCATCCATCCTGTTTTATCCGTGTGTTCCCCCCCTCAGTCATTGTTCGTCAGAGTTTTGAAGATTGTTGGCCTCTCTTTCATAGGTCAGACGTATGTGTTTATTTATGACAAAAGTGCTGGTAGCCGTTAGAAGCAGAGGCCGTGGACGCTCCTCCTTTTGTGTCCGCTGACAGCTGACTTTTACAGTCCTGTAACAAGACGGCAGTGAACGGATGGTACTCCTGAACAAACAGCCATTTATATCAATGTACCTCAGTTTGCACGTACAGCTCTCATCCACTCTGTGAATTAAGTGTAATTACATTTTTGTGTCTTTTCAGAGGCTTAAAATACCAATATATTTTGGTATGGGCTCGATTGCTCCTCATGCCAACATTACTCGCCATTTTGCTGCAAAGACATGGTCATTTCAAACTCAAACCTGCTTTGGTTCATTTGGTTTCAGTCCTTAACAAAGGTCTACCTTCCCCTCTACCTAATAACAGACCTGTGTTGTTTTAACGCCACCGTGTCCCTTTATGGTTCCAGCACACTTCTGGGCTCAAACGTCTTTGTTTTGTGAACAAGAAAACAGGAGCTGGCTTCCCAGAGGAGACATGTGGTTGTGAAACACATCATCCAAATCCCATCCTCTGTTTTGGGTTAAAGTGTTGTGCGTTTGGGGGTGTTGGGGGGCTCAGCGGCAGGGCTGTGCTGCAGAAGCAAACAGAAAACTTAATCCACACCTTTCTGTTTTTCTCTCCCTGACAGTTTTTTTCGGGATAAACGCTGAAGTTCAACGGTGAGCATGGCGGATGATTCGGACATGCGTAATGAGCTGGCGGACCTGCAGACACGTGCAGACCAAATCGCTGATGAGGTACAGTACGAGAACAAAAAGGAAAAAATCAAACATTATGTTATGAGTAACGAACTTTGCGGAAGCAAAGTGATGAAATATGTTCTGTGGTGAAAAAAGCCAATTATAATTTAACATTTCATAATGACCTGTCCTTGTAAGGACGCTCAAACGTGCCCCCAAAGCACCCTGGCAGACAGACGCAGCTGCTCTAATGTGACCGTCCCGAGTCTCAGCAGTTGGCTCTCTAAGTCTCTTTCATCAAGACGGTGCTTTTTTTGGATAAGGAAGAACTTTACCCCTTTTTAATGAGTTGAGAGGAGCTCAGGAAGAGCAGAATAATAGAGCAGTTCAAATAGACTTATTAAACATTCATGATTAGATAATGCAGGGCCATGAGGCAGAGGATGGATGGAAGCTTGGATGGATGGAGGGAGAGAGGGCTGAGAGAGCTGGGGAAGCAGAAATGAGAGACCTGTAGGTGGAAGGAGTGAAATGGGGTTTAGGAATGGAAAAGGTTTATGAAATGTCCAACTTCCAGGGGACTTCCACTGAGTTAGTAAACAAACGGCAGGAATCAGAGTTAATCTTGGGAATGAGAGGAACAATCGGGGTTAATGAAACTACGGTGTCATTCATTTGTCTGTACATGAGTGGTTCCCTTTAGACCAGTAACTTCAGCTGGTGTCTTTCAAAAGTTCTCAGCCCAGGGCTTCGCCGCGACGTCCTTGTGATAATCATTACAGACGACGAGCTGTACATCTGCGTCTGCGTCCTCCTGGACTGTCAGCTAATCATTTCTTCTCTTTCTTGTTCTGCCTGTGCAGTCTCTGGAGAGTACTCGGCGTATGCTGGCGCTGGTCGAGGAGGTGAGTTCAATGATTCAGTGACACACATCTTTTTAAAATCCACTAAAGAGGGAGCGTGAGCTCTCCCCACGATTAAATTACGGTTAGTCTTGGCATTTCCGTTCGCTGACATTTACCTGCACTCTGAGATGCAACTCCCCTTTACCGCTGCAGTATTTATGAAACAGCTGTCATGTTAAGTTAATAGATAACTGAGTTAAAGTTGGACTGATGCAGTCTGTAGGCTCAACATTCTGCACGTACTTTATTAATCCTTTCATAAACTTTAGAAATACTGCACAGAAAGGCACCTGTCATACAACACAGAACAGAAAAGATATAAACCAGCTGAAAGTGGCGCCAGTGCTTGCAGACAGGACTTTTCAGCGGATCCGTGCTGTGTCGTTGACCTCCGTCTCTTATGATGTTGACATCGGGCTGTTTTTGGGGAACACACATTCTTTGTTGCAGGACTACTTTTTCTTGAAATGGCTTGTTATGGCTCCACTTCCATGAATAAGGGATTTGGGGCCAAGTAACACATCTGCTGCTTTATTGCACTTTTCAGACCAACTAACAGGCTGTCTGGCTCTCTGACAGCTCCAGCTTGGTTTTAGCTCTGACAAGCGTCAGCAGTGATAACTCCAAATAAGTGTAAATGACTGATAAGAACAGTAAAGGGAGTTTTCAGTGAAACTGGTCACTGGTTACTGAGTCTGTGCCGGTAATCTGCCCAGGTCGACAGATTCATTCACCCCCCTTCCCAGTATCTTCTGAAAGTCTGCTGTTTTTGTGAACATTGTCCTACATGTCCAGGCGGACTTGTTTAACAGATCATTTTCTGCGCCAGATTAATATCACACTACTTGCTATCTTCAACGGATAACTGATGCATCCAGAAGCATCACTGTTTAATAAGAAGCAACTCTTCTGCTATTGAGAAGAGTTGATAAGACAGTAAATGACTGTCCGGTCCAACTGTTGATGGTCTCGTGACCGACTGTGCTTTGGCCTGCAGTCACTGTGATATTTGAGGTGGCTGCAGAGACCTCTGCACAAGCCAGCATGTATGAGACTAATCCGTGAGGGACAGAGCATGACTTGCAGCTGACATGATCAGTGACCTGCTTCACAGACAAGACTTTGCATCATCAGGGGCTGGATATCTAACCTTTGGAGATAATGCCAAGTGAATGTCGTGTTTTAGTTCCAGTTGTCGCTGAAATGCCCTGAGGTTCGTAATTCCTTGTTTGATGATAACCAGTAGAACACAGAGCAGCATTTTGAGCTTTTAAGATTCACTGATACAAAAAACAACTTTGGATTTATATTTGTATTATATGTTAATAAAGTGATTCTGTTTCTGAAACACCATGCAGGCAATTGTACGCCTGTGTTAGTAAACCATGACCAATGCTCAGACGGCTGATTATGATCACTTGTCCAGAATGCCATTTTAAATCTGCACCTCAGGCGTCAGAAACGGTCTTTTAAAACCCCGAACAGCTCGACGACTGTGTATTGTGTCCTCCTAGACTGCATTAACACCATGAGATTTTGTCTGTGCCTCCTCACTAAAGCTCGAGAAGTCATTTCAGTGTTTTTACTGTGTGGTGATACGTATGTCAGGTGCCAAATGAACCACAGCTGGATGGATGGAGGTTGTGATTTATTATTTACTGGTGGAAGGCAGTGACAGAAAAATAGTTTTGTATATGGACTGAACCTTTGGACAGCCATGTAATGACAGTTTGGACAACTGTGGGTTCAGATGTTAATTAAACATCAACAACACAACAGATGGTCATTTATCTCATCATTTAAACAATTTCAGCCTCTTTTTTGATCAGCATCATCTTTAAATAAGGATGTTTGGACAGATTTGATAGACTGAGATCAGACTGAGGTGGACACAACCAAAGTTGAAAGGTTTTGTTGTGTGCCTTCAAACACTTTTCAAATATATATGTTCAACGAACAGAAAAATTATGTTTTTTTTTTTCATAATAAGCCCCCTTAAATATGCAAGAAGTGGAGAGATGGGGTGTAAATCTTTTTCTCACTGGATATTAATTAATTGTAGGGTACTTTTTAAAATATTTGAATGATAAAGTTCCACAGATATTCAAGTTTTTATGAAAACTTTATCTTCACTGCTGACTCACAAGGGAGGCTCAGGATGAGATGTGAGGAAAAGATGTGTGAGATGGGTATTGATGAAAGGAAGCAGGAGAGATGAACACTAGAGGGACAGGGAATGAGATGAGGAAAGTGTGAACAATAAAGTGAGATTAAAAAGACTCTCAGAAGAACACCAAGCCTGAATCCACCGTCTTTGGAGAGCCGATCAAGCTCGTGCTTTAACACCAGCGGTAACCAGTGGTTTAGCCATTATCGAACAACTGTCATTTTTCTTCCTATTAACACCTGATGAATAGTATCTAAATGAAGACGTCCTGGCATTAAACTTAAGTACAGCTTCAAATCCGTGAATTTAAAAACAAGCACGTATATTTTGACGTTTGAACACACTGGGAATCCAAATGTCCATCATAGAAGATTGTCTGCACTTTTTTTAGCTGACATGAAATCTGCTCATCCAGTCTTGTCCTTGGAAAGAGCTGTTTCAGAGATGTAATTCCAACCTGGAAAAGTGCACCAGGACTGTAAAAGATCAATTACGCTGTGAAATCTAACATTTCCAGTGACCAACAGGGAATGTTGTTTAGGATATGAAATTCTATCATCGCTCGGATCTTTGCTTTTCTTCAGGGAATTTCACTTATTTCTGAAAAGCAAACCTCAAAGTTTGCTGTCACAGTGTCCCTCTTTCACTTGGACCTGTTCAACTTCAGCTGTTTCATGTGATGGCTTCGTAAATGCTTATAAAGGTGGCTCGTGTTATGTTTTTTTAGAAACTGCAGCCTTGGATAATGAGCATGTCACGGTTTTCCTGGTGGGACTTTCCAGACTAAAATAACACTAGACTACCAAGATAATGATCACCGGCTCTATGTCACGTGCCTCTGCTTCTCCACCTGGCGCCTCCAAGCAGGAAGGTGCAAGGCAGGATTATGTAACTTCCTGTGGTGACTTTTAGAGCTACAAAACCTGGCTGTCTGTGTGTAGGCGTGTGCATGTGTGCGTGCGTGTGTTGGTTAGCCATACATGAAGGAGTGATGTCACCACACCAAACCATGCCAGCTGGCGTGCTCACATATCCTGTCCTGCAGCTTTAAAGCGACAGTTGCCCTGCACGTCTGAGTTTTCCCATGATTCCTTTTGAGTAAACAAGCCGCTCTCCCGCTGGGTTTATTTATCTGCAAACATTAAATCTCCCAAAAGTCCAGAAGCATTCATTTGTCCACAATGCGCTTAAAAATCCCGTTCTTATTAGATTTTCAGTCATCCAGAGGAAAAATCTCTGGGCACAACAGCAATTGAATTTCACTCTGATACCGATCCAAAGGCTGCTGGCTGACTGTTTTTTTTTATTCTTGTTTTTTCAGTCAGTTTGAGTGATGCACATATCACTGACATGTCTGTGCAGCTGATGTCTATCATGCTCCAAGAAGGTCAGTGCACACGCTGATCAAAATCAACTGATGTGTGACCTGAATGGCCTCTGGACTTTAATGTTTTCTTGAAGAAGAGTTGGGTTCACGGAGAAGACAAAGCTGTTGTCGAGCTGCGTGCACAGAGGTTAGGGCACGTTAGGATGCTCACTGAGGCGTGTTATCATGTGACGCAAAGCAGCGTCTTGTACACGTTGAGCAACGTTACTGGCGTTCATACATGTGTGTCGGGGCGCGTGCCACCTGCTTTGTCCGGTTCGTCTGTTGGGTGTAAATGTGAGACACACTTCTTCAATAACGTGGTGGAGTCGATCCAACTGAAAATCACTGTGGTGGCTCCTGGTTTCACCCGCAGACAATGTTCAAAATCACAGTTATGCTCATTCAGGAAGTACATTGTTACAATTGTACTTACTGTAAGTGCGTTAAGCTTTTTGTAAAAATTGTATTGATTATTAAACACAACCAGAAAAGTAGTAAACTGTATAAAGTCATATAAATTCTGTAGACTCTCATTATTAATAGATTTTGTTTGTTTGTTTTACTTCCCCTCTATTTATTTCTTAGACTCATAAAACATGAAGTCTCTTTTGCCTAAAGTCATAACTTTTTTCATGCAGCTCTCACGTCTCTGCGGAGGTAAAAGAAGAAAAAAACAATGACAAATTGGCAGCATAAACACAAAATTATATGGGGTTTCTTGCTGTCTTTTGTCACTTTTGTCACAGATATATAAACTACAGGACAATTAGAACAGTTAGGACAGTTAGGACAGTAAAGACAGTTAGTACAGTTAGTACAGTAAGGACAGTTAGTACAGTTAGTACAGTTAGTACAGTAAGGACAGTTAGGACAGTTAGTACAGTTAGGGCACTAAGGACAGTAAGGAAGGTTAAGACAGGACAGTAAGTACAGTAAGGACAGTAAGGACAGTAAGGACAGTTAGGACAGTAAGGACAGTTAGTACAGTAAGGACAGTTAGTACAGATAGGGCAGTTAGTACAGTTAGGACAGTTAGTACAGATAGGGCAGTTAGGACAGTAAGGAAGATTAAGACAGTTAGGACAGTTAAGACAGTAAGTACAGTTAGTACAGTTAGTACAGTTAGGACAGTAAGGACAGTTAGGACAGTTAGTACAGTTAGTACAGTTAGGGCACTAAGGACAGTAAGGAAGGTTAAGACAGGCCAGTAAGTACAGTAAGGACAGTAAGGACAGTAAGGACAGTAAGGACAGTTAGGACAGTAAGGACAGTTAGTACAGTAAGGACAGTTAGTACAGTTAGTACAGTAAGGACAGTTAAGACAGTAAGTACAGTTAGTACAGTAAGGACAGTAAGGACAGTTAAGACAGTAAGGACAGTTAGGGCACTAAGGACAGTAAATACAGTTAGTACAGTAAGGACAGTAAGGACAGTTAGTACAGTAAGGACAGTTAGGACAGTTAGGACAGTTAGGGCACTAAGGACAGTAAAGACAGTTAGGACAGTTAGAGCAGTAAGGACAGTTAGGACAGTGAGGACAGTTAATACAGTTAGGACAGTTAGGGCAGTAAGGACAGTTAGTACAGTAAGGACAGTTAGGACAGTAAAGACAGGACAGTAGGGACAGTTAGGATAGTAAGGACAGTTAGTACAGTAAGGACAGTTAGGACAGGACAGTAATGACAGTTTGGACAGTTTGGACAGTTAGGACAGGACAGTAAGGACAGTTTGGACAGTTTGGACAGTTAGGACAGTTAATACAGTTAGGGCAGTTAGGGCACTAAGGACAGTAAAGACAGTTAGGACAGTAAGGACAGTTAGTACAGTAAGGACAGTTAGGACAGTTAGGACAGGTAAGTAAGGACAGTTTGGACAGTTAGGACAGTAAGGACAGTTAGGACAGTTAGGACAGTTAGGACAGTTAGGACAGGACAGTAAGGACAGTTTGGACAGTTAGGACAGTAAGGACCATTAGAACAGTTAATACAGTTAGGACAGTTAGGGCAATTAGGGCACTAAGGACAGTAAAGACAGTTAGGACAGTAAGGACAGTTAGTACAGTAAGAACAGTTTGGACAGTTAGGACAGTTAGGACAGTAAGGACAGTTAGGATAGGACAGTTAGGGCAGTTAGGGCACTAAGGACAGTAAAGACAGTTAGGGCAGTAAGGACAGTTAGGACAGTTAGGACAGGACAGTTAGGGCAGTTAGGGCACTAAGGACAGTAAAGACAGTTAGGACAGTAAGGACAGTTAGGACAGGACAGTTAGGGCAGTTAGGGCACTAAGGACAGTAAAGACAGTTAGGACAGTAAGGACAGTTAGGACAGGACAGTTAGGGCACTAAAGACAGTAAAGACAGTTAGGACAGTAAGGACAGTTAGGACAGGACAGTTAGGGCAGTTAGGGCACTAAGGACAGTAAAGACAGTTAGGACAGTTTGGACAGTTTGGACATTAAGGACAGTTAGGACAGTTTGGACAGTAAGGACAGTTAGGACAGGACAGTTAGGGCAGTTAGGGCACTAAGGACAGTAAGGACAGTTAGGACAGTAAGGACAGTTAGGACAGTTAGGACAGTAAGGATAGTTAGGACAGTTAGGACAGTTAGGACAGTAAGTACTGTTAGTACAGTTAGTACAGTTAGTACAGTAAGGACAGTTAGGACAGTTAGGACAGTTAGGGCACTAAGGACAGTAAAGACAGTAAGGCCAGTTTGGACATTGACAGTTTGGACAGTAAGGACAGTTAGGACAGGAAAGTTAGGGCAGTTAGGGCACTAAGGACAGTAAAGACAGTAAGGACAGTTTGGACATTAAGGACAGTTTGGACAGTAAGGACAGTTAGGACAGTAAGGACAGTAAGGATAGTGACCATACTTTTGTCCACAATGGAAATACGGGAACATTTCTGTTTCTGCAGTTCCACATGAGATCAGTTTCAAACATGGGGTTGGAATTGTAATCTGATCCACATCTGCTGTTCTGATGAACCTGTTCTGTTGACCTTCACTCATCTGCCACTCTTTCTTCCTCTTTTCCTTTCTCATCTCTTCTTCGCTGTCCTCTTTTCAACTCTTTCTCTGTCTGTCTGTTAGAGTAAAGATGCCGGCATCAGGACTCTGGTCATGTTGGACGAGCAGGGAGGTAAGTTTGTAAGGAGACGTCACTGCGCCACTTCGGTAGGCTCCGCCCTGCTCCTGATGCTTCTTTGCTGCAGTTTGATGCTGTAAAACATTATCGGCACGTCCAGTATAGCCAGATACAACACAAGGCCAATGACCTGAAGCGAACTGAAGTGACCACAGCAGAGGAACTGTGCGTTTCCGTGTGAGCTTCAGTCTGGTCTTTAAAAGCAACACTAGCCAGAGTCTGCTCTAACGTGATTATGCTGGATGTTGCTGTGGAGCTCGCCCTCTGCTTTGCCTTCTTGTGCAGTTAATGCTTATGTGTTTCACTAAATACATATTCTGTGTAAGTCTCAGTAATCACAGTACAAACGGTATTAGCTATGTTTAAGCCACGGCGTTACTGTCCATCATGTCCTGTGGAGGATCCAGAACGTTTGGAGCATGACCTGTCAACAAAATTCATTTCCAATCTGTCATGAGCCTCAAACTGATCCACCAGAATTCCCAGGTGCTTCACATCTTTCTGTTTACGTGCATTTCTTTGATTTGCTTCAGCCAGCAAAAGCATGCCAACAGCTGAGGATGAGATGTCGCACTTGAAGGAAACACTGTTAACACAGTGGCTTCTTGGGGGGGGTCACGGTGCTGTTTGTTTATGGTAGGAACCACGTGCAGAGAGTGGAGGAAACCTCCGAAGCCTGTCTGATGTACCGGCTAATTTAAAAAGATTGTTTTATCTCTAAAAAGCTTACAAGCCTACTTAAACCAGTTGGATTACATTTTAGGAATATGCTGACTCTGGCCATCGATATATCTGTGCATCACCAGATAAACAACTGAAGACGAGTCAAGGTACATTTTTAGTGCGTCATAGTCAGAGTATCTGTGCAGGGTCTCCGTGTGTCTCTGTGGTTACCGCCATCCTGGTTAGGGGTCCCACTTGGTCTGCGTCTTCTTCTTCCCTGCCTGCCATCGTCAGTTGTAACTGCTAACACAGTGCACGGCACACTGCTACTCTCCAAGGACAGTCAATTCATAGTTTGAAATGACCTCTGTCTCCACACTAGTGCCCTCAATACCCAACCCCCATCCTCCCTTCTCTCTGTCTTTATTTTCTCTACTTCACACTCGTGACTTGGACTTTTCTTTCTTCTTTTATCTGGGTGTAACTGCAGCAGCAGTATTTACTTTCCTGTCTTCAGTGTTTGGCCTAGATGGGTCACCAGAAAACGGCCTCATGGTCACAGCAGTGTGAACGTCAAGAGGTCCCCTCATGTCGCAGCCCATATTCACAAGAAAATGTGCAATCGGTTCATTTGTCCACATGAACAAATATAAATCTTTCATGCAACAAAGTTGTAGAAATTTACCAGATTTGTGGAGTTGTTCACGTGATTCATCAAACATAAAATCGCCAAGTTCACTTCAATAGCACTAATTTATGAAAAAAGTAGTGGCAGGGAACTTTACAGACAAAGCAAACAATCCAATCCGAGTCAAAATAAATACAGTCCATTTGATCCAGTTTGTTACAATGCACTGCAGTTGAATATAACTGCATTCATATGATTCCAGTTCATTAAAAGCATCTTAGCTCAGGAAACCAAGAGACTGGATCAAAATCTTCACTCCGAGCCAGTCCTTCATCCTGGATCCTGGACTGGTCCACAGCGGCGGAGAGTTTTATTCAATGCCAAATATACTGTTATGATTTTAAAAGGCAGATATAGGCATGTAACATATTTGGAGACCAGAAAATCTAGTAAGGTGACAGTTTTGTTGTTTTTACACCGTAGAAAACGTTCCAGTTGTACGTTCTAGAGAACGACTGAGAAAGAACACAAAAGCCTTGGATTTGGATGATACTAATGAATACAGCCTTGTTGAGCTGTAAACTGGGGTGTGACTAATCTCTCTGCCCTTTACACATGAAAATGTGCACAAACACAGGTCGCACGTAGGAGGAGGCGTGTCTTTTCTTGCAGTGATGCATTACCCCTGGTGGAGGTCTCGCTGCAGCTAATGAGCCCCCACCTGCTTGCCTGGCGAGTGCACGCTGACCTGAAATAGACCCAGATGAATTACAGCTCTGCCTCAGAGCACTGTGCAACATTTTATAACGCTGCACTAAATTATTGTTTTCTTTTCTTTCAAAATCCAAAATGAGTTTGGTACGATAAGAGCTGCGTTCAACTCATGTGATAACTCAGAATTAAGATAACTCAACAGCAACGTGTCTTTGTTAAATGGATCTGCTATTACTGCCACGATTAGACTTATAGATGCTTAGAGGCAGTCAACAGAGGGAGTTTGTTAGTTGTACTTATCAGTGGCGGTTTACACATCATTTTTGTATCTCCACGATACTCCCCATAAAAGTAGTTGTATCTTGCTGAACCCACTGAAGATACACTTTTGATATCCTTTATGTAAACACTCAGGAGAAGCAAGGAATGAACAAAGATGCAGATGCAGGGGGTCTTCTGCCATGTTATGTGCAGTAATAAAACTAATTACAGCGCCTGTCACCGATCAATGCATCTAAGATGAAAGATCAAGTGATGTTAAATTGCGATAAAGTCTGTGCGGCAGGATTTAGGTGAAAAGGTGCAGGATGGTCCGGATGTAAAAGTCACATGTTGGGGCTTTAGAGTCTGAAAGCCAATGGGGGCGGCTGTGTCCCCACACCGGAGGTGCAGCACCGCCGTGAATGGCCTGTTTTTTTTACAAGGGAGGAAGAAACGCGAGCTCAGTCCCCAACAGACTAAAGAAGGCAGGTTCCTGAATCAGCCTCGGCTGTCTGAAGCTCAGAATATGAATAATACACCTCTTTCTCACACAATCCTCCTCCACCCAATCCGTCCCTTTGTGTGGGGTTGGCGCTGACAGCCTTTCGGTGGTTGGGTGCGAACTCCTCAATACAGGTGAACTTACACACAGCGACTGTAACCTTTTTAAATCTCCCTTTATGAAACACTAACTCTATTCCACATATTTAACCAATTACATGCCTGCAGTTTTTCTAACTTTTGTAGAAAAATAACCTGTATTAAATGTGACATTGAGCCTGTGTACAGGTTACTGCGTTGTTTCACGCCCTGAAGAGTTTTCCTGGATAACATCTCGCCTGCACTGTTGTTTTACTGTGAACCCATCTTACAATCACAACCAGCAGGACGATTTGACTTTTAATCAGAGCTTTCAATCGGTCGCCCACTCACACGCATATTGTCGTGGGAATTAGCACCGAGGGTTTGAGGGTAACGCAATTTCGATTCTCTGTATGTGTCTCACATGTGGTAGAATTGACAATAAACTTGACTCTGACTGAATTAAGATGCACTTTGAGTAAGGCTAAAACAATGAGACTGGAAAACACGATACTTTATTGAGCTGATTCAGGCAAAGACTGGAGGTGGAGGTGGAGGAGGGTGGTGTAAGGAGTCTCAGTGTCAGTTCCTGACGTGGTTTCAGACGTTTCAGAAGAACATTGTCACAGATGTAAGCTCCATGAGACCGGCTGGAGCCAGAAAGTACACAGGACTACAGGAGGACAACCAGTCAACCACAATATAACACACATGAATTCAAGAAATAAACTGTCCCGAGGTTCTTTTTTATTCCCCCACTGACCATCTTAGGTATATGAAATACTTTACGTGGTTAAATGATGTCCCACCTCACTTCATTTCAGTGTTTGATGATGATCTGTTGTTCATTTGAACCTGCTTTTCTGACTTGTGGTCCAACTTTCTGTCTTGCCTAAATGCACTCTCTCTTAATCAGTTGGATCACATTCAGCTTTACGTCAAACTTTGCCTCATTATGGCAGACAAATATTCCTCCGACGTTCTTCTTGACTTCTGCCTGCGCTCCCACTGACATGCAGTAGCATTTAGACAGATAACGTGGCAGAAATATCGTCTTCACGCACAGATGCGGTTCTGGAGGAAACCTCCGCTACTGCCACTCAGGAGAACCTGAGAACAGCAGTATGTCCGCTGGAACGGAGGTAGGAAATAAAACCACCCAATGCAGTTGCACGGAATGCTTTGCATTAAGGAAAATTTAGTTTAATCTGGCTCTTAAAACTTGTCGCCTGCTTTGCCATCTGCATCTAGCGAAAGAGAAATGTTGCCTCTTGCACCGTAGCGTAGCGCGCAAACCCTCGACACGAGCCAGTCAGAGTTATTTCACTACTCTCATGCCTTTGTCCTCACCAGAACAACTTGATCGTGTGGAGGAGGGCATGAACAAGGTGAACGCAGACCTGAAGGAGGCCGAGAAAGATTTAAAAGATATAGGACAATGCTGTGGTCTGATATGCCCATGTATTCAAAAGTAGGTACCGGCCGGGAGCCCCGCGCTCTTGCCTGTCCAGTGCTGGTGGTGGTGATGGTGGTGATGTCTGATGTCTTGCTTGTCACAGTCAATGTCTTTTTTTGTCTCTTCTCCTTTGTCTCCCCCTCTATGCCCCTGTCCTCCCTTTTACCCACCACCTCTTCTTCCTCTCTTCTCTTTCATGTGCTTTCGTTCTTTTGCTGGGATAAATGACAATGTGTTGCTAATCAGAACAACTGGAGCGCATCGAGGAGGGGATGGACCAAATCAATAAGGACATGATGGATGCTGAAAAGAATTTGAACAATCTAGGACAGTTCTGTGGTCTATGTTCTTGTCCCTGTAACAAGTAGGTGCTGCCTGTGTTGCCCGACTGCATGTGTTTCAGTGCCTACCTGCCTCTCCATGCATGTGGCTGCTTCTGGTGTGTAGAGCATGGTGATCTGTGTTGCGAGCAGTCAGGCCTGGAGCCGCGACAACACGCTCTCCGACGCACCAGCACTGCATGCACAAGCACGTTTGAATGTTTCAATTGAGACTGAGATCAACTGAAGGTTTGGGTACATGCATGAGCAACAAATACTACAACTTGTGAACAACTAGTCATATGCCACTGCATCTGTTCTCCGCCCTCAGGGGCTGTTTTCCAAAAAAGCCCTTCATTCCACATTGGATGAGAGATTCTCTTCCTACAGGTAGCAACATCAGCAACAGTCCTGGACACGGCATGCACTCACCCTCTAAGCCCGACCCCAACACACAACCTACAGCATGACACTGCATCATGCTGTGCACAAGGTCTACCCAAGAGTAAATCAATGAGTTTCCTTCCTGTTAGTTAAGTGTTAAACGTTCTTCATCCTTTTGGAAACCTAATTTTTAACCGATTATTATGGGACTCTTGCATTCATGAAGATTGTAATTTAACGTTAATTAGTGCAGAATCACATAACATGTACATATATGTATGTTATATATATTTAATCTTGCAATGAGCCATTTATATATACAATTGTGATGTTTATCTAGTAACCCAGTGTGTAGCAACGGCGGCTCTAGAACGAATCTTATTGATTTTGAGCCTCGATACAGTTGAAGGAGTTCTCTGGCGTCTACTTACATCTGTGTTATTTCATCACTTACAAGAAATACAAAGGTCCAGTGTGTAATATTTAGGAAGATCTATTGGTGGAAATGCAAATGGATATTCATATACTTTCATTCTTGTGGAACTTTGTGAAAGTTAGACGTATTTGCACGGCCGTGTGGCTACAGTCGCCCACCGCACCAAACACCAGCAGGACTTTCATGTTATCCAAAGCCGCAGAAGCTTTGCACCAGCTGTGTGCTCAGTTTTGTTGCAACTTGCAGTTTGTGCCACTAGATGTCACTACACAATATGCACTGGATCTTTAAAGTGAAAAATCCTGCAACCTTAATCTTTGAACCCCCTAACTTTGACCCACGACACTCAGATTACAAACTACGCCTGAAGGATGCCTCCATGTTCTACCTGTAGACTGTTTTGCACAATTCAATATCATGCATGAGTCAGGCAAATTTGTTTCTAAGCACACTCAAGATGCTACCTTATTCATGTTAAGGATCCTAAATTCTATATTTTGAAGAGTACCTACACTGTACTTTGTAAGTTTAGATAAATTCTCAATGCCAATTTTGCCAAACTCCTGTATGATTCACGTTCTGGCCAAACTATGACCACAGAGTCATGTCTGCGCGTTCATGCTTGAGACCAATGCATATGTCTACAGAGGTCTGTCTCAGAGCTATAGGACAAACAAGTGACAAGAAAAATGATTATGTTCGTCATTTTTCTGTGGTCATTTCACACTTAGATATGTCTGACATTTCTCTTGAAGCAAATGCAAGTCACGGAAGACATTTAAACTAAAACATTAATGTTGAACATTTAATTTGTTTACTAACTTTATTTGGCGTGATGGGATCTTGTAAGTTGATTGTTAGTTGATTTGCATCATAACGCTCATTTTCATTTTTAAATAGTCACCTGGGTTTGTTTTCCCGACAGGGCGAGTGAGGGTTGCACTTCCACATGTCACTGCTTTGGGTTGAGATCTTGTATATTCTATAGCTCCCTTCTCCCTCTGTCCATGACCCACTTGTTATGTAATCCTGTGGTTGTTGCGTCCTTGTTTCATGTGATCATGACTCTTTACATGGCAGCTCTGGGTCAAATAGCATGACACTAATAATTCTTGCTTGTTCTAACTGACTGGAGCACCTTATAGATGCGATCTGCCTCCTTAAGACAACGCTGGGATAAAGTGTGTTGTCATTTCTTGAAAACTGATCTAAAACCTTTAGAAAATTGTGTTGTCTTAAGTAGAGACCTTCATCTATCAGATATTCCATGCATAATATAACAAATGCTAAGAATTACCTTTGCTTATTTGACTGTGTGCACCATATCATCCTGCAGATCTACACATCCAGATGAAATGAAGGGCTGGTTACCGCTGGTCTTCCAATTTAAACGACCACATTTTTTGTTTCACTTGTTTGTTTTTTTGTTGAATTTTTAACCATGATGGATCTAACTGCTCAGCTCTCTTTTATTAGATGCGTGTGTTTGAACCTGTTCCCCTTTGTGTATTATGTTTCTGCACATTTAATCTACGTTTTATATGTCTGTGTGCGTGTTTGTGTCTCCTGCTTACTGTGTTCTGTGTTTGTAATTTTTAATTTCTGCTACACATAACAATATGTGAGCTTTTTGTGTTCAATTGATCTCCATGTTGGATCAATTATTCCCCAACAGACTGCAATCGCATGTATGTAACATCATACGTGGCCGTCATGTTGATTTTTGGTAGAAGGATTAGTTTAATGCTGCATTAGCACTCTAACATATTACGTACTTGTTTTGGTAATGAAGTGCACGGATTCACATAGACATTTACACGTTGTCACATCACATCCGCGCACACACACACACTAGATTACCCACTCACATGCGCACACTCGCATTTACAAACCAGGTCACAAAGATACTAGGGCTGCACAATATGTCAAAACTGACGGCGATAAAGTATATTCTAACATATTTCTATTATTATAAATGATATATTTGTCCATTATGTTTACTGTGCATGAAAATTTGGTAATCGGATGGACACGTACTAAAATGTTCTCCTTATTTTGTGAACTTTACTTAAATTTTTAAGGGTGCATGAAGATGTTCTGCTAAAATGATGAAGCGACTGTATGCATCCATGCATCTAAGCTG
The DNA here is from genome assembly GCA_014839995.1 of Xenentodon cancila. Taxonomy (NCBI): domain Eukaryota; kingdom Metazoa; phylum Chordata; class Actinopteri; order Beloniformes; family Belonidae; genus Xenentodon; species Xenentodon cancila. Next base: position 33,377,874 of record CM026197.1, read on the forward strand.
CCACACTTACCTGTAGAGCCGTTGTTTCCTTGTCGTTGCAACAATTTCGACAATATCTGGAACCTTTCCTGATATAGTGCAGCCCTAAAACAATACAGAAATCCAGCCACATTCATGAACATAACAAGCACGCCACACAACGACTACCGAAGCCCTGACTGAAGTTTGTTTGTGGCAGGATTAAGGGCGGGGGCCAGGCCTGGGGAGCCAACCAGGATGGAGTGGTGAACAGCCAGCCGGGGGCTCGGGTGATGGATGAACGTGAACAGATGGCCATCAGCGGGGGCTTCATCCGCAGGTAAGTATATATGCAGCATGTGTGTGTAGGTGTTGGTTTGCATGAGCCACCACGGGATGTGCTTGTAGCTGGTCACTTACCTGCCTCTGTGCAGAAATGCTCCGTCATGATTATCATGCATATCTGAGTTTATTGTAAAGTTTATACATAAAAAGATATACTATTCTGTGTCTTACATTGGAGTAGGTTAGTGCATTTAGTCTTGGAGTAACATTTCAGCATCAGTACCTTTTCCCTTAGTGTTTAATTTATTTATTTTCATTTTGGCCTATAAACGGCCTATAAAGTTAGAGAAGTCAAAGTTCACTTCAGTACATGGTAGTAGAGGACTACATCAGCGCTCCCAATTAGCAGAGAAATTTCTTCCTTGGCATGAGCAGCCAACAGTTCCTTGATTTCATTGTCATTCCGGTTTCCTGCCAACACATTTTCCCAAATGTATCACAGTCTTGGAATCAGTGCTCTGATGAATTATGGTAATTATTTGTATGTGAGAAGTTGCAGAGCTATTTTAAGCATTTGCGTTACCACACCATGTGCTGTAAACATGCCAAATGCTCTGCTGTGATTCCGACTCAACACATTTTAAAAGATTACTGAGTCTCTACTGGGGCCCGCCGGGTTACGCTGTGTCCCCTGTAGTGTGTTTAACATCAGATAGACCACCTTAGCACTAATCTCCGGGGTTCTGCCCTCTGTCTAAAGGGGTATTCGTAACGCTGTTTGAATAAAGGCTGCCTGGTTCTATGGCATGCCCTAAAGCACAGAATGAGCTGTCTTTAACATTTTTTTCCCGCTATCAGCTGAGCAGTCAGGGCAAAAAGACAGAAAACTCATATTAAATCTTTCAGATAGAAGGAAAATGTTGGTTTTTCTGCCTCTAAAGCATCTAAATATATTCTGGTAGACTCCTAAAATGAAGTTATGTGTTTGTAACTTGTCGTGATATGGACTTCATAAAATGACAAAGTCCCTAAAGTCAAAGTGTGTTTTTGATTAATTTCACTGATAATCAAAAACTCATTTGAGGCATTATACTCTATATCTTGCATTTCATGTGCACTGTTTTTATTACAATCCAATATGTTGCTCCGCTAGGCATGCACTGATCTGGTGCTGATATTTAATATAGGCTGAGAATTGTCTAAATGGGCGGCTGGGTTACCGTATAATGGCGCAGATCCATGAATGATCTATTCGTGCCAGCACTGTGAATGTTTAATGGGTTTGTGCAGTAAAGAAACAAGAAATAACTGCATGTGTTCAGCTTAAGCAGAGATTGCTTCTGTGTGTCTGTGAATGTGCCTTAGATGAAGATCAGATCACAATCTGATATATTAATGCACAAAAACAGGTGATTCCAAGAGCTTCGCGCACATTTCCTTTTAATACTAGATGAAAGTTCAATACGTTTATACTGTATTTATGTGATTCCTCTTTGTTTTACAAACTAGGGAAAGTAATATTTAAGTCAGGCCTGCTGCCTTCAGGCTCTTCCACCCATCAGTGGTACTGGTTTGGCATCTGGCATCGGTTTACAGAGAGTACAAAGGCTGGGTTCTGGTATCAGAACAGGAACTGACCCTGTCGGATCGGTGCATCCCTACACTCCACTGGCTTGGCTGTAAGCGCTCTACTGGTCTGGTTTTTTCCAGGGTAACAGATGACGCCCGGGAGAATGAGATGGATGAGAACCTGGAGCAGGTGGGCGGGATCATTGGCAACCTCCGTCACATGGCGTTGGATATGGGCCAGGAGATCGACACCCAGAATCGCCAGATTGACAGGATCATGGAGAAGGTACCAGTGTTCATGCCAGAGAAGTACTACAGCTTATTTGAGGGGGGCTGCAATATTTCTACAGCATCTCACTACCGTAATGTAGTTGACATTTAATTATTCTGTCGTAAACTTACTGATGAAAGCAAGTCAGTCTGTTCATGCTAATATGGTAATGTGGCTCTACAGTCCAGTATTTGTTTGGTTATGTAAGTACTTAATAAAGGAGAAAAACATTTTAAAATCATAAACTAGTTGTTGCCAGGTTTGTGGCTCAGTAAATGAATGACCCCATAATAAGATATGAATTAGCCAATACACAGAATATAGTGTTTAGTCATAACTCTGATTTACTCTGGGTTTCACACTGCGATGGACGAAAGCTGGTCCGAATACCGATGGCGAAGTGTCTTCACTCAAGTTAACCCTCCCCACTCATTAGTGTTGGCTTTGCCTCATTTCCTCACCTGCAGCGGATCTCTAACAGCCGGTGCTTTTCCCTTTCAGGCTGACTCCAACAAGACCAGGATCGATGAGGCCAACCAGCGTGCTACAAAGATGTTGGGGAGTGGCTAAGCTGCAGTTTAAAGTTTTACCCCAGTCCCCGCAAAAGTAACACCAACCAAACCCAGCCCAGCCCCCAACACCGATGCCGACAGCGGGCGCTGCAAAGTCATGCTTTTATTGTGATACTTGTAGAGGTCTGCACACACGCACATATCATACATTGCTTTGTTCCTTCTCCCCCCCGCCCATCTCTGAACCGCTCATCCCTCCCAGCACTCATCGATATTGTTATGTGCTGTCGTTCTTTGGATTTTGCGAAGACATAATAGTTCCATTACATAACACTCAAACCCTCTCCAAGCTGTACATAGTAGACCTTTAATGGCTTCAGTGATCTAGATCACTTGTCCTATTTTCTTCTTTCTTTCTTTTTTTTAAGTCTTTGTGTAAAATAAACTGTATGTACACCTCATTTAAATGATGTTAATTCCCCCCTTGTCAGTATTTTAGTGATGTCCACTTAAGACACCGTGTATTCATCAGTTAGGGTGTCATTTGCTATATGATAAGGCCACCAGTGATTTGTAGTGGAAATAATGAGCATAGTCCACTGATTATATCCAAAGTCACTTCATGTGGAGGTGAAGCTGCTCAGATTTAATTAGTTACATAGCCGACTATGGATACTTTGTTAAATATTTGGGCCATTTGAATGGAAATATGGCTTTCTGGTCAGGACTGTGTGCCAGTTATTTGCCATCCCAATTGACAGAACCGTATTAAAACAATTTGTTGCCATAGACTGGATAGTATAAACCTTTTCCTCAGGGAGCTGAATCTGACCATTCAAAAGCAAGGTTTGAATATTCAGTTATGCATTTTGATCTATAAAAATGTCATATTTGTACCATAAGGCTCAGTTATTGTGCGAGACGTTGCATTTGTTTATGGTCTGAACGGCATAAGGCCGATGATTTGGCATTAACCACAACGGCCAGCATATGATTGTAAAGAGAAACCAGAGTTCAGGAGTTGACTACGAGTAGAGAAGGGTCAGTACCGCTTCACATATCACACAGCCCTTCATTCAAGCCTATATGAAACAATGCGTCAAGTATGTTATGCATGCCCTCCCACTGCTAGGAAAACTGAATGATTCATTTACCCAGGCAAAGGTATTTTAACATGGCAACTGCATGCTACATATGTAGGCCACAGAGAGAAGAAGCCCGTATTTATCTGCAATAGTGCCACTCTGTTTCATGTCTCTTTACCTTTCCAGACTGTGACCATCACATCAAAATCATATGTACCATAGAAATGCCAATAAATCCATGAAAATAGTTGGACCAAACTGAGCGTCCTGCCTGTTTTTGTTAGATAGTGATATTGTTGCTGCAGCAGCATGATTATTTTATTTACAGCTCCAAAGTGAAACAGGCTGAGTTGTCGTCATTCAGAATAAAGGCTGTGATGATTAATAGAACTGAGATTTCTTTTTATGACCAGCAACAAGATGATGACAGTCTGCAACTTTATAAAAAAAAAAACTGTTTCTGCGTGTTGTTACTATGGTAACAGATTGACAATTTACAAGGGACCATCACTGTCTTACAGTGTCTGTACAATATAATAATTAATAATCTAAGAAAATGTGTTTTTGGTTCTGTAGACTGGTTAAGACATTTATCCTTACCACATGATTAAAGGAGCAGGTACATGCAGTGGTATCTGAGATTTTTAAAAGCTCAAGAGTGTATCAAGCATTAGAGAAAAATAAAAGACAGGCTTGGGCGAAGAGAGATTTGCAGAGGCAGATGCAAAGAAGCAAAGTTGTGCAGCAGCACATTACAGTAATGGACATCCACTGTGGTGCCCCGGGCTTAGGACGGATTAGAGTTTATCACGTCACTAAAAACACTGACACACACACAAACTTGAACCAACAACAGATACACACCAAAGGTAATCCACTATGCTTCGATTGAATCCATTACACAGTCTCAGAACATGCATATGTATACACACAAACAAAACATTATTAAATACTGATGAACAATTTACAGAAAATAAGGAGTCCTCATTATTTTTACAAATCACAAGTACATTATTAATTATGGCGAATTAAAAATACAAAGTGAATCATTTTGAGTAAAATATATTAGTTTTTTTACTTGTTAATTGCTTTTACTATCTATGGCATTTTCCAGCGTAGGCCACCAGCAGAAAGAAAGTAGGTCTATTTTATTGCGCACTTGAGTGTTTTTAGATCTGAAGGTCCCTCTGCTGGTCATTTTGTGCTGCATTTCTCCTTTATAGATGATCGTTGTGCCAAATTGAATTACACGTGCTGAGATAAACAAGTGGGATGGTATTCAAGTGTACAACTTTCGGGAGCACATTTATAAATCAGTGCATGTGATCTGTCCTGAAGTGGGAGCTGTCGGATATATAATGTAAATAAATACTTAAATCATTAAAATATTCAATTCAATTAATAAATATGACAATAAAATAAATACAAGATAGATCATAAATTAATAAGTATTTATTTAAATTTATAAATATGACGATAAAAAATTACATAATAAATCTCAAGGTTATAAATATTCAAATACATAAATAAAAATGACAATGAAATAAATACAAAATTAATTAATTAAATCATTATTTTTTTAAATGATAACTTATTTATTTCATGACATATTATTTCATATTAGTATATTTATTTATTTCATGACACTTTTATTTGGCAATTGTATATTTTTTTATTAGTAACTATTATTTTGTAATGTCACGTTTACAAAAAGGGGGAAAGAGATCCTGCACAGGCCCAGCACCACCGAATAATAATATTCAATATTAATTAAATAATTATAAACTGATTGATTGGCCTGCAGTCAGGATTGTGTAACCGTGGTCGTGGAAAGGGATTCTGGCGCTTGGTGAGGCCGGTGTAGGTGGGGCCGCGCTGCCGTCCCATCGGGGTGGTTGGTAGCCTCTCTCAATACGTCTGAGATGCTTTTAGTCTCAGATATTTTACAGTTTTCAAATCTGAAGCATCTAGCGAAAGCTCAAGCCCGCCCCGAATTTTGCTACGGTTTGGTCTTCTTCTTTCTTGATGTTTTTATGGGTTTTCTGTTTTCCTCCGGCTCTCCGGTCCCACACGAGGATCCTCTGAAACACACATGTAAAACCACGCCCCATCATTTGAATATGAGAACATGAAATGAAAAGAGCCATGAAATAAACATGGCAATATAAAATGAAAGTGTCATGAAATACGTAAACGCGGCACTACAAAATAAAATTCTTACTAATAAATATATAAATAGGAAATTATTTGTAATTAAAGGTTGTCATTTAAACAATAAAGATTCATTTAATTAATTTTCTATTTATTTCATTGTCATTTTATCTATTTATTTGAATATTTATTCATTTAAAATTCATGTTGTATTATTTCATTATGATATTTATTTATTGAATTAAGTGAATATATCATTTAAGTATTTATTTATTTATATAATTTTATATAAAATGGCCTTCCACCGTCGTGCTCTTCGGCAAACTTCGGGAGTCACGTGATCGTTGGCGCCCACATTATCGGCTCCGTCCGTCAGGAGTCTGCCTCTTTAACGGAAACAGGACGGTTACCAGCGACAACTCAGTGATCATGTTCCGAGCTGTTCTCCTTCTATCATCCGCAGGGGCTCGGAGTCTGGCTCGGAAGCCACCCTGCTTCTCAGGTGGGGACTGTTCTCGTTACACCGGCAGCGAAAACTGAAACAGACTGTTAGAATCGACTACGTTAGCTTATGCCGCTAGCTACTTAGCTTAGCTCCGGCAGTGTGCAGGTATGTAGCTAGAGGCTAACGAAGGGTGACATTGACTCGTTTTTAACCGCGGATCTGTCTGATTACGGAAATTAAATTAGACTCGTGTTTGCGCATTTCATTGTGTGTTCAACGCAACGCGGGGCAGTGTGGATTCATAGTAAAGGAGTCACGACCTTGTGGTGACCCTCCTCCGGTAGTTCGGCAGAGTCAGTGTCCGCAGTGGAAACGCAGCCGGTGTCACCGCGTAGTTGAGACTGCGGTCCGGATCCAGCCCCCATCCGAACTATGAGGTCCGGATCCAGCCCCCATCCGAACTATGAGGTCCGGGTCCAGCCCCCATCCAAATTATTAAGGGCTATAACCTATAATTAGTTTACAACCGAATTATTATTATTATTATTATTATTATTATTTTAAGCTTGCATTTCGAGGTTATGTGTATATTTTATGCTCTGAAATAACTGAAAGGCAAGTTTATTTATAAAGCACAATTCAACAACAAGGTGATTCAAAGGTCTTTACAGAGACTTTAAACATCACATAAATAAAAAAGCATGATTTAAAATGTAAAAAAAAAAGAACAATAGATAAATCAGTGGTTAAAATGTAATCAAGTTTTTAAACTTAAAATTAAAACAGTGCAGATTTGTGTCTTTATTCAAGTGCAGCTGAGACCAGGTGGGTCTCCAACCTGGATTTAAATAAACAGTGTTTAAGCTGATCTGAGGATTTCTGGGAGTTTGTTCCAGACATGTGGAGCAGAGAAGCTGAAGGAAGCTTCTCCATGTCTGGTTCTGACTCTGGGAACTGATAAAAAACCAGATCCAGATGACCTGAGGTTCATACTAGGTCAGGAGGTCACTGATGTATTTTGGTCCTGTTGTTTTCTTTATTTTTCTGTCCTTGCTTTTACTATCTATGGTATTTTCCAGCGTAGGCCACCAGCAGAAAAAAAGTAGGTCTATTTTATTGCGCACTTGAGTGTGTTTTTTAGATCTGAAGGTCCCTCTGCTGGTCATTTTGTGCTGCATTTCTCCTTTATAGATGATCGTTGTGGCAAATTGAATTACACGTGCTGAGATAAACAAGTGGGATGGTATTCAAGTGTACAACTTTCGGGAGCACATTTATAAATCAGTGCATGTGATCTGTCCTGAAGTGGGAGCTGTCGGATATATAATGTAAATAAATACTTAAATCATTAAATATTCAATTCAATTAATGAATATGACAATGAAATAAATACAAAATAAAACTGATGTGGTCCAGTTTTTTGGTCTTAAAGAGGACTGGAGCAGCAGAGTTCTGGATGAGCTGCAGTTGTCTAACTGCTGTCTAACTGACTTTTAGGTGGAGCTGTGAAGATGCTGGTACGATAATCAAACTTACTGAAGATGAATGTAGAAACTAGTTTTTTCAGGTCCTGCTGAGACTTCAGATCTTTTAACCATTTATATATTTTTGAGGTGATAGTAGACTGATCTTGTTCACAGTCACTTGTGAGAATAGCTTAAATATTTTCTTTTGTTTTAGTTTTAAGTCCTCAGGTTTTATGAGTGTGTGTGTGCGTGTGTGCGCGTGTGTGTGTGTGTGTGTGTGTTGCTATATTTCCTTTTACTGCTTTTCTTTTTTTTGAGGGAAAAGATTTTATAGAAGACCGTTTTTAATTTCTGCATTGCGTTTTTGCATATACTTAAATATTGTTAAAGTCAAAAATGTTCTCAATTATGTGTATTTTATGTGACACTCATTTTATTTATAATTTCTTACAATGTGCTTTTGTAGCTCCGTTGGCCTCCAGATGTTATTCCCATGCCAAGGTGGAGACGGATGAAGAATTTGATTCCCGCTGGGTGACATACTTCAGCAAGCCTGACATTGATGCCTGGGAGCTAAAGAAAGGTGACTGGACCTTTTTTGTGTTTTAATAAAGTGCTTTTAGTATATTTTTTTAAATGATGTTCTTGTTTTCTTGCTTGGACTTTGTTATGGGCTGTGGTTTGACTGTGGGTTGATCTGGAAACAAGCGCAGCAGAGGTAACTTCAAGACCTCCACCAAAGCTTAAACGCCCTCAGGCAGAATCTGGTAACACCAGAAATGACTCCCTTCTGGTAAAATTGTAGCATAAATCCATTCATAGCTGAGTAAATTTGCTACCAGGCACACAGTACCAACCACAGACACTCCTTAGTGAAAGTAATCTTGCAGAAGGAATTCAGACTATCGCCTCTAAATGATATTTCTGTTTCTTTTACATCATGGGACTCTTCCCAAATGATTTGTACCTAAAGGCATGAACACCCTGATTGGATATGATCTAGTACCTGAAGCGAAGATCCTGGATTCAGCACTAAGAGCCTGCCGGAGACTGAATGATCTGGCCAGCGCCATCCGCATCCTTGAAGCCGTCAAGGTGAGTGACATTCCCTTAACTGGCTCTTGCAAAGGCTCTGCTTTGCACTTCCTCCCATAGAACGGTGCAGTTATTAACAGATGGGCCACTGGGGTTTAAAAGAGAATAATCACTGAACTAAAGACAAAAAGTATGTTGTTCATAAATTGTCATAGAGCAAACAAATCACTATATCTTATGGTTTGAGGCAAGTGTTTACATAACTGCTTGCTGAAAAGTGGGAATAAGAATTAATTTTGTTCATTGTTGCCAGCATTGTCCTCTTATCATTTTTTTTAATTTTTTGTAGGATAAAGCAGGTCCCCACAAGGACATCTATCCATACCTGATCCAGGAGCTGAAGCCCACCCTCGCAGAACTTGGCATCTCAACACCAGAGGAGCTCGGAATTGACAAGTTGTAAGCTGTTGAGGTTGTGTTACTCTACAAGCCCAAACTTTGTATTTGCTGACCCACTCAAACTAGTGTGTTGGACATTACCTGCTCAGAGTTTAAAGAGATGTCTCTTTCTTCTGTCCTCAGGTCTTTCTGACGCATGAAGCTCCTTTGATGATCTTCACTTGAAAATGTCTATATTGTTGATTTAAAACCATCCTGTCCTATTGTGTACAAAATAACGAATTTAATAAAGCAAAAAAAAAAAAAAAAAAATTGGACGTGTGGTGTTTTTTATTTGTTTTTTTGTTTAGATGGGTTCTTCATTGGTAGTATTTAAAAACAGATGGTACTGTTAATGTTAATAGTAATCAAGTAAAATCCAGTATAAGGTGCAAAAACTATGTTGCTTGAGAAAGTGGGTTAATAGTTGTAAATGATTTTGAGGAGGTGTAATTAAAATAGAAGTTGGAGTATTTTTTTTTTTTTTTGTGATGTTTTATTTTTATGATTTATTGAAATACAAATTCTAAAAACATCAACCACTTACAGATAAAAGCAACGGAGGCCCATTTAGTTTCTGTTGAATTAAATCCTGGACCGGTCCAGAACTGGTCTTTATCCGTGGAATCTACTTCAGTAAATCCGGTATACAGCACGTACATGTGCGTTGGACACTGACAGTTTAAGCTGCGTGTGAAATACAGATGAACCCCTCACAAAGCGACACGTTTTTAAAATGATCTTTTCTGTATGTTTTATTTTTCCCAAAAAAAGTTTAATTGTGATTATTGGCGTTGATCCAGATGATTGGAAGTTGAGGGTTTTGCCAGCAGATGGCGACAGAAACGCACCAGCGTTTTTGTTTTTTTTTTTCATTTGTTTTTATTTCTTTTCGGTCGATATTTACACTTTAACGGTTGTCGTGTTACTTCTCGGATTGGATCTGCGGGACGTCACATTTTCTACAGTTGAGTCCGTTTTCAAACAAGCTACCAAACAAGTACTTTTGTTTATCCCAAATCATTTTATATTATTTCGCCTCGTTCAACAGAATTGTTTTAAATGCAACGACAATTAATAAGCAAGTAAAAAACAGCTGAATTATTTGACAACATTTGTCCGCGCGTCTGTTGACGTATTCGGTTTCTGGCCGGAAGTGGTTCGGACCTGAACTGTCAGCGATGGCGTAGCCGGCTGACGGCGGTTCCTCTCCGCCGGAGGACAACAGCAGCGGTCCCGCCTGGTGCTCCACTGTCATGGCTGTGTCGAGGCGTGCGTTGTGACCACTGACGCCGAGATGATGAGCGACATCCTGGAGGAGCCCGAAAAGGACAGTCTGCTGGAGGCGCAGGAGCCGCGGGTTTTGTCGGTAAATCCGCCTGAAGCGAGCGTGGCCGACGCGGCGGGGAGGCTAGGCTAACCGGCCTAGCCGCGGATGTCTGGCCGTGTTTTGGTTTCTTGTTTTACATTTTCTTCTCTTTCTAACAGGATCGGTCTTAAATGACTGTTTAGCGTGATCATTCTACTGTTAGACGCTATTTAGTTGGACTACTTTGGTTACTTGTGCATTTATGTAAAACAGCTTAATTTTGCTGGCAATGCTTTAAATCGTGTTACGGGAATATACACGAAAAAAATTAAGGTTTTAATTTCGATTTCTGAGACTACAGTTGGAGACGAAGTAGAATTAATTTGTCAGGTGAATTGATTAACAAGTGTCTGCTTGTTTCTCCAAAGATAACTTAGTTTTCTCAGTAATCACGTGACCGGGGGACTTCACGGGCCTTGTTTGTTCAGTTGTACGAAACATCTGTATGAAGCAACTGTACGAAACATGCGTATGAATACAGACCGCTTCCTGTCATTTCTGACGTTTTAGGGGTCAAGCAACAGCACAAGACCCAAGAGCACAGATGGAGGCATCAGGCCAGTGGAGAAAAGAGGACCGTACATCATGTCCAGAGCTCCAGCCATCCACCTCAAACTACGTAAGCTTCTACCAAAAAGTGAAAAAGGGTTTTCCATAAACATTTCTGCTGTTGGGTGGAGGTTTGCTCGTTGGCAGCACTGCTTCTTAAGGCTGGAGGGTTCCTGATCCGGCTCCCTGATCCGGCTCCCTGCAGGGATCTACCTGCTGCATGTTCTTCCCACAAACCTGCCCAGAGCAGTGTGTTTGGTCTGTATGTGGCCTCTGCCATAAGCCTGTTCCGGTATACTCCTGACTTTTGCCTAAAAAGAGTTGGAATAGGCTCTGATGTAAGCGGCTACAGATGGTGTAGATCTACGGCACAGCCACAGATCGTTGGTTGTTCTGTGGAGAACTGTTGTGTCACATAAGTTATCCAAACACATTTGTATTTACTTACTGCAAGTCATTTGCAGTTGTTGAGCACATGTGCCGAAAGTGTTGTGACTTTCAGAGTAATTCCATACTTAATTTAAGACGATTGGGATGGATGGAAGAAGCTGCAGTTTAAAAAAAACAAAAGCATTATTTTTAGTTAGTCAACTTTGAGTTTATACCACAATTTCAAAGAGATTCCACTCTAACGGATTCATTTTAATTTCATGAGTTTACGTGTTTTAAGATTACAGGAAATTACTTTTGGAATATTTCTTTGGAATGTTCTTAGTTCAAGATATATTAGATTTGTGTCAGGTTCTCAGAGATGTGATTCAAAACTGCATATGTGGTTTTATATCATATTAGGAGGTGAGGAGGGTCAGTAATAACAGATAATGTGTTACCATTATTCTTTTCTTTAATAGTGAGCTCCATCCACACACACAATGTTTTTGTTACCTTCTTGATTTCATTATCCAAAGAAAAACACAGGGAGATGGCAAGAAAAGCGCTAAAAAAGAAAGCCCTCTCAGCAGGACCTCCAGTGACGCATCAACCCAGACAAGGAGTTAAGAGGTGAGAGACCACGGTGAGCAAACCGGAGGTTATTGTCATGAATGAGTTTTTTCTAAGGTGTTCTTGTCTTCCTTTCAGGACAGTGAAGTATAACAAGGGCTACGCTGCTTTGAGTCAGCATGCTGAGGATACTTTGGTTGCACTGGACTCAGATAGGTAAGATCACACCGGGGGTCTGTTCGGCGAAGCGGGATTAGTGGCTTAGCGAGGTAATCTAAAGTTCAATTCTTGGTTTTCAGTGTCACAAAGCTGGTTCACTTCCTGCCAAGTGTGTCACCATGGAAATGTAGTCCGGAGCAGGTTAGGTTTCAAGATAACAGATCAACACATGTTAAAGCAGCGCCTTCTGACATATCAGAGTCCTTAAATCAAAATTGAAATAATAATAATAAAAATACATTTAGAGGAGCTCTGCTCTTTATTTTAAACTCTTAATATTAAAGACGTATTCAGATATGTCCAGGAGGAGGCTTATGTTGGTGGAGGAGGAGATTGATTTGACTGATTGTTCCTGACTTTTAAAAACTCTCTTGTTAGATTCTTGTACAACATGAATCCTGCTGTACTGCAGCAGGGCCTCTGCTGACAGCCTTTTATAAATATTAGTCATTCAGTTATTTAGGGTTATAATTAGTAGAAAACGTGAACTCTAGACGGTTGCGATTGCTTTGACACCAACATGAACGTACACGTATCTAGAGTCAGCGACTTTGTGTTTACTTGGTGAGTTTATAACCAGCTCTGGGACAGTGAAAACGGCATCATTTTAGTTGCTTAATCGCCCAAGAAAAACGTGGATATGTAGAACAGGTTTAGTAGTGAACAGTTGTGTGTTAAAGTTATATTTTGACATTAGTAGTGTTCTAATGCTAAAATATATGTAATGGCTATTTATTTTATATATTCATGACTCCACTTTATTCTTTCTTTATTTAATATATGCAATTTTAAAAAAGTGTTTACTTTGTGCCAGTGTTGGATCAGTACTTGGTATGGGTCGATACCTAAAGACCAGTTATTAGAATCGGGTTCGGGGTGAAAATAAAAGCGTTGGACTGTCTCCACTTTAGAACAGCAGTTGTTGGAGCGCGTCAGGCTGGAAAGTAATTTTTTATTTGTTTATTATGTACTGATATTAAAAACATCTGCAATTTAGTCTTTTCATAGTTTCTGAATAAGAAATGTTTATCATCATGAATACGTTGGGTGTTTTTTTGTATTTATTTGTATTAAACAATGTTTTTGTTTATAATAAGTTAGTGGATAAGTCGTAGAAGTTCATGTATTTAAAATGACACATGCAGTGTTTATAGCGTTAAAGCTGTTTACAAACAAGTTGGAGTAAAAGGAAGATGATTTGAAAGTGGGAAGCCTTTGCGACAATCTTCTTAGGAGTGGATGTCTGCAAATTTATCTCAAAGTCGGATCATGCAGTGATCAGAAAAAAGCAAAACATAAACAAACATCTCGGTGAGTACAGTAAATGACAAATCAACTAGAAAAAGAGCGATCAAGTATGATTTGATTGGAAGGGTTGCCAGGAGAACGCTTCTTCTGTCTCAAAAGAACCAGGAGGCACAACTGAGATTTGCAAAACTTAGTCCAAACAAGCCACGTAACTTCTGCATGAACGGACGGATGACGCCTGGGAACGCCATGTTTGGCAGAGACGCTTCAACCGGAGGTCTCATAGCCCACTGTCAAGCACGGCAGTGGAGAGGTGATGATTTGGGGTCTTCTTGCAGCCTCTCAGTGGACAATCCTCCTCTGTATACCAGAGAGTTGTGGAGGCAGATGCCAGGTCACCTGTCTCACTTAAAGTGAGGTCAAATACGTCTGCAGACCCCAATGAACCGAAGCAGTGTTGTGAAGAAGAACGGGCCAACATTCTTCCACAGTGATGACAGCGTCTGATAAAGTTATACAGGAAACGACTTCGTAACGGTACTGCTGCTTAAAGTGGATCTACAAGTTATTGAATCATGAGGGTACATATTTCTGTCCCCATCGTGTTTTGTGACGTTGTGCATCTGAAGTTATTATCCTGAAACGGTCCTTATCTGACGGTTAAATGTGTCCAAGAGATGAGCCGGTCTTTCCTGTCTCTGCAGTGAAGAAGAGATCGACTTTGAGCAGTATTCCTCAGGATACTCTTCAGCAGAGGTGAGTTTTTCTTGTTGGATGTTTTTTCAGCGTATCTTTGAATCTTTATTGACTCATCAAATTGTCCGTGTGGCTATTTTTGTAACAATGTTCTTGTTGATTATAAGCTAAGATAATTTTTGTCCTTTCGCATTTGGCTTTATTAAAGACTCCTTTTGTTCTCATAACTTTTGTGACGTTCTTTCATTGACAGAGCACACAGACTTGTTATCTAACACTTACAGGAGTGCATCCTTTTAAAGCTTTGGCTTCCCCCTTCTTTGTGTAAATATTTAATGTGACCTACAAAATATTTCACAGGGAGATTGTAAGACGGTTCAAATCAAATTACACAGACTTTTCACACAATAGGCAGGTTCAAAAGAACCGGTTTGTCTCAACGTAGCTGAAGAAAAACAGTTGGTAAAAAAAAAAAAAAAAAAAAAAAATGGCACAAATAATAAGCCTGTCATGCAACCGGTGTCAAATCATGCTTTTGTTACATGTATTTAGTAGGAAACGAATGTACTTATTGTGTGACAAAAATATATATTTTTTTGTTGTTGTTGTTTTTAGTCACAGACTGAGGCTGTTTCCTTCTCCTGATGTGTGGATATGTGGCATTTTTCACTACATCTCAACAAAGATGACTTTAAACCTTCAGTCCTAAACTGTTAAGAAACTGTATAAAAGCAGACACAAATCTAATTAGTCAATGGGTATTCCCGCTGTCTCTTGAAATATTTTGGGGAAACACATTTTAATATGATTTCTAAGCTGCTGGCTTTGCTGCATTGGGAATGCCAATCTTTTCAAAACATGCCCAACTTTTGCATGAAAATACATGTTTAACTCACAATCTAACTGAAACCCAAAAGTTCAGCTCTGATTTCCTGTGACAGATGTGCAGTTGCAGACTCTCCTTGCTTCTTTTCTCTCCAGGTCCATCCTGATTTGAGCAGGCAGCTGCTGCAGGATGGCTACCGTCTGGATGAGATCCCTGACGATGAAGACCTGGACCTCATCCCACCCAAAGCCATGGGCTCCTCGGTGTGCTGCTGCTCCGAGGGCCTGTCGTGCCACATGCAGTGACGTAGGTGCTGTGGTTCAGACCTTATGAAGGTGAGGCTCGGTGACTTCAGGTGACCTTGGTTGCTGGTGCCTGTTGTCTTCTTTCTACCGCAGCTCCACTGCTGCATGCTGCCTGAGGACTTCCAGCTCTGAAGCGCCTGCTTATAATGCAGGACTTTGTGTGCTGAGATGGCTGCGATAGCAAGCCTTATCCACTGTGACCCCAGTTGACCAATTTGTATTTATTCATTCTGTTTTCTTTTGACAAGATTATAGTAAATGCTCAATACAGCACTGCTCTAAACTGAGTGGCAGCGTCAGTCTCTTTGGATATGACCTCTCTAACTCAAGGAAAAAGATGGTAAAGGTTCTGTTTTGTTCTTTTAATGTTTTGGCTTTTTTTTTTTTTTTTTTTGCCCGTGTGACAAACAGGTCTGCAGCCTCCAAGCACAATGTGCATACTGCATACAAGTGTGACGGTTTGTGTGTGTTGGGGTTTCATCCTTCAGCTGAGACTGAATTTGCTATCAATTGCTGTTAATGAAGTGACGGACAGGTGGACATCGTCCGTCTAGCTGTTGCATCAATGACCTGTTTTTTTTTTCTCTACTAATTCCTCAAAAACTGAATGAGTTTTACTCCTAAATGTAATGGTCACCACATAAAGGTAGAGTGAATTAGAGGGGAAACCACGCCCCACAAAAAATATGTTGTATGTGACGTTCAACTAAAACTACTTCATTCTTTTCATGCCTTATGTGTAATGAGTAAATGTTTTTTTTACTACTATCTGCAAAAAAAAGTCATATGTTCCAAGTCTTTGCTGAGCGAACTCCCACATAGTAAGAAGCACTCGCTGTTCCACTGCTGCAGGCGATTCGGATCTCTGCGCGTGGAGGTGATGCCTTCGCCTGGCAGACTGGCACGCCGCTTCCTAAGCTTCCTTCAGTGACAGACTTAGTTGCCTTGGGACTTTACGATGTTTTTTATTGTAAGTGTGTAATTCCAGAGACGGCTTTCTCGCACATATTAAAAACATACAGTAAAATACAAACTTTGCAGAGCAGTTGTAGGTGTAAAAATCCAAACAAGCACCACCGTGCACTGATTTTCAAACTTCCAGCTACAATTTAAAGTCACATTTAAAAAAACAAAACAAAATTAAGTTACAGGAGGAAAGATATAATTCCAAAGATGGATTTGCATTGTTTATGTTGTATGTGGTCATGGAGGATATGTAGCTTTTTCATTTAAAGTCTCTTGTTTAACATCCAGTAAACTCCTTGGAGTGTTTGTGTGCGTGCACATCACATTTGAGTCACATGATTTAAATATTTATTATTGTCACGTATACTAACATCGTTGTTACAAGTTCATTCTTAACTCTGCATTGATATTGTTCAGACATGTTGCTTTTGTGATTTCCACATAAATAACATTTAACTTTAAAAAGAAGAGGATTTTCTGTTTCACCGTGGAGGATGTGTCTGTTCTCGCACGTTACTGTCTGGATCACTCTGCTGTTACTTGTCATGTTTATTTTGAAACTGTATTAACACAAACTGACATTTACAGAGGTCACCTTTTCTCAAGGTGTGTGTGTCTGTGTAAACGGGGAAAATTTAGAGCAATCAGCCTTTTTCTTATTTTTGTAGGATAGACGTTTGAGGATTGTGTATCGGGTCCAGTGCATGAAAGTTTTAAATCAGGATAAACATGTAGGCGCTGGTTTTGTTACCTGCAGGCCTCACTGCTTTGTTTTCATGATACAGTTTGTCACACTCGGCCGGTCATGCGGTATATAAACAGTAGCAGACAACATCACTACAATAAAGGAGGACTGGGGGGAGTGTGACATTTTATGTTTGAATAAAGCAGGATCCTTGGATTGTACTTCACTGAGTTGGGGTCTGGTCAAAAGTGCAAAATCAGGAAGTGAATTTTGCATCGGACATAACGACCTAAGACTAACACGTCACACCAAGTGTGAGCAAAATGCTTTATATGGACCAGATGAATTTTAAGTGTATTAACCACAGCTCTGCCTCTGTTGTGTTTTGATGTATAGAAAGATTTGCACTCAACACCAGTGGTCAGTAGCAAGTACACTTGACTCACCTGTACTATGCAACTATTGGGACAATCTGCGTGTTGTACAACAGTGACATGATTGTGTTATTGAGTGCTAAATGCAATAACTTTTTTTTGTTTTCATTAAACACAAATCTTTTTTTTATTTGTAACATGTATTGGTTTATATTATTGAATAAAACAGTTATCTATGCGTATGTGTGTATGTTGTGGTAGTCTTGTCTGCGCTGTTCTGGAGGCGGTGAACTGGATTTCCGAAAGGGGGCAGCACAGAGCCACGCGGGGTTTGAACTTTACCTGTTGCGCTTCACTTTCAAGTTTACGAAGCATCTCAGCATTTTCTTACCGTCTATTGTGTAGAGTTTAGTGAAAGATTTTATTACGAAATTAGATTATGTAATAAGTAAATTATTTCTCCAAATATTTCTGCTTTGTTTTTTTGTTTTTTTCTAATTTCATACGGCTCAGGAATAAGTAATAAGTAAGTAAGTAATCGTCGCCTCATTCTCAGCTGTCACGGACTACATTTTATTGTAGATCCAAAAGAGCTAAACTCTTAAGATGATTAAATATACATATTTGAAAAAGGCACGAATGTAAAAGTTTGTAATAATAGTGAAGAGGGGCTGGTATTTGTCGGTGTCGCTGGGCGGGTCTATGCTGCTGTGCGCCATGCGGGGGGTGTCAACTGAAGAGGGGAAAAAAAGAAAAACGCCTGGGAGTTACCTCGGCGCTGCCACAGATACCAGACCGGGCCCTTTTCCCACTCTGCCCCCTTTACCTACTAAACAAAAACAGTAATTGGAATAAAAAAGGACGGACGGACGCGAGTGGAACAGGTCGGCTCTGCTGGCGGATCGGTCGGTCGGTATCTGTCTGTCCCCTCCGCGGGTGCGCGCGCCCGAGTGACCGAGCTAGTGTGTGTTTACAAGTGTTTGAAGGAGTGCCAGAAACGAGGGAAGAAGAAGGAGGATAAAGCCGAGGAAGGAGGGATGGTGGACAATTCCAGCAGCAGTAAAGCACAGACGGTGAGTCGCGTCTCCTCACGCTCCTCGAGACGCGGCGGAGCGCGTTCATGCCCGAGCCGCCGCATTAGCTCCGCGCGATACCTCCAAAAACACGGAGCGCAAACTATCAATGCAAGTTGTCCGCTCGGTAGGTCGCTTTCTCCGAGTCAAGACGGCGTCTCTGGGAGTTGAATAAAAGCGGAGGTGGGCTGACTTCAGTCGCTGGGTCGCCGTGCGTTAGTCGCCGTGACTACGTGGTCCTCGGATCTTCACGACGTGACCACTACCTGGGGAGAAATGTACCTCCGCGCGCTGCAACTTTCCGTTTCCCACCTTGGTTTCTTTCATGTGATTGGGACTGTTGAAAGCAGGGTTTGTGCTGGATCCTGTCACGGAGTCACTTTGGTGCCACTCGTGAAAACGACTTTTAACGTTGCAGCTGAGTGAAATCTGCATCTGCGTATTAAAAGTGCTCAAATATAACGTGTCAAGTGTCGATAAAGTATCGTGATAGTCGTAACTACGAGCTCTCTCCCGGTTTTAAAACGATCCTTATATTCTGTCTATTTTAAACGATTGTATTTGCTGTGGCTGCTTCTGGGGATCGCAATCATTTCTGTAAACGTGTCCTTATTAATGTGGTTCAACTTTAACATCTGTGTCCATCAATTCTCTTTACTCAAATTACTTATTCTCATATACATTTTTTTGTTTGTTTTAGGTATAGTGTTGTAACGTTTTACACTTGGTGACGATGCTCATAGACCCTTTGGGTCAAACATTGACCCAAGTAAATGAGTACAGAGGGATTAAATTTTTACTTCTTGAAATTGGTGAAAACCGCCGTTGAACCATCCATGCAGTGTTTGTGTTGACAGCAGCGAGTCCATGTATCTGCCAGGTCATTCACGAGTCCCTGTCTTCCTCCTGCAGCCCAGCATGTCTCAGGAGCCCAGCGTGGCCTTTCCCCAGAGCACCCCGACGGGGGGAATGAAGCTGGAGGCAGTGATGGAGCAGCTCCAGCGCCAGCAGCAGGCCCGTCTGGAAATGGAGCGCAAGGAGAGGAAGCTACGAGAGGCCCACATCATGTATGCTCAGCAGGTTGCTGCCCAGCAGGCCATTCTGGCAGCGGCCCGGGCTTCAGGGGCCAGCTTCATGGGCAAAGGTCTGGCCGGAGGGGTTCCCGGTAGTGGCGCGCCTCCTCGGGTGTCCAATCAGAGCAGTGTGGACTCAGAAAGAGAGGATGATGAGGACCGAGGCCGGGATTCTGCTGATGAGGACGACGACAATGAGATGATGGAGGGGGACGAGGGCAGTGACGAGGACGAGGGGAGTGCTAGTGGTCTGGAGTTCCTCCGCAAGCAAACCCTTGCTTTGCAGCAGAATGCCTCCCGCATCCCAGTCCGCCCGTTTCCCAGTTACTCTGTTGTGGCCTCGCATACGGCTGAATCCCCGCCCATTAAAGTAAAGCAGGAACCCGACGAGGGTCTGTCTCCTGCAGGGCCCAACTCTGCGGCCTCTCCTAATGGACAAGCGGACTGGGGCTATGATGACCACTTCAGACAGGTTGGTACATTTCCGTTTGTGTCACTCAGTGGGACTTCACATCCTCCTCCTGGCACCGTATCCTGTTTTGGTTTCATAAATGTTGTTCCTCAAACAAAGCTCTCCTAAAGGTTATCTGGAGTGATCTTTAACTGTTATCACAGAATCAGCTAATTATGACCGTCTGTCTCAGAAGGGATGTTCTCGTTTTCTTACTTTTGTTTTTTTTTTGTGATAAGTTTAGTTTAAGTCCTCCGTGGGGCCACCAGATGGGAAGCACTTCCAAATCTTGACTGTGTTACACACTTCCTTAACTGTATCTTTGCGAGACACTTCAACTCTCTACAGGAGGTTGACCGCCGATTGGCTTTTGTGGTGAAAGAACCCAACTCATGAGTGAGTCTTGGCAGAAGGCCAGGCTGAGGTGCGATGTGTTCACGCTCACTAGTTTTCTCTTCTTGCGCTCACATTCCGACTGGCCCTGTGCGTATGTGTGTGTCTCCTGCTCTTTGTCCCTCTTGGCGCTTTGCTCAGACTCTGGTCTGGCTCTGATCCAGGTAGTGGAGTCAGGCGGGGCAACGCTGCTGCTGCTGCTGCTGCTGCTGCTGCTGCTGCTGCTGCTGCTGCTGCTGCTGCTGCGAGGCTGTGGGTGGTTTTCTGGGTCAGCTCGAGGATTTTGGGTGGGTGGAAAGGTTGGATGTCATGCACAGTAGCACCCTGTCACTCCCCCACTCTCGCCACCCCGAGAGTCTCGGCTGCGCGCCAAGTGAACTTTCTCTTGAAGGTAAATGTTGCCTCAGCACCATGTTGCAGGACGCTGGAATGCCGACAGGGAAACGGGCCGGGCTGGATGTGGTTTGGGACGTAGCGGGTTAAACGGACCGCTCAGAGGCCTGTAAGCCAAATAAAGAGGTGCTACTACACAGGAGCAGGCCGTGAGGAAGGACATATCTGTGCTTGATCGGTGCGCTGCGGGACCTCGACTATCATGTGTCTGGATTTTATTACTGTCTATTTAAAGGCAAATGTCTCTGAATGGTGTTTCTCTTGGCCACATTTCCAAATTTAGCTGCAGAGCGTGGACAATAGACACACGCGGGAGCCCAGGAGCACAGGCACTCTGAAGGTAGTAATATGTGCAGTGAATTAGGACCAGCAGTTTCTATTTTAATGATCGTTCACGTCTGTCCAGGAGTCTTCTGCCTTCGTCCAGATCTGTTGTAGATGATAAAAACGCATACGACCAGGATACGAGACGTGTATCAGAGGTTTCTGCATTGTTTAGACTGTTCATTGTTTCTGGAGGCATCAGAAATAATGGAGTAGTATTACTCTGGGACATGGCCAGGGTTCGAGCATTGTCAGAGCAGGGGATCATAGCAGCAAAGTTGTTGCTGACCAATACCCAATCTGTGGCCTGGTGTCTTTTATTAGGAGAGGCGGGCTGAGCCTGGGGGTTGGGGGAGGCATTATGAAACGAGAATTGGTCTGGCCTTTTTTTGTTTCCTCTCTTTTATCTTTCCTGTCATTATGTCAGCTCTGCAGAATTTAATGATGGCTCATCTCTTCAGGCAGTTTCAGGTTGCACTGCTGGAGGGGGAGGGGACGAGTGGAGGCTGGGGAAGTGTGTGCTGCTTTTTTGTTGTTTTTTATCATTGTCTTCAAGGGAGCAGCGACAAGCCTGACAGATGTCATAGATGCCGAACAACTATAATAAAGGCCAGGAACATTTATTATATTTTAAAACCAGTGACAGACAGAAGATCGGATGACCAGTTAAAGAGTTATTACTATGGAAGGCCCGTCGCTTGAACGTGCACGTCTCATGTAACCAGTCACATTGTGACAGGCTTTTATCTGAAGTCCTGTGGCGAGAGATCCTTTCAGGTCGCTGAGGTGTAGGAACCCATGTTTAAAAGGTGCTTCGTTACCAGTGTTATCCAGAACAATCAGGACAGTAACTGTTAATCATCAGTTCACCAAAACTTCACATAACTAAAAGTGATTTGAGATCCGTCTACAAACATGTTGATCCATCAGCAAGTCTCGACTAACTCCCACTTTGTTTGTGGATCTCGTGGCGAAATGCTCCCGAGTATTTAAATGTACGCGACGTCTTATGTAGGTCAGATGGGTGTGTGTCACTGATGCATGCACGGTGACATCAGCCCTCTCCGAAACGGCAAAGGGAATAAACGGGAAACGAGTGTACGGACAAAGGCGTGGTGTGGTTAAAACGGTGTTTTACCAACCGCCGTTCAGCCTCAACACTGGTCTCTGCAGTGGGTTGCAGGCTGCATGACCTCTGTAATCCAGTTTACACTTTTCCCAGCTCCTCCCTCCCATTAAACGCACATCTATAAACCCGTTCTCTTCTAACTATAATCTGTCCATAATCAATAGTTAGAACGACGCCTGCAGCACATGGATGCAGGTTTCTTTTGTTACGCAGTTCTTATGTTTACATGCTTTTTTTTTAATGCTTTTTTTTTACAATTTTAATCTGTCGGAAGAGTCCGAGCGGAGACGGTGACTGGATCTAGAACCCTCAAGATCATGGGATTTTAGTGAACAGGTACCTGAACCAATTACTGCTGGTTCGTTAACGTTCTTTTCCTGTTCGTCACTAGTGACTTTTAACCGTGACATTGAAACTGAGCAGTTCTCTCATCACGTCAGAGTTTAATTTCGTACTTTTACTTTTGCTCGTTAGGCTTTAAGTTGACAGATTGTTTGGTGCGTTTTGGCTTCTTTGGTAGCATCATGTTCCATATTATTAGAATATGGAAAGACTTGGTGTTAACGTGAAACTTTCATCGCATCTCGTACACCAACAGCCCTGTTAGTGTTGGATTTGGGGAGGTTTATTTAAGGCGGTTTAGTGGAACGAGCCTGACTACTTCACCCCCCGCAGCTTGATCAGACTTGTAACTTGTCTCTTTGAGCAGAGGGCTCTTCGCTCAGGAAATTGTGAAAAGCTGGAAAACCTAGTTCCTTCATCATTTCAGACCAAGTGAATCAGTCCAACAGCAGAACTCATGTGCTGAGGTATTTGAGAACTCATTTGTCTATAACTGGGGTGAGGAATGTATTTTATAGCGGAAAAAACTAAAGGTGGCCAGCCAGACCAGAGTGGACCGACTCTGGTTTCTTGGGGTAATTGGGTGTCTGCTATTGACGAGCTGCGGGAACACTTGCCACCCTTGAGCCTCGCTTTACTTGCTCAGGCGCTGAAGCCTTCACGTTGAGGCAGCGCTGTTGCATAATTTAGCCGTCGCCCCAGCAACACATCAGTCAGGAAGTGGGGAGCTGCACAGCTGCAGTATAGAGATCAATGAGGATAGCGAGCGAGCTTTCAGGGGCAGGAATTTCTTCCCATTGTTTTCTGCTCATTGGTGATAAACGGAGAGGAAATTGGATGTAGCAGATGGACTGGAGTTTTCGGTTCGTCAGTGAAGGTGGAACAATGTGACCCAAGCACATGAACACACCGCTGCATAATTGTTGATAAAATGACAGCGTTTGTTTAAAAAAAAAAAAAAAAAAGAAGTTTGTCACCATGTCTGTCAGTAGTCTTGCTGTGCTGCGTGCTGCATGCATATGCCACCGTGACCTAGATTTCGTTTTTTTTTTTCTCCTCTCTTTGAATGTCGTACTGTTTACTCACATGCCATTACTGTCAGTGGGTTTTAAATGGTGTACTTAGTATTATTCTGTTTGCTGGACTTCCTGTTATGTTGATGTAATAAGGCTGGAAATCTGACCTCTGTTTGTACAAATTGCTTGCAAATGGAGAACATTCAGATGAGAAATAATGAGGGAAGCAGAGATCCATTAAAACCTGTTGCAGAGCCTGTTCGGAGCGAAGCTCGACTTTTATGTGCGAGGCCTGTTATATCTTGCTCAAACTGCTGAACGACACGGGGAATTAAAAGCCTCAGGCCAAACTGTTTACTTATCGCTACGAATGGGGGCTGAGGAACAAATGGCATGTGCTAAAGAGGTCAGCACACCTGTTATTGTTCATCAGTGTAATGTGATAGGTTCACTCGTTGCTTTGCAAGTCACATTTGTGCTGCACTTTCTAGTTTCAAACGTAGAAGCAGGCTGATGACAATTGTCTGGGCTAATTCTGATCTTTTTCTTTTTCTCAAGTTTAGATCATCTTTGTCAAAATACAAGAAAAATAATAAAAGCACCCTTTACACCCTTGCCTTTTCAGCTGTGTTCATAGCAACCGGGACGAGTTTGCACCATAATCCCACCCCACTCCTCTTTTGTGGGCTGTGCCTGTTTTAAATTCTGTATTACGAGTTTACACTACCGGCTCGAGTGGTTCAGCAAATGCAGCAAGATGTGACACTGGGTCGAGGAAAAAGGCGAGGAAGGTGGATGCTTCTACCGTGATCTGGGTCTGTGGTGTCACAGCACCCTGAAAACCCGAACCGCTCACTGAATTACATATTTTCAGACTTGTGGGCAGAAAGTGACAATGATGGAGCTGCGTTATCTCTGAACGTTTGAGTCGTTGGTCACTTCAAACGTTCAAATCTGTGTTTATTTTTTAAATAGAATATGTTCCTTTTAAACTTTGACATCATTGCAAGTTTCAATGTACAGAATACAATTCAATATGCAGCTGGACTTAAAGCAGAATCTAAACGGCAGCGGGTGTTGGTAGTAAGAACTACGCTGTGCGTAAATGTGGCACACGGCTCATTTCTTGCGTTTTTACAGCTCCTTCTCACACGGCTTGTCCAAGGTGGGACTTGTCCTCTTTCGCTGCACAAGTGCAGGTACGGAGGCAGTCACAGAACTAAACGGACAGCTGCGTGGAAGCGCGAGCCACATGGAGGACAGTCCCGCTGGTATCGGCACACGGCTGTACGGCGCCGCTCCCGCTACGTAGGCGGTGCCTTTGAAACCGGCGTGCATTTATGCGGACCTGCGCCGTGTCTAGATGGAGGCCCGGTGTCTATTGTTGACTGAGCCCTTGTAGGGTGAATTTGGACTGCAGCACATCACGGGCCTGTTGAGCTGCGCGTGCAGCGAGCAAGCGCTTGAAATGAATAAGAAATGGCTATCAGCCGTTATGCAGCCAAAGATGCATTTCAACAAATCTGTGACTTCCTACATGTGCAGGAGGAAAAACATTTATAGCAGCAGTTTCTCTGCTGTTGTTTTTAGGCATGTGTATTTGCATGTGCAAATACCCAGTGAGGGTCCGTTTACATTCCCATCCGGGTAAATGCGGCGTGGATGAAGGTCTCTACTGACGTGGAGCTGGAACGCTAGCGTGGATGTGGATCAGGCTCGTTTTGGAACAAATGTGAGGTCATGTTGACTTTGCCTAAATTAGGCACAAACTGCGTTTACATGTGCAGTTTAGTGAATCTCCGTCAATAGTTTGACATGGGTGTTAAATGAAGTCCTTTCTGCATGCATGTGTGGGAAATTGATTCACTGGCATTTTCTAGTTAAGCTGTTACGCCACCACGCCAGAAGAACGTGTAAGTCTCTGATTTAACTGGCAGCGGTAATTCTCAACAGTTTGTCTCAAACTCTGTGGATTTCATAAGCCTGTACACTTCAGTTTTTCTTCTTCATCTTCTTTTGTTCCAGTACATCCGAGTGAAAGCCCCGGCTGGGAGCTGTGGGGGATGCTTCTTCACGTATACGCCAGTTTCAGCCCAGTGCAGAGTTTACGTGGTGTTAGTCCAACTATGAGAAGTAAAACTGTGATTTTCGCCCGTCTGAAAACATCGTGTAAATGTACTGAGTCGCTGTGAACCAGCACTGAAACTTGCTTGGTTGGAGGAGTGATTTCACTGGACTGCTGGACTTCTAGTTCACTGGTGTGGGATTGTTGTTCCTCAGGTTCAGAGGAGACGGAGTTGAATTGTGCAGCTTACAACAGTATGTCAGTGAGAGCAGCAGCAGCAGGTTGTTTGGAGTGATGATCTGGAAGCGCCATGCGGTTCTGTTGAAGACCGAGTCTCATGTTCTGAGCACTGGGACCACTTAGGTTATGTTTTTAAGCAGTAAGCACTGAAAACCTCCATCCAAGGATGTTTTTGGTAATGAACTTTTCCCAGGTGGAGTTAAGTTGTGGTTTTTGTACGTTCCTTTTGATTTTCCCAGGGATTTTGTTTGCAGTCTCTTGTCCTGTTATCCTAGTTTTTTCCTCATTAACAGCAGGCATTTGTTTTTTACTTCTGCCTCCTTTTCTAATGTCTTATTGATGCTGCTCTTTATGCTGCGTAATGTAGGCCATCCTTCATTGTTACTGGTGAATTTGTGTCACGATGGAAACAAATAAGGCTAATGCGTAATTGTGTTTTGCACTTAGTTTCCAGTAGACTTTGTTACAGGCATCATTGAACATTTGACTGAATTTCACCTTTCTGCTTTTATAACATTTTTAATGTTGTTATTTTTCAAATTCAATTAATAAATCAATGTCAATATTGATCCAAATAGGCAAGTGTCTGTGAGGTTTTTTTTTGCATATATTTATTTTGAAAGACATATTTTTTGTAACACCCAAGCTGGTAACAACTTTGCATCGATTCTATATAAATCTTACGATATAAACTACCACGTACGGCGCTGACCGCACGTGTCCAGCTGATAGTTAAAGTTCTTCCTGAAGTTAAAGCAGGTGGCAGATTTTAACCTGTGTGTGTGTGTGTGTGTGTGTGTGTGTGTGTGTGTGTGTGTGTGTGTGTGTGTGTGTGTGTGTGTGTGTGTGTGTGTGTGTGTGTGTGTGTGTGTGTGTGTGTGTGTGTGTGTGTGTGTGTGTGAATGAAATATTAATTTTCTTCCACGCGGCCGTGGCAGTTTGACTTGAGTTGTAAAACTATAAGCGGGCTGTAGTAGAACAACTTAATTTTGCGCAGACCCCTTCACAGCTAAGTGCTGATCCACCCCCCCCTCCCAGAAATAGAGGTATTGAATTTAGTGGGGAGATGAAGGGAGCGGGAGGGGGGGTGTTGTGGAGGAGCGGTTACTGGTCTGGCTCAGCACACCACCCTGCCCCACCCAGAGGAAACATTCCAGACGGAATTAAAGAGTTAACTCTTCAAACAGTGAACATTCCCACCGGGGGCTCCCAACAAGGGGGGGTAGTAGATGGGGGTGGTTAGGTGCATGTCCGTGAGGTAGTCGTGACTCTGATTGGTGATTTTTCAATTCATTTCACTTTGTGTCACAGTGTTGTAAAAGAGAAAAGCCCGTCGGTGAATGCAGAACCCCCCAGGAGAAGACTAGTTGTCTGAAGGCCCCAGTCCACTCACCTTTGTCACGTCGTGGCCCGATTAAAATCAGCTCTTACCGGTACTGGTTCTGCCGAGTCGGTTGTGGTGGATCTGCCGTCTCGACGCAAGAGTGCAGGATTTAGATTACGATTGGTTTCAGCTTGTGTTATTCTACCCGTTATAATTATCATTCAGTAATTAGATGCTTTTTTTTTTTAAAGGACTTTTTTTTTCCCACCATTGAATAAAAAAAAATAAGTTAGTTTTTTTTTTTTCACCAAAGTCAACACTCTTGGATTGAGGTAAAAGGCAAAAATCAACAAGTCCAGCACAGTTGACAAGAAAGTTGGGTCATGGGTACGGAATCGTGCATCAGAATAAAATAGAGTTTTAGTTAAAAAAGCAAAAACAACTAAACTACTTTTAGTTTCTTTCATGAAGAAGAAGAAGAAATGTTTGTTTTGTCAGAGGTGTGAATCTTTGTGACTTGATGTAGACTAATATTTGACTGGAAACTTTGCTGCAAACTTGAAAACTACAAAGTTGTAACAGCGACAACGTGAAGCGTAAACTGAGCGGACAACTGCACGGTCTGCCAGCTGCATTTTTGAAAACTGGAGTCTGGTAACCGGCGTACGCAGGAGGCTGGCGCCGTGACGCACGGGGCAATAAAACCTACCGCACCGGGCACCAGGAGCAGCCGGATCTACGTAAGGACGAAGTCGATACCAGTCACTCGAAAGGTGCTAAAGGACAAATGAAACTGTTTAAGTTTTGTCAGCATGAAATTACTTTATCACATAAACGGAGTAAAAAGAAATGAGATAAAGTCTATTGACAAACTGTTGGAACATGGAAAGTGTAACAGAGAGAGAGAGAGAGACGTGTGGTTGAAAGTCGCTGGCTGTGATGTCACATGAATGTCAGCAGGAAACCCAGGTGAACTGACAGTAGATGAGCTGCACGGGAACTAACAGGCAGCAGTTAAACACCTGGTGGCACAAAGAGGTGGCCAGAATGCCATCTGCTGTTCAGGAGTCCTGCTCCTTTAATTTAGTCTCTTTGTCTGCTGGCTCAGACGTCCATTTGTCTGAAAGCAAGACATGGAGGCTTTAAAGTGTGGAAATGCTCCTGCAGCCACGACCTGGTGAAACACAAAACTGCATTCAGTGTTCTGCTGTGTCCTCGTCGGTGATAGTTAGGTTTGTCAGCAACCTCAAAATTTCCATGCGGATCAAGTTATTAACAGCCAGTTGTTCTTGAACGGTCTTTGCAAAGACGACATTCAAGCCGACCCGTCGCCCTGTGCAGAAGCAGGATCAGTTGAGGGTGAAGCGGTAAGACGAGTAATGCAACTAGTCGCAGATCAAAGTGGTAATCAACTGTTTGTGCTTTCGCAAGTCACTTACTGCATGACAAACACTTCCAGAAAATTGCTTTGGTGGTGAAGTTCCTGAAAGTTCCTGTTATGCCAAGGGAGCGTGCGTGTGCATGGGTGTGTGGCACAGAAGATAATTTTAATTTATTGAAATGTTTTTATGGTTCTCACACCTGCATACTGGTAATAACTAATGTTTACGCTGGCTCTAATAAAAGTGAAACCCCCCCAAACTCCCCAAACGCAAGAAAAACGACTAAAAAAAGATGAAATGATCAAAGGAAGATGATTTGTCTCGCCACCACACGCTTCCAGGATCATTCGTTTTATTTGAGCCTTTATATTGTTTATCTTTTTATTGCATCGTCTTGCTTAGTCCGTTTGGTATTTAGTTTTTCTATTTAGTTTTTTCTGTGTTTGCTTTTACGTTTAATAATATAGTGACTCACTTCATGGTGACGTGAGATGTGAAATCTCGCTACTCTGGGTGGGAATGAGTTGCAATAAAACGATTCTTGTTTTGTTTTTTCA
This sequence comes from Xenentodon cancila, assembly GCA_014839995.1. Taxonomy (NCBI): domain Eukaryota; kingdom Metazoa; phylum Chordata; class Actinopteri; order Beloniformes; family Belonidae; genus Xenentodon; species Xenentodon cancila. Next base: position 33,407,030 of record CM026197.1, read on the forward strand.
GCTTTTTTTTTTTTTATTAAACTCTTTAAACTTGCCAGCCTGAAATTTTAGAGCTTCACGGAGGACTTTGAGCGAGTCACTTGAGATTTCCCACCACTAGCTGTCTTAGTTGGATTGTAGAAGTGTTTATCTAAACTTTATTCAATAGCTTATCCGAACAAGTAAGTTGATTATAAATCCGTGATTGAGGATGTGAGAAATAACAGTCGGTTTCTTAGAAGTGCGTTGGTACATGGGGGCGGACAACCGGTCATTCAAGCAACTTTCAATCACACAAAGCATGATACATAAACTATTTTTCCAAAGGTATATAATGGGAATCAGGTGTTCGAATCACTCCCATGGCCACAGGTGTATAAAATCAAGCCGCTGCATCCAAGCGCAGACTTGGAGCCAGGTCTTCTCACCTCATCAGCATCAGTGTGACCTCACACGTGCTTCTGGAAGACTGGTCAGAAGTTCCCACAAACGCACTCCTAAACCTTCTGGACAGTCACTAAAGGTAATTTTCACATATGTATTCAGAAGATGAATTAATTTAATTAATGAATTTATTATACTGACAATAAACTTGACTCTGACTATTAACACTGGTTTATGTGACGACAACAAAAATCATATTCAAGTGTTTTTGAATAACAAACCTTTAGTGTGTGAGGATGCGATATTGATATATGTATAGCAAGTAAAATATCTTTCAAATGTAGTAAACTGGTTATTGATCGAGTTGGATATATATATATAATTATTATAATTTTTTTTTTTAATACAACACTATTAAGCCGCAGGTCGTATCATATCAGGGACATGAGGCATCTCTGGCATCTATGAGACTTCTGCCCTTGAGTCGCTGAAGCGATGGCTTTGGTTCCCGGACTCTGGCTTTGAAAACTCGCCTTGTGAAAGCAGCCCGGCGGTGATCAGTGAAGGTTGTGTATTGTTAGTGGCGTTCTTGGCTCTGTCTCTGCTACTGCTTGGCTGAGCTCCAGACGAGTGTCGAGGCCTGTAGGCGCTAACTGGGCCACTGTGTCAAGGCACTTTGGTAAACACAGCAGCTGACTGGGACCTGGCATGAAGCCATGTGGAGCAGAAGCAGCTAGAAGAGGTGCACAGGGCTTTCCTTACTCTGCTGGCTGCCTGCTTCTCACTCAGCGTTGGCTCAGCACTGGCTGCCAAAACTTCATGTTGTTTATAGTAGCACTTGCCCATGTTGTTTATCTTCAAACTCAGGCTCAGTTTAATCACAGGCTCATAAGAGCGAATAACCTCCAGAGGACGAGGCTGCAACCCGGGAAACGTCAGGCAGCTTCCAATATTTTCATTTTTCATTCAGAGCTACGCTGAAGCCGCCCACTCTCACTTTCTGGACATTTAATCAGTGCAAGACTTGAACAGTAAGTGGTGTCTATCAGAAATCATCGAAAAGTAACTGGCAATGACGGGTTATAGATGTAGTACAGAGGAGGTCTCCTAATGAAATGCTGAGCCTCAGTCTGCCGCAGGACTCTCAAATATAACACTAATAATTTGAAGTGGAAAAAAATCAGACTTTTTTTTTTTTTTTTTTATCTGCATGCACACTATCGGACTCATCCCTTAAATTAGACAGCTAGATCATCTGAGAAAACTGCACCATCGCTGACCTATAGATTATCTGGTTAATAGACAATCGCATGAATAGAACTGAGAACCACATTGACTTAGTTGGTCATTTCAAAAGTCACAGTGGTAAATGATTAAAGGCTGGCACTTAAATGAGTTTTTTTTTTTAACAGCGGAGAATAAGGGAAATTGGAGGTTGTTAACTACATGTAGTAAGCTGAAGAAATATTAATGAGTTATTATCCGCCAGTGCTCTACTATTGATCTTGGGAGAATGCCAAGTGTATTCCTGCACATTGGAAGTTTGAACCGAATGTGCACCAGACGGGGATGGGCGATATGTAAAAACCAGATTTTCCAATAAACCTGATTTTTGATTTGAATTCATTCTTATATGGAAGACAAAGGAATAACTATAAAAATGATCAACTGAAGAATACTTTAAATGTGGGAATATATAAAGAGCGATCTTTATTAAACATTAAACACAGTGCTCAAACATTTTTCAGTAGTTTGTTTGTTCTCTTATCTATATCATCCTTCCTGATGATGTAACAACTCCTTTTTCCTGTGGAAATCATTACAGTTTCATCTAATCTGACCATGTTTATTCTGCAAATTATAAGAAGTACCTCAGTAATCAGCCAGTATACGTTTCACTCCCAGCTATGAACAACACATTGTCTTTTACAAATGCACCAGTTGAAATTTAACTGGTTGATTGCAGTTTTCTTAAGTTCCCTGCTTATCCAACCCTGATTTTTCATTCTTGCAGCTGCATTCAGCCACATTTGACAACATAATAAATAAAAGTAACCCGAACCCCTTCACCTTTAGGTGCTTGCATATTGGCGTTCTGAAACGTTTACGTTAAAGTGGGCCACCAATTCTGCCCCGTTGGCCTTTACTTACTGGCACAAGCAACAGAGAAAAATCCAGTAAACGGGTATCCTTGCATACATGAAACCGAGGTTGTGTGCGTGTCACGTTCATTGGGTTCATGGTAAATAAATAATAAAACAGTGAAGGCGATGACGCTGCCAACTTTCTTCATATTATTAGTGTCATGTCCTTTGAATAGGCTGACGTGTAGGATTGCAGGCACATGAGAGGCGGTGTGGAGAAGCTGACTGGGAAGGTTTGAAAAGTGTCACTAGACAGATTCGCCTGCATGTCCATCATCAGAACAGTAAGTAAAAGTGTGGGTCCTCCAGCTGGAAGTGCCCGGGTCTTCCTCGCCGGCTGGAAGTGTCCGCGTCTTCCTCGCCGGCTGGAAGTGCGGGCTCGGACTCGTCTCTTAAACGTCAGAAATCCACACTGGAATTCTGACAGATCTTGTAAATAAATCGACACTTCCAGCCTTCCGCAGGCTGGAAGTGTCCGGGTCTTCCTCACCGGCTGGAAGTGTCCGGGTCTTCCTCGCGGGCTGGAAGTGTCCGGGTCTTCCTCACCGGCTGGAAGTGTCCGGGTCTTCCTCGCGGGCTGGAAGTGTCCGGGTCTTCCTCGCCGGCTGGAAGTGTCCGGGTCTTCCTCGCGGGCTGGAAGTGTCCGGGTCTTCCTCGCCGGCTGGAAGTGTCCGGGTCTTCCTCGCCGGCTGGAAGTGTCCGGGTCTTCCTCGCCGGCTGGAAGTGTCCGCGTCTTCCTCGCCGGCTGGAAGTGTCCGCGTCTTCCTCGCCGGCTGGAAGTGTCCGCGTCTTCCTCGCCGGCTGGAAGTGTCCGCGTCTTCCTCGCCGGCTGGAAGTGTCCGGGTCTTCCACGCAGGCTGGAAGTGTCCGCGTCTTCCTCGCAGGCTGGAAGTGTCCGCGTCTTCCTCGCCGGCTGGAAGTGTCCGCGTCTTCCTCGCCGGCTGGAAGTGTCCGCGTCTTCCTCGCCGGCTGGAAGTGTCCGCGTCTTCCTCGCCGGCTGGAAGTGTCCGGGTCTTCCTCGCCGGCTGGAAGTGTCCGCGTCTTCCTCGCCGGCTGGAAGTGTCCGCGTCTTCCTCGCCGGCTGGAAGTGTCCGGGTCTTCCTCGCCGGCTGGAAGTGTCCGCGTCTTCCTCGCCGGCTGGAAGTGTCCGGGTCTTCCTCGCCGGCTGGAAGTGTCCGCGTCTTCCTCGCCGGCTGGAAGTGTCCGGGTCTTCCTCGCCGGCTGGAAGTGTCCGCGTCTTCCTCGCCGGCTGGAATTGTCCGGGTCTTCCTCGCCGGCTGGAAGTGTCCGGGTCTTCCTCGCCGGCTGGAATTGTCCGGGTCTTCCTCGCCGGCTGGAATTGTCCGGGTCTTCCTCGCCGGCTGGAAGTGTCCGGGTCTTCCTCGCCGGCTGGAAGTGTCCGGGTCTTCCTCGCCGGCTGGAATTGTCCGGGTCTTTCGCGCCGGCTGGAAGTGTCCGGGTCTTTCGCGCCGGCTGGAAGTGTCCGCGTCTTCCTCGCCGGCTGGAAGTGTCCGGGTCTCTCACACAGGCTGGAAGTGTCCGGGTCTCTCACACAGGCTGGAAGTGTCCGGGTCTTCCACGCCGGCTGGAAGTGTGTGGCTCGTCCTCGCCGGCTGGAAGTGTGCGGGTCTACTTGTCCCTGGAGTGAAGTGGAGCTCTGTGCTTACGACTATGGTCGGCACATCTACAACGTAATTTGAAAGTTAAGTTCTCAAGCTTCTCACTCAGTTATGGAGTTGGGGGATGGCCCTTCCATACATGACCAGTGTCTGCTTTTTCACGCATTTGATCTACCTCTGGAGGCAGAAAAAAAGAGATGATCTGATTGGATGTGTCTCCAGAAAGCGGCTCTTACATACCGATACCGTGACCAGCAAAATGGGAAATGTAAACAAAATCCTGAATGTATTTTTGTTTTTTATTTTTAAAATGTTAAAGCGTTGGATTTGGTTTGCTCTCCCTGACATTTAGTTTTTCCTTCAGGAATGGTTTTTAACTTGCATGTTGTATAAATTGCTGTCTTTGGTTTGCACGTTGAAGACCTGGACGTTCAGAACTACTTCTGAACGTGGGTTTGTTTGTTGAGTTTGCTGTAACTGAAATGAAAAAGCTAAATTGAAAAAGGAGTTGAATGAAGCTCATTTCAGAAACTTCAGAAACACATTTCACCAAAGACCAAAAAGTGTTTTGATAATATTGCCATTCTCCCTTCATGAAGGATGTTGCTGTTGGTGAATGATGATTGCTGTTCGCAAACATTTCCGAATGTCGGCCGGCTACTCGTAAAAGCAGGATTTAAACCCGCTGTTTTGAGTGGGATCCATAAACGGCAGCTGGTGATATTAAACATCCACAACTTTTTAAGAATGAAGGTACAAACATTGCTATTAGATTAAAAAAGTATTGCGACTTTATGTGGCGCAGTGGGTATTGTTCAAAAACACTGGCCAGCGTTCAAAATGTTGACTCGCATTTATTAATGCAGCTAAAAACTAGATTCATTACCACCGTTTTAAGCAGAATTCATAAACGCCGGCGGGTGACACTAACACCTCCAACAATGTTGAGCCTATGAATGATTCATGCTGTTCTTTAAATTCATTGAGAGACACTTCCTGCAGCGTCACGGACAGTGACTGTTTCCATGTTATTTTTTCTTTTTGAGCTTATGGGATTTCACCTCTGTGAAACGTCTTAGGATGCAAGGCTGCACGGGAACCTCAGTGCAGGAGGCGTTCGCCCAACCAGGAGATCTGTGTGTGCCCATGAAAGCTCTAATGGTCATGATGTAAAGTAGAAGGATCTTTTCTGTTTACTTGACGTTGTAAAGAGAATCACGATAAAAGAACCCATTAATGATGCGTTTTCATGGTCGCTGTGCACACATTTAACTCAGTTAAATGACTAATATTCAGGGTTGACGGAACCTGTCAACCCTCGATTTGAAACCGGAAACTGAAACCGAAATCGGCTTTCTTGTGAGTGTCCAGTGGAGAGGTAACGTCTTGATGAGCTCCAGATCTGTGACAGGCTGCAGCTTCCAGGCTGCAGCTTCCAGGCTGCAGCTTCCAGGCTGCAGCTTCCAGGCTGCAGCTTCCAGGCTGCAGCTTCCAGGCTGCAGCTTCCAGGCTGCAGCTTCCAGGCTGCAGCTTCCAGGCTGCAGCTTCCAGGCTGCAGCTTCCAGGCTGCAGCTTCCAGGCTGCAGCTTCCAGGCTGCAGCTTCCAGGCTGCAGCTTCCAGGCTGCAGCTTCCAGGCTGCAGCTTCCAGGCGCGTGTCTGTGGTGTGAAGCGTGTTGCTGGCCGGTCGGAAGTGGGATGCCCCTGCACTCGGAGAGAACGGATACCGCCAGCTCTCAGCCCAGAAATCGCTCCCTATTGATTTGGACTACAGAAAGCTGTGAATAACGCTTATGGTTTTAACATTTGATACTGCAGATTCGGAGGCACAGCCATAACACTAACTCTGCTGATGGAGGACCTCCCCCCACCCCCTGCACTTCTGCGCCCTACTGTCAAGCGCCTGACAAAGAAGTCATTTACCCATCTGAATCCGGGCTTTTTGACCTTTGTCATTTCATATGTAATTAAATCTTGTGTGTTCCAATAGCAGTGTGGTTTCCTTTCTGTTGACTGTGGCTGTATGCGGGTTCCAGCGCTGTCGGGGCACTGAGCACGTATATGAAGACCTGTCGGGTCCGTGTGATGTCACCAGTTGTCATTAGCACCAGGGTGAGATAGATCCCCGCTCATTGAAAGACGAGCGATATGTAAGGTATTTTTAGTCAGACCTTTTAACTTGTAAACGAAATTGCTAATGACTGCAATGAACAAAGAACGTTGTTTTGGCTTTTTTTTTTTTTTTTTTTGCTAAAAGTGACATTAATTACACGGTGACACAACATGTTTAATAGTAGAGACCTCCGGTCTGATGAACAGTCAGAATATGAGTTTTTATCCTGCTAAGATAATTATAATTTAATATATTATTTCAACACTTTGAAGAGCAATAACAATGGGTTAAAATGAAATTATCCATGGACGAGTGACCTGCAAGTCAGTAGCTTAGTTGGAAAATCAAGTCTTGGAGGTCCAGTGTTTTTTCTTCTTCTTTTTTATGGCTCTGAAACACCATTGTAAGGGGTTAACTTACAGAGGGCTGTATATGGTGGCACAGATGTGATTCACTAAAATGTTTGCTCTGCTTGTGAAAGGATCTTTGAACCAATGAGTGTGAACTTCTGGCCACACCACCCTATAAACGTTGCATTTGTGTGAGGCAGCAAAAGGGGCCATCTAGTGTAATGGGGGATGGGGCCTTGGCCTGTGGAATGTGGTGTCTTGGTGAAAGGGTTAGAGTTGAACAAATGCAGTCAGTTTATCTGGCAAACCAGACTTACTTGTTACCAACAGACATGTTTACCCAGGAGCTAAATATCCTGAACTCCAGAACCACCTCTTTCTTTCGGGCTCCCGTTTATCTCTTTGGGTGACTGTTTTTTCTTTCTGTATCAGTCTTTTTTAGGTTATTGTACGAGGTGGAATAAAATGATTGATGTGACTGTTTGTTTTTTGTGTTTGCGTCTGTCTACCTGCCTATTTTCCTAAATGCATCTTTCTGTCCACCCCCTCCTTCTTTCCTCTGTCTTTCCTTTTTAGCTTTGTAATTGGAGTGATTAATGGAGGGAGGGGTGGTCTTGCCTGGAGCCCTGTTTTTCAGTGGCCTATTGAGAGGTGCAGCACCACTGAAACCAAGGCAGGTAGCGGCATGTTGTGCTCCTGGACGTTCAGCCCCTCGTCCCGACCACTTTGTTTCTTCCCTCTAAAGCCAAAAATCTCTTCAAGCTACAAACATGACTGGACACTCACACGCCGATACGCCCTTGGGCCTAGTTCCCCGCTGATCGCAGGGAGCCTGATCCCTGGGATATGTGACTTTTTTTTTTTTTTTTTTTTTTTTTTTATCCTTGCTCCTTAATAGTTCTTAATGAGAGCACAGAATAAGCAGTGGATCTGTTTGTAAGTAGAAACTCCACCATATGTTCCTGAGTGTCAGTGAGATTTACTTCCCTCTTGTCGCACATGGGATCACGATTAGCAGGATCCTTTGTTGAAGGTAGCGTATGGCCAGCTCATCATGAAATCCTTTACAATAGTTAGCAGATAAAGGACGCCATCCACTCAGACTAACCCCCCCGCCGCCGCCGTGCACCGTCCGCCCATGAAAAGAGTCCCTATAAATTAGTCCTGGTGTCCTGCAGAGGGATTTACTTCCCAATTATTTGATTTAGATTAGTGATTTTGCCCCCCACGTTCGTTATTACAGTCACGCTGAGAGGAAGCAGATTCACTTTCTATGGTAATTATGGACACACATGTATTTATATGTGTATATTTGCTGGTCTCAGCTTTGCTGGATTCAGCTTTCTGCTGGAGGCCTTGGTTGTGATTGAAATACTGCTTACTGCTGTGTCTGTTTGAAAGATTTCCCCTGCTTGAACTGTTTTGACAGGCAGCAATTTGGCTAAAAAAGATTAGTCCCAGAATGAGATGTTAAGAGTACCTGCGGGATGAGAGGAGCTCACTGTAATTGTGAGATCCTGTTTCTGCTGTACAGGAATGTGGTGAATTTTACTTAAACCTTTCTGGTAGAGACCACGTTGAAAACGCCGCAGCGTTCGCTTATCTTTGATTTACCGCGCTGGGTTGCTATGGAGATCTTGCTTCTGTGAGCATCAGTTCAGCTTTCTTTGAGAATAGTTGTGGATATTTACACAGCTCCTTCTGGATGACTGCAACTTGATGAGGGTTTCCCTGGGAAACCTTCACTGTGGGACTATAAGTGAGGGTGTCTTGCTGGAGGTGGCAGGGTGAGGTCACCCTGGGAGCTATGATCCTGCCCTCATCTCAGTTTTCCTGGCGTGGTGGTGGATGGCTGAGGATGATGAGTATTGACGTGTGCTGTGAGATTCCGTCCGGAGGGGGCTGGGGACTTCCCTGTGTTTGCACATCCAGGCCTATTGATTTGTCCTGCCTATTCAATTGCTGTAGCCCAGGGGACCTGGTCTGCAGCTTGTAGCTGTGTAGGATGGGCCACAGAGAGCCAGGACAGTAGCTTGGAGTAGGGACAGCAGGGTTAGAGGTATATCTCAGGGGTAACTAGGCTCTAAGATGGTGCAGATGCGTGTCTCCGATACGTAAGCTTTGGTTTAGTTCACAGGATCACACTGGTGGGTCACACAACTGCTGTTTTCTGGTCTAGTCCACATCAGAGGAGCCTTGGTCTCATTTGTTACTCTGCCATCCCGATTGTCTTTCACCTATTGTTAAAATTACCTAATTCACTTCAGTTTAGGTATGTACAACGTCTCTATTTTCCCCTCCTGCTCTGATTGTCGCAGTAAGATTCCTAAAGTAAGTCGCTGCTGTATCCGAAGCTCAGCGGCTGCTACTCGAGTCTTCCTATCCACCTACTGGATAAGTGAGAGCAAATCTCACGATGCTTTTATTAACAACACGCCTCTTCATCCAATAACAGCTCCGCTATCAAATTGGACAAGTGCTGTCAACATCCTGCACAATCAATGCCACAGACCCCCCCCCCCCCCCCCCACCGCTCCCCAAGCAGCAGCCATTAACCCTTCTTGTTCCGGCATGCCTGGCCTCACTAAAATGGTGGCTCTTCTGCAGTCATCTTTCTATAATGGCCGAGTAGAATTGCCTCCAAGCAATGCCTCAACATTCAAGTAGGAGTGTGTGGCATAGGTTGTGTGATGAAGCGCTATGCAAAGAATGTCTACTTGTTGAAGGTTGTCCATTGCAAGTCACTTCAATAACGGCGCATAAATACACAATACACATTTCCTACATCTCACAGCTTGTGAAATTCTTAAGTTGTAGAACCAAATGATTGTTTTACCATTGTACCCTCACTTTAATAAAAGAAAGAAAAGATATGTGAGGAAAACAACTGCACGAAGAACTGCTCTTTTTAACATGAGCATATGTAAAGTTAGGGCTAGTGTGGACTCTTGATGTCTCTGCTATTTTCACAAATCCTATAAAAACACTGCAAACGAAAAAAGTGTTTTTATTGAACTTGAGGGGGGTGTGGTTTAGGATTACTGGAACCATTGTTGAAAGTTGGCATTTGTAAATGACAATTTTGTTGGAAAATATTTGATCATTTAGAGTAAATGTTTGATAGGGGCTCCCATGTAAGAATTTGGTTCACCTTTGGTGGATTTAGGACCCATTGGCTTAAAGTCTTTTGTAACAAAGTGTGCATATACACTATACTGCCAAAAGCATAGGCTCCCCCATCTAAATAATTGGAATAAGGTGTTCAATTTTAAAATTTCGATTTAATTTATATTGCGTATATTACACAAGTTGTCTCTAGGCGCTTTCCAGAGACCCAGAACATGAACATGTTCCCATCACTTCCATGGCCACAGGTGTATAAAATCAAGCACCTGGACAGGTCGCTCTCAGGGGCTCAGTGAAGTCCAGCGTGGAGCTGTGATAGGATGTCACCTGTGCAACAAATCCAGTCGTGAAATTTCCTTGCTCCTAAATATTCCACAGTCAACTGTCAGATGTATTATAAGAACATGGAAGTGTTTGGGAACGACAGCAACTCGGCCACAAAATGGTCGGTCACGTAACCTTGTGGGGCGGGGTCAGTGGATGCTAACTTTCGCCAACTTTCTGCAGAGTTGATCACTACAGACCTCCAAACTTCATGTGTCCTTCAGATCAGCTCCAGAACAGTGCTCAGAGAGCTTCATGAATGGGTTTCCATGTCTGAGCAGCTGCATCCAAACCAAACATCTCCAAGTACAATGCAAAGAGTCAGATCCAGTGGTGTAAAACACGCCGCCACTGGACTCTGGAGCAGTGGAGACACCTTCTCTGGAGTGATGAATGGCGCTTCTCCATCTGGCAATCTGATGGACCAGTCTGGGTTTGGCAGTTGCCAGGACAACGGTGCTTGTCTGACTGCATTGTTCCAAGTGTAAAGTTTGGTGGAGGGGGATTATGGTGTGGGGTTGTTCTTCAGGAGCTGGGCTTGGACCCTTAGCTCCAGTGAAAGGAACTCTGAATGCTTCAGCAGACCAGGACATTGTGGACAATTTCATGTTTCCAACTTTGTGGGAACAGTTTGGAGCTGGACCCTTACTCTTCCAACATGACGGTGCACCAGTGCACCAAGCAGGTCCATAAAGACCTGGATAACAGAGTCTGGTCTGGATGAACTTGACTGGCCTGCACAGAGTCCTGACCTCAACCTGACAGAACACCTTTGGGATGAATTAGAGCGGAGACTGAGAACCAGACCTTCTGGTCCAACATCAGTGTGTGACTCCACATATGAGCTCCTGGAAAAATGGTCAAAAATAACCAAACACACACTTCTAAACCTTGTGGACAGCCTTCCCAGAAAAGTTGTAGCTGTTACAGCTGCAAAGGGAGGACCGACGGTATATTGAACCCTCTGGGTCAGGAATGGGAGGTCACTGAAGTTCATATGCGAGTCGAGGCAGGTGAGCCAGTACTTTTGGCCATACAGTGTATCTACATGTGAATCAGCAATTAACCAAAGTAAGTTGGCGGCTATTGGCAAAAATGAAACTCCCGGAGATGCCCTTTGGAGCCAGCAAGGTGAAGACACCTTGTGTAGGATCAGAGGTACTAGAACATGTCTGATTACTGTCCTGTGAAGTCCAGGTTCTGCTTTCTTCTAATAACTTACCTTATTCTTACCCCTGATGTGGTACTGAGCCAGTCACGTATGTTCGTAATATAATTAGGCCACCCACCTATTTTGACTCTTTTAACTGACATGGGAGATTATTTAGTAGCAAGAGGAGCTATAAAAGTGTTTGGAGCCTGTTTATAAAACTGTGAACTGTATAAAAGTGAGGCTCATTTTGGGTCATGTCTCTTGTGCGAGGTAGAGTGTTGGCCCAATGCCAGTCTATCGCCTACATTTTGAAGATCTTCACAGCAGCATGTCTTATGTCGTCTTGTTTGGAGGCGCACCAGTCGACTGGCCAGGGACCAGTTCTTGATGACTTTCAGCCTGACCGGTCACCGGCCGGTCACCCTCTTTTGTCACTGATTCCATTCTAGTCAGTTATGGAGAGCAAAAATTGATTTTTGAACCAGTATGTAAATGTTTTTTTTTTCTTTCTGAATCAAAGCTTAACAGTTGAACATGGGATTCAATAGAGGTGAATTTCTATAAAGCAATGAACTCATCTCAGGACAACTTTGATGAAATGTTTTCACCCTCTCCAGTTGAGGACTTTACATGGTTAAAACCACACGGCTGGAGGTTCAGGTTCAGCAGCACTGAGGAGAAGCTACAGTTCACTTTGGCCAGTGTTATTGATCCAGGCAAGTTATAAAGTCACTGTTACTATAACATGATAAAAACGTTATACATGTCAACAAATCCACATCCACTGTGCTTGAGCGGTGATAAACGGCAGCTGCTTTCTGTTCACCTAAAGGTTTCTGACGTTCAGCTGGCTCCAAACATGCCATTAGCTACAAAACTCAGCAATTAGACTGATAAGTTAAAAAAGTGGCATCAATTTACAGACAATAACACAAAAAAGAAGAAAAAAAAGAATTTTTGCTCTGAATAATGTGCTTTATACTCCATAATGTACAAAAGTTAATTTGATAAATAAACGCTGTGACGTCCTGATGTGATTTTCTTCAGCTCAACCTTGAATCTACCAATATCACAACCAAATATTTACACATACATGTTCTTGAACTGTTGGAAGAGGTCTGTGCAGATATGTTGTATTTTGCACCAATCAGCTCATCTTAGTTCACAGGGAGGCAAAAAAGTTGAAGCTGCCTTGTTTGCACAAGCAAACAGCAGGTCTGGCTCGGGCCCCACACCCAGGTCAGAAGAGAAGAAAAAAATACACAAAGTCGCTATTGAAATGGTTTGAAGTCACCAACTGGTAATCAATAGTGCATGACATGTACAAATTTGTGAAAGTAACAGTACCAAGGGTGAAAATGATTCACATAAGAACTCAAACTTGTATTCCTACAGATTCACAATTCATTCCTGAATTTGAGCATTTTTTAAATGCAATTTTCCAAGTGGGGGAAGAAAAAAAAGTTGTTTTTGTGTCTATTTGGGCTTCTGTACTGATGGTGTTTGGAAAAGCAACGGAATGCCGGTTATTTACAGTTGTTTGCAGTTGTTTGCAGTTGTTTGCAGACTCCTTCTGTAGGGAAAGTATGAGTTGGCTGTTGGAGTGGGCAATCAATATGCAATAGCAAGAATACAAACAACCCTGTCTTCATTGAAGGCAGGAAGGCAGGTGTTTGTGTGCACTATTGGATCCTAGAGCACTCTGAAGAGTTTTGTGACATGAAAGTCTGGCACATTGTAAACATCACAAATGTTATGCTTTACATCATCAGCCATGGCCCAGAGATGTCAAACGTTGAACCACTTGAACGTCCAGCTGCCCACCAATGCCAGTTGCACTGCCTTCACAAACTCCCCAGTGTTCTCCGAAGCGACAGGAAAAACCGACATCCATCGCCTGTTTCACCTCAGCCCCAATACTGGCGTAACAGAGCTGACAGGCAAGGATTACATTTTCAATACCGTGCGTCATACAATCGTGTCGTTGTTACAGGGGAAAGCGTACATAATCTGTACAGAGAAGCAAAACTAGAAGTTGATGAAACCTTGGTCTTAACTGTTGACTTTGAGAAGTTTAGAAGAAAATGTGAACCTGCGGGAGTCAAAGCAGAAGCTGGAGTACTTCAGGTCCCTGTGTTCAACACGTGACGCGTGTCCTTGGCTTGAATTTCACATAGCTTTTTACGATAGTAAGAGTTGTATAAAAACTCTTCTGAGTAAAATAGTGAATCCATTAATGTTTTCTGTTTTCTGTTCATAAATAAGTGTGTCAGGACTCGTACCTAACAAAAAAAATAAAAAAATAAATATATATATATATATATATATATATATATATATATATATATATATATATATATATATATATATATATATATATATATATATATATAAAATACAAGTTAAGATGAGGACAACCTTGTAAATATTTGTCATACAGAGAGTATGTTACGTGTAACGTGTGTTGTGAGCTGTGAGCTGTTAAGTGGCTGATCGTGAGCACGGCTCCTAGGACATCAGTCGCTGCTCTAACTTAACCAAAAGAAACGTATTGTTAACATTCCTCAGCTGACCACGTTCCGGATTCAAGAGCCAACACGTCCATTCCTACTTAATGGCTCATGTTATAATTGCTGTGTTTGTGGGTGCACCTTTTTTGTTTTTGTTTTTGTTCAAACCCACCAGAGAATATGTCCATTTCTCTACATTAGATACAGCTGATTTGCATCGCCGTATATGTCAGCGGTTTTCACTGGATTTACTGTTAGACAGGTACATTTTGGAGTGCTGACAGTACTGTTTACTCTAAGTTATTCAATAAACAAGCAACGAATGGTACTTAGAAAGAAACTAAATTAGGGGTTGGTCTTTTCCTTAAGAAGAGGTAACTATGGACTGTATGAGACGGTGGGTTTTTATGGCTTTAGAAGTTTGATCCATGTGTATATTTAAAGTCAGGTGATAAAGAGCACCTTCTTTCAATCCTAAGATTTTGCTGACTGGATACAATTTATTAATAAATAAAAATAAATTATATTTTTATTAAAAACAGTGTTCTTACTAGGTCTTAAAATGTAGTACATACAATCTCAGATGAGCAGCAGATGTTTTACATCCATCCATCCATTATCTATACCCGCTTCATCCGTTTCCGGGTCACGGGGGTCTGTCGGAGCCTATCCCGACGCATATCAGGCGAAAGGCAGGGGTACACCCTGGACAGGTCGCCAGTCTATCCAGGGCCACATACAAACAACCAATCACACTCACATTCACACCTAGGGAGAATTTAGAAAGATCAATTAACCTACACTGCATGTTTTTGGACTGTGGGAGGAAGCCGGAGTACCCGGAGGAAACCCACGCAAGCACGGGGAGAACATGCAAACTCCACACAGAAAGACCCACCGGGCCGGGAATTGAACCGGGAACCTTCTTGCTGTGAGGCAACAGTGCTAACCACTAAGCCACCGTGCTGCCCTTCAGATGTTTTACACTGTTTCATTATTTATTTCTTAAATACTAAGCCAAAATACAGAAACAAATGATCAGAAACCAAGTTCACCTTTATTAGTTCTGTAAGAATTAAGAGGCCAAGTAGCAGTCAGGTCTTCTAATTAAATACACATGCTTAATTGATAATAATCAAGTGTAAGAACCTTTATAAAAGCTCACTGCTCTGGAGCAGTCGGGCGTGTGCAGCAATGTTTTTTCTCCTCACTTTATTAGGTTTATTTTTCAACCAACACAACAATTTTGATTCCATCAGTATACCATTTAAACGAAGAGGAGAGTTCAAGGGAGGATTTCAAGACAAAATAGTCTTTAATGTTTTATGAATGAATAATTAAAACCATTTTCCGGAGCCGTTGCTGCAGAGGTGGTTTTACAGGCCGTAGCATCATGAAGATGCACTTGGTTTTTCACACGCGGCTTCTGCATTTTGGCGTAGTCACAGTTAAAAAATGTGTCTTATCTGTAGCAGCGTTCACTGATCTTTTGTGTTTCTGTGTGGGTGCGTCCCAGTAGCAGCCAAACTGTGAAGTATTGTAGTCTACCTATACTTTGATGGTATTTCTGCCTTTTTTTTTTTTTTTAAGAATGGGACTGAAATTTTCCGACCATGTTCATCATTTTCAGGCACCTGGGAAAGCACGGTTAAAGCACAGTACACTGTACTGTGGAACATTTAACCAAAGCCTGACATTGACTAAACAGTAAAATTCTGACTTTTTAGACCTTTATCCCATTTGAAGTGAGGAGCTCCTTGACCCCTGCACTCCCATAGCATTGTTCCTCGGAGAGGCGTGGTTTGTGTGTAAACATATTTGAATCCCCTAACAAAGACAGTGCCAGCTGCTGCCCTCACTATTGAAATTGCATCTGATACTGGTGACCCTACTGGAGCACTGATGACAGTACAGTTGCACTGGGAGCTTCTGTGTGACGAGAAGAGTGTCTACGACTTTCCATGATTCAATATACTTTACATTTTTTGTGTATCCCATATCCCACTATAAGGCCGAAAGTATTCACTCACCTGCCTTGACTCGCATATGAACGTCTCGGGTTGACCAGTCAAGTTCCTCCACACCAGACTCTGTCATCCAGGTCTTCATGGACCTGCTTTGTGCACTGGTGCACAGTCATGTTGGAAGAGGAAGGGACCAGCTCCAAACTGTTCCCACAAAGTTGGAAACATGGAATTGTCCACAAAGTTCTTGGTCTGCTGAAGCATTCAGAGTTCCTTTCTCTGGAACTAAGGGTCCAAGCCCAGCTCCTGAAGAACAACCCCACACCATAATCCCCCCTCCACCAAACTTTACACTTGGCACAATGCAGTCAGACAAGCACTGTTGTCCAGAGTCCAGTGGCGGCGTGCTTTACACCACTGCATCCGACGCTTTCCATTTTACTTAGTGATGTTTGTCTTGGATGCAGCTGCTCGGCCACGGAAACCCATTCATGAAGCTCTGCTCACTGTTCTTGAGCTAATCTGAAGGCCACGTGAAGTTTGGAGGTCTGTAGTGATCAACTCTGCAGAAAGTTGGAGACCTCTTTGGACTATTCACCTCAGCATCCACTGACCCGCTCCGTCAGTTTACGTAACCTACCACTTTGAGGCCGAGTTGCTGACGTTCCCAAACACTTCCATGTTCTTATAATACAGCTGACAGTTGACTGTTGACTATCACAGTTCCACACTGGACTTCACTGAGCTCCTGAGAGCGAAACATTCTGTCACAAATAGTTGTGAAAACAGTCTGAAACTGAGGTGCTTGATTTTATACACCTGTGGCCGTGGAAGTGATCGGAACACCTGATTCCCATTATCTGGATGGGTGAGCCAATACTTTTTGGCGTGTGTAAGGAGTTTCACTTGTAAGCTTTAATTTTCTTTTTTTTTTCTTATGCAATAATAGCCATATAAAATTTTTAAATGATCTTTATTCAGTGTCATCTATAGCGGTTAAAGTTTGACAGAGGTGGTGAACTTGTGTGCAAAGGTCTTCAAATGTACCATAATATAGGTTTATCTTTGTGTGATAAACCTGTTGTGATCTGTCGCACATCAAAGGCGATACAGTTTAAAGACAAAATTAATTTTGATGAAGAAAGCTGTCACTGTAGATAAAACCTCTGGTGTACGCAACCAGTCAATGGTTGCGTACATCCGACTTTCTCATTCAAATGCATAAATCCACACTTTTAACTGGTTTGTTTAAACTTCATCTGAATTCATTTTAACTGCAATATATTTATCTTTTTGAACTATATCTTTAAGATGCATGTGCTAGATTTTATTTATTTGTTTATTTAGAGAAAATAATTTATGATGCAGGGAATTTCCTGATGCATTCTGCGACTCGCCTGATGACCTGGAGTAGACGCCAGCTTCCCAGTTACCATGAAGGCAATGGACAGAAAACGGATGACGCATAAAATAACATTTTTTACATGTCATCGTTATCACCAAAGTTAGTTTTTCATGTTTATAACATTTGTATTTGGACCGTGTAGTTGTCCTGTATCAGAAAGCATGTAAATGCTTACAAATATCTTACATTTGTTTTTGTTATAAAAGTTTTCAAACTCCGAAGGGATGTTGAAATATGCCCGTTGCTGTGGATTTCCAAGTTGATGGCTAATGAGTATTTGTTTAGGGAGCATGAATGTTGACTGTTACACACACACACACACACGCACACACACACACACACACACACACACACACACACACGAGTGTGAGAGGGTGAAAATGACTTGCTCTCAGGGACCTTGACAACCTTTGCCCTCCTGGCTCTTGTTTCAGGCCCTGTAATTGCCACTGACCAATGGGCTCCTGGTTGAAACTAGACCCCAGGCTGCAGCTATTAACGTCCCGCTCCAAACGGATCTTGTTTTGATTCCTGATGCTTTTATAGGTTTTGTCTTTAGGAGACATTCCTGCTCTGCACATACCGTGCACTCCTTTCTGCCTTTATTTTCCTTCCTTCCCATCTTGTGGGGCCACCCCCCACCCCCCCCTTCCTGCATTCATAAACATACACATAGCCATAATCAGCCTGTGCACGTTTGTGTGTATATGTATATGTGTGTTTGTGTGTACGTGTATACATGCACACATGTTAAGGCCACTGACCAGCCCACCCTCCTCTGGCCCCTCCTGATAGCCAGCTACACTCTATGAACTTGGCCACCCGTCACAGCTGCGTTAAGATTGAAGGATGGGGGGCCCGTGTATCCAGCTGGGTCAGAAGACATGGGTGGGGGCAGGGCAGGCCCAGATGCAGATGGTTTAGGTCAAATGGAGATGTTTGAGGATGAAGGGGGAGGGTGATTTGAGAGCTCAGGGGCACAATAACTCCAGAGGTTACTCTTCCACCCCTGGATAAATGCATTCTTTGAGTTGGAGTACACATTTGTTTTGAAGAGTATGTTGAAGAATCTTGACTTCACTAGTTTATACTGTACCGTCCAGCATTGTCTTTCTGACCCGCAGTCAGTCAACCCAACAGGATCGAGGTCAGAATGAAAAAATGAGATGAACACATTTAAAAAAGAGAAGTAAATGACTACAGGCATGAATTATAAAAAGTTGTGATTGTTTGGAAAATGCAGGGAAGACGGCCACTGTTCAGTTTGCCTTTATTTTTATTACAAACAGTATAGAGCCATATTTCACGTTTTTTTTCATGAATAATTCATTGCATTTGTCAGTCTTTTTATACATAAAACTCATGTTTTTCGGTCATACAACATGTTCCAAAAGGAAGATGTGATAAGGAAAATTTAGGGCTGGAAACGAAGTGAACTTGATAATATCAACAGTTATTTGTAATCATTGTTAAATTGCAAATCTGCAGTTTTTCAACTAATGCACAAGGAATTATTCAACTTTGTTCCTCAAAGAAAGATTGGAAGTATTTGCATATTTCATTTTCAGCAGCAAATAATGTAATTTAAAGAAACTGTTAGGAAGAAAACAAGGGAACGCTGCTAAACTGGATACCCGGGATATTTGGATCTTTGATGCCGCAGACGGCTTTGCGCCAAGACCGTCATTCATCAATAGCGGACATAAGCACATGGGCAAGGGGTGACTTTATATAACCTTTTTAGGGGAACATATGTTGCCTTCAAAGTGACATCTTTTTTTCATGGACGTTCCTGGATTTCTCAACAAGATGATCAACACAAATCTTATTCTGCCTGCGTTACAAACGTGTTTCTGAGCATGAAGAGGGTACGGGCATTAAGCTGGTCTGCTGGGAGTCCCGACCAGTTTCCAACTGAGAACATGTGGAGAATTCCGAAATGAAAAAGCAGAAACGATGACCTCGTACTTTCACACCTTTAGACGCATGTGCACAGAGGCGGGATGACGCAACACCGGAAACGCTTCATCGACTGGTGTCAACAATGTCAGAAAGCTTTCAAATGTAATGACAAGTAAGCTCAACGTGAAGAGTGGTAAAACTTTAACTGTACTAACCTTCAGAGTTTTTGTACTACAGCATCAACAAATGAAATATACAACAAATGACATATAAGAGACATTGTGCGTCTTTCTGCCACATCGGTAATCATATACACACTTGCTGCATATATACATACTTACACTTACCACGTTAAAGTAAAGAAAATAAGTCCAAAGAACCACAAATTACTTGTGGAAACTGAGCAGCTTTTTTTTTTTTTTTTTTTTTTTTTTTTTTGTCATTTTCCTTTTGCCCACCAGCTGAGAGCCATGTCGACTTCATGCTCTCCTCTTCTTCTCCATGTCTCTGTTCACAAAGGTCTGCCTTCTCTCTGCATTTTTACCATTTCCAGTTTACAGACTTGATTTATGTTGTTGTTTTTCTTTGTGCTGTAGAACGGCAGTGCAGGATGGGCGGACGAGGCTGACAGCAGCAGAGGGAGAGGAGAAGCGTCCAGAGACTTTGCTAAGGTGAGCACGTTAGAGCAGATGTCATTCATTCAGTCATTCATTCATTCAGTCATTCATTCATTCATTCATTCATTCATTCATTCATTCAGTCATGACACAAACTTTACACAATCATGTACATTGTTCATTATGTCCGTTGTTAAATTTCTGTGTCAACCTGAACTTGAAACACACATTTCTGCCCTAATAAGTTTGTCGTTTTGCAGCTGTATGAGCTGGACAATGATCCCAAACGGAAGGAATTTTTGGATGACCTCTTTACCTTCATGCAGAAAAGAGGTAAGTCCAGACTGTCCAGGAGGTGACGGCATTTTCAGTAGCATTGGTGTGCACTCAGAGAGATGTCCATCATCATACATGACATTCAGATGAATCCTCATCTGGTAGCTTTAGTTTATCTTTTCCTAACGGGTCCCCTTGTGGAGTTATCTAAATGTTGGAGTACTGCAAAAGGGAAAGGAAAACTGGTTCAGTGACCTTCATTCACCAGTTTGTTGCTTATTTCTATAGCTTCAAATTTAAATACTATGTAGACTACATGTAGCTGCTCAGCCTCTGGTTCTTCCCCCCCAAGGCATGTGGGATGACTTAATCACAACTGGTTTTTCATGCTTTGCCCATGTGGTAAAAGCAAATACCACACGACTTCCTTTTCCTTAGTCGTTTCCTGACTAAGTGAAAGAAGGAGCTGCTTCTTCTTCAGGGATTTCACTGTAGAAAATCGACTGATGCACAAATAGAGTATCACTTATTCAAATATCAAAATACACAGATTAATGGAAAGTATTTCTAAAGCATATCATCTGCACCAGAGTCTGTTTTTCTGCTTTTCTGATGTCTTGTCTGTTTTTCAAGTGAGCAATGTCACTGATCATCTTAAAATAAAAAACATCCTGTAACTCACACCACGTCGGCTAAGAAATCCTTCACTAATTCCCCTCCCGACGGTAAAGGGCTTAAGGTGTCAACAGGTGAGATCTGCTTCAGTTGATCCTGCATTATGAGAGCCAAGTAGATCTGCTACTGGCCTAAGTTATTAAGCTGGCCGACGGGCAGGGAGGCTCAACTGGCCTGGTTCTGCTTCGACCGTCCTCCATCAGACCCTGGCTGCGCTTCACTTCGGCCTTTATTAGGGAAACCTGTAGCCAGGTTTGGTGTGTGTGTGTGTGTGTGTGTGTGTGTGTGTGGGGGGGGGGGGGGGGGGGTACCTAATAAACGTATCTACCACAGCTCCCGTAATCACGCTGGGAAAGAGGCGGAAGCCGACTACCGGAATTGAGAGGACCAAAAAACAAACTTACAAATCATTAAATTACTGAGGTGTGTATTCGTGTGGGGCTGAAATTATCCCATGACCTCGGTGTTTGCAGAAATAGTGTTCGGTGGCGTGCGGAGAGACTTTTACTTTACAAATCACAGACATGGCATTTCTCGCACTGGATTAATATCACAGACGTCCTCTGTAATTATTACAAATTACCACAAGTCCCCAGATAATTCTAATCTTGTTTGAATTGGGAATGCGCCATATTGGGAGTGATTTTTCTTTTTTTTTGGGGGGGGGGGGGGGTAAATGAGCCCATAATGGGCAGCATGTGGCCTTGGTGGTTAGCACGATTGCCTCGCAGCTTGAAGGTTCTGGGTTCGGATCCTGGCTGGGAGTTTGCATGTTCTCTGACTACTGTGTGAGTGTCAGTGTGTTTGTTTGTCTACGTGTGGCCCTGTGATGGACTGGTTACAGGTCCTGGGGGGGGAACAGGGTCCAGCAGATCACCGTACCTCTGAATAGGAAGACGTTGATTGTGAAAAAGGGGCTTTACATGGAGTGAATGGTAATCGTTCAGATTCCAGCTCAACATCTGCCTCTGTCGGTAATTTATGGTTCCTAATTGTTATAGATTCTGACGCCGGCCTATTTCATTTTAATCAGCTAATATTTCTGTAATATTTAAATGCTGGAACGATTTATTGCCTCAGTCTCAAACTTGAGAAGATAGTTTATGGATGGATAGTATATCAACTTGTAAATTATACTGCGATAAATATAATATAAGAGATGAAATGAGAGAATGCCCTTTTGTCATATTGTGTTACATAATCGGCGTCCTCGTCGTTGGAATCACATTTGTCACAAAACCACCCGGGAAACAAATGCTTTTAAAGCTTTGCTACATTCCACCGGGGTCATCTGGCCAGAGGCGGGGTCTCCTTGTGTACCACGCAGCGGTAAACTGTGCATTTGAATTAATGTTCACGTGTCACTGCTGCAGTTTGGACTAGTTTCAAAAACTTAAGTCTGATGTAATTGTAAGTGTTGTATGTGCCAGGTAAATCTGAAGGTTCATAACTAAACCACCAGAGCACTTTGAATATCGCTGTTCACACTCCAGGGAGATATTCCTCCCTGGTTGATTATTTGGAAAAATCTACGTTTTGTGGGGTTTGATTTATTTTGTATTTGAAGATAAGTACATCCATAGCTTGTTTGCATGCTGTTATTTAAGAAAATAAGAATGAGACGTTGAGACGTTTAATGTGACTCATGCACGTCTTCGTTAGTGTATTAAGTGAAGCTGTGGAGCGGCGAGAGCACACTAGTTTTGGCCGTGTTTGCACTGTATTAGTATTGTTTTCCTCACTTGCTTTACAGTTATTTTCCTGGGGGAAGTTTCTTAGTAAACGTTTCAAACGAGGAATATGGACTGTGGAAATGTGCTCCTGAAACGTGCGTCAGCTACATGCTCAGGCTCCACAGCTTTAGTGGGAATTATAATTAAATAAATAGAGCCACACTAACGGTACACGCAACCCTTTCCAACAGCGCTCCCGTCGCCAAGGTGATTTCACAATGCTGGCAAGTTGTCTGAATTTTTTGTCTGAAGTTTTCTTTGCAATATTTAGATTTCACGCAAATCACGGAAATGGAAATGCAACTAGTCACACCATTTGTGCCATTTGTTGAGGCGATTTACAAATGATGATAAATCCACGCAGAGCTAAGACAGGAGGACAGACCGTCTAGTCGCCCAACTACAGGCACCAACGCACAGTCCTGAAAGACCAGGTAGGTGTGTGCCTAGGCGGTAAAACTAGGGTGAGCAGAAGCAAAGTTAAGCTTTCATAGTAATTCATGTGGAATAAGAATTTTGTAATTGTTTATTCAATCCCAAACCCCAGCAGCAGTCAGTGCGTGTCTGGTCTTGGCACCCGGAGGTCTTGTTTGGAGGGTAATGAATTAAGCAGAGCCAGAGAGGGAGGGACAGGATCTGTCGGGCCCCTGTTAGTATCTCTGCTCTGTGGCAGACGCTGGGAGTGTTTGGTTGACCCTTCGCTCAGACTGGTCAAATAGAGAATCCCCTCACGCTGGCAAAACTGCCTCTTCACACAGATAATTGGCTCATTTTGCTGTCTCATGTTGAATTTCTTACATTTCATCAAACTCTGAGTGTGAACTGACGGATAGGAGGGAAAGAAAAGAAGTAAATATCTTTTTAACAGCCCCTCCACACACGCATCCACGCAACAAAAATGAAAATACTGCACGAGTGGATTTGAAAACAACTTGCGTCATTTACGTGTTGTTCAGCTTGTCAAGCTGAGTTTCATTTCCAGTGTGAGTTGCAGTGAGTGTATCCGGAGTCGGCTTACACGGATCCAGTTGCTGCGTCATTTGTGCAAGTGAGTACTAGTTGGGGAGCACAAGGGTCAGTGCTCGACAACAGTTCTAACAAACACTACCGTTTCTCCCGGCTGCCACTCAATAATGGATGAGACAAAAGAGAGATGCACAGTGAGAACAGTAATACTTGTTTGACTGAGTTTTGGAAAGTCGAAGGCCACGAGCAAATAAAATGTCATTTTCCTGCCTGTGGAGGTGAAAATAAAACGGCTTTGAGTGCACAGTAACGGGAGTGTATCGTGGAGAGTTGATGAACCCTTCATCCAGGAGTAAAAGGTATAATTTCAGCAACTCCAGGGTGACTTCTTTACCTCACTGTTTAGACAAGAGGCACTTGGCTGACCTCTGGCGTGTCTCCAACCAGGACTTTAATCACAGGGAGGTGCTTGGCTGGATCCACTTTTTAGTCAAGCTCTTGTAGATGGAACCCTCTAATTATACTGCATCCACTACTCCCATTTCTCTTTTAGTCCTCTGAAAACGCAGAAATAGATGTAAAAACAGAGTGGAAGGATCCAGCGTGATCTCGGAGACAAATGGTGAGGTGCTTTTCCCACCTTTCCCACCTCTGAGCCTTGAGAAACAAGCAAGAGCGGAAGGAAAACTTAAGAGGGATTCCCATTTCCTGGCTCCGTGCTTAAAAACATGGCTGTGTGTGTGCGTGCATGCGTGCGTGCGTGTGTGTGCGTGCATGCGTGCGTGCGTGTGTGTGTGAGTGTGTGCGCGTGTGTGCGCGTGTGTGTGTGTGTGCGTGCGTGTTAATGGCTCAAGAATCCAGCAGCTGTCGAATGTGTCGGTGTGTAAAGAGGCCCACTTGTACGGCTCTGCATCACAGAAATGAGAAAACACGCTCATCTAATCCATCCAGGCTTTAATGACGTTGTTTTTACGGCTGCTCCTGTCAGGCCGTGGTGCGTGCTCAGGAATACCTCTTATATTTTTGGTTTTGTCTTGGCTCTCTTTACTGTTTGTTGGTCTCAGGCCCGATCAACCAGACGGCCTCATGTATGTATTAATCTTTTTGTTGCAGAAAGAAACATTAGCTAATGGGCCGACATGTACGTGTACTATAAATGCATTAGGGCGAGTGTACATAACCCTGATGAGCTGCAGCAGCGTCACTCTTCATTAGATCCATTACAGGCTTCTTGTCTCACTCCTACTGGCTGCAAGAAAAAAACCTTCAAGCTGGCTTGGCGCTATTAACCACCGCGAAGGTTTCGATTAAGCAGATGGGTGATTGTTTGTTATAGTTTGACACCCATTTGCTTTGTTATTAGAGCTGGGGGTTCAGACCATGAGGTGGGGGTGGCGTAAGTGAGGTAAGTGGCGCTATGGGTGCACGATAAAGGTAAAATTAAAAAAAAAAAAAAAAGGAGAGGAAAATAAGAGTGATGCAGCCAACTGCCCGTCAACGCTGTCCACTTGAGATGATTAATGGCCACAGGCTGTGATGGACGGAGCCTGAGAGAGGCTCCTGTTCATTGAAATCATCAGTCAGGAAGGGGGTGGGGTGGGGAGACAAGTGTTTCTTCTTCTCCTCTACCCAGAAAACCTCACACGTTGTAGTCAGCAAAGGCCAGATGATTCCTTCTTAACGGGAAGTGTAGCTCCAGCCTAGGAGGGACCACATGGTGTGCTGTCACTGCTCTGAGTTTCTTGAGGAGAACATCTCTTCATAGCAGATTTAGGTCTGTTCATAGTAATAGAGCGGTAAGCAGGACATGTCATTAGGATGCTGCGGTCTTCATGGGAGTAGAGAAAGATTTGTGAAATTGGAGGAAGTGGAGCTGGCTCCTCACAAAGCACCTGCAGCTCCACGCCTGAAGCGGTTTTCTGTTCTCTTCATTCACTCCTCATTTGTGAATTACATAACATTTTCTTTCTCCTTTTCAGCAGTTTGACAAAATAAGTAAGTCACAGTTGTATTCATTTCAAAAATGTGAAATGATTTTTTTGAGATGATAAAAGCAGTGACAGAGAAACATAAACAACTTTTTTTTTTCATGTATTTATTTGCCCAGCTGTAGCTGTTTTTTGTGGTATTTGTAATGTGGGAAAAGTAGCCTCCCAGCAGGACGTTGGAGGAAGTTCCCCGACTGTAACCCAGAGACCGAGATCTCTGTCCGCACCAATTACACCATGAATGGGCTCTGGGGGATCTCTGTGTGCATTATATTACTCCCCTGGTCAGCCTCACGCTGGCCTCGTAACCGGCGGGCTCTCTGCACAAACACCACCCCACAATAGGAACATTCTCTGGCTCTTTGATACGGCCTCATTTTCCTTTAGTTAACACCCCACAATTTCTGGAAAGTTGCAGCACCTGGTGGGTTTAACAATTAAAGCACAAGGCATTGTGAGCATATTTGTCCATTTTAGTTGACGTGTCGGTTTGCGCGTGGAAGGTTTTCTCGATCTGACTAGCTCCTAATGGCGTTGCACCAAAGAAATGTTCTTATTTTGACTAGATTCTCTAATCTGGTTGATGAAAGACTTTATCTGAGCGCACACATTTTTTTTTCAAAAGCCAGTGAGGATGTTTTACGTAGGGCACAGCAATAAAATGTAACGAGGACCTGACATTTTGTTGTCTCGTCTTTCCTTCTGTCTCGGTTCCACTCCTCTTTCTTTGCCAAACTGTCCTTCCCCCTCTGTTTATTGTGCTACAGTTACAACCACTGAAACTTGATAACACCGGTGGGGATAGGGGTGGAGGGCCGCAGTGCGGCCTGCCTGGTGAAACCGGGGGGTGGGGGGTGGGATTAAAGCGCCTCCTGTCCTACACAGGATGATTAATGATCTCTAAATAAGCGGGGGCCAACATTTTTTTGATTGGGCAGTCCTGACAGACGGCAGACAAGGGAGTGACCGCCGCGTGTCTCTACGTGTAATAGGGAGAAAACAGAGGATGAGGGATGAAGAGGGCAGACATGGACACCACGGTAGAAGAAAAGGGCAGACGGGGTGCCAGGGTGACTGAGCAAAGGTTAAAGGAGACATCAGCCAGCTTGTGTAGAAACAAGGCCATACGCTTTCATTTCCCTTTCAAAGCACTTTTTAAGTGGGCTGAAGCTGGCTGAGCTTGCCACTGAGACACAAAGTTAATCAGGCATAAGAAAACCCGAACTGGAAGCACAGAGGCCTTATTCTCAGGAAAGGGTGGCAACTCTAATGATACGTGGACGTCAACCACTGCTTTCTAATCGCTGCCTCAAGACGGACGCCAAAGGAAGCAGAGAAAATTCTTCCTTTTAAACATATGTTCCCCTGCATTTGTGATCAAACATTTTGTGGCATCTTGTTATATTTAGGCACTGAGATTATCTTTAACGTTTCTGACACTCCACCCAGCGGCTCACAAATTACAGCCCAGGCTTTGTGGGGTAAGCATCTGCAGTAGTTACGCTCTTCCTTCCAAAACAAAAGGAAATAGTAGTTTTCCTGATGTTTGTGTGTGTGTTGGGAAGGCATCAGATGAAAATCTGGAGACTTTTTTTTTTTTTTGTTTGTTTCTTTCCAGCCAAGGCTTCTCTTTGTGCCTTTTCCTCTGTGTTTCTTCATCCCAGCCCCCCCATTCCCCTCCACCTCCCTGTTATTTCCTCTGTCATTTCTGCAGACACTGATTGCCACTGTGCTGCCCATCTTTAATTAAGAGCATCTTGCACAAGGATTTGAGACTTTAGAGATGGGAGATTCTTAATCGGTATGTTCACCAGTAGCTGAGCATGGAAAAGTGCAGATTGACGGGAGCTGCTCGCTTCACTCTTATTACGTCAAAAAAAGAAATGTGAACACTAATCCAGTTAAAGGGAAGGGACTGCCATCCAGGATGGAAGGATGAGTCATTTAAAATAAATACAAGTGCGGGTAAATTGGAAGAAAAAATGCTAAAGTAACTGTAGTTTTTTTGTTGTTTGAGGAGGCAGCTCGTGATTGACATACCCTTTGTGTTCGATTGATTGCCTCAAGAAATATTTAGGTGAGTTACACAACTTACCTGATGACTAAACATCTTCATAAATCAAGAAAATTTATATTTATCTCAAACGCTTATTCTCAAGGGGATTTTGTTTTACTGTCACCAAAGCCGATTTCATGCAAAACCTACATGACTTACGTACTCTGGTCTTTGCGAGGGCTTTCTGGAGCTGTTTATGCTTGAAAAGCAAATCTCCTGTGATCAACAAATTTTCTCAAACCTCCGCTATCTCTGCATATCTGCATGTCTTGCTTCTCCATCTGTGTCCTGTGTGTGCTCTTAAAGCAACGCTTCCTGCCCTCCACACCCCTGTGATGGATGGTATGAAATGCATTACAGCCCCCAGAGGAGCCCTACACCGATACAATGGCTCTGAGCTCACTTCCAGCGCCGAGCTGCATCCCTGCTCCACACGCCACACGGTAACCAAGAAGGGAGTGCAGAGGCCTAATGGAAAAATGAGGGATGAAATGGACGTGAAAAACAGATGCCATTGCATCTTTGCCAGTTGCGTTTAAATGGATGGTGTTTGTTGTTGACACAGTTGGGTAAAGGTGGTCCTTTCACAGGTGACGCATGGCTGTCGCAAGATGGGCTTCATCTTCTGCAGAATGGCTTTAGATGAGACTTTCTGCAGTGTGCTGCATGGATTACAAAAGTAATGAACATTGATGGGAGTTTACATTTTCAAAATGGCTATATGACTCCCAACAGTCCCTTCCTGTGATGAAATATATTTGCCGTTCTCTTCATTTCATAGCAGCTGATCTTCCATATCGATCAGTGGTGCTGCGCCCTAAATGGGGCTCGTCCGAGCTGATGGCTTCATCTGTGGTGGTCATCGACTGAAGCAGTTGGCTGTTATGGGGCTTGAACACGCACTGTCACAGTCCTTCTAATTGGTTTCGGGTGAATTTCAAACCATTGTGGGAGAAAGCTTTAAGCCTAACCTTTGCAGTTAAGAGCGTTGTCACGTTGCTGTCACATAAACATTCTCGGCATTTTCTGTTGCAGATTCAGAGATGGCTGTTTGCGAGGCCAGGTTATTGGGCAGATTTTTCCCCCTCACTTGATTTTCCAGTTGTGTGTAAATATAGAGCAGAGGTCACCCACTAAATTTGACCAATCTGGAATTTACACACACACACACACACACACACACACACACACACACACACACACACACACACACACACACACAAAAGACTAATGCGCTCACAATAGACCTTTTATCATGTGGTGTCATGTGGGGTGTTGCAAATTTAATGTTGAGATAAGCATCCCGTAAATATAACAAACATACTTGTTTTTAGTGTTGTATACACTCACCATTTTATTAGGTATACCAGTTATACATATTAAAGTGGCTGATGAGTGAAGATTTTAGTAGTCTAATGAGGGCAGAACCGGCTTTCATTGACCGTTAACTCACAACACAGGCTTATACGATCAATGTGTGTAACTCCCGCATATATCAACAAAGATTTCACCTCTCACCCAACTGTGTTGACCTCTCTGGACTTGACGGTTTGACTAAAATCCAGAAAAAGGACACCGTCCATTAATAAACCTCACGGATTAAACAACGATTTTGCTGAGTTTGTAAAGTTGTATTTGTGGCGCTTGACTGTTTTTCAGATTTTAAGGGCATGTTTGAAATCAGGACTTTCCCGCCCTTAATGGCTCAATGTCGTAAATATGTTGATTAAAATGCTTCAGCGTAAGATGAGCCAACCGTGCCATCTAGCTCTGCGTCATTATTTAAATTCATCATCCCGGGACGGCACCATGGCTGAACCCTCTCCAGCCGACGTCTTCACTATGTCATCAGTTCAGGAGCTTTATTGGCAGGAGATGCACACTTTAAAAATGCTGTGAGTTTTACTCCACAGGTGGAAGGAGACCAGGATATTTCATTCATGCTTTGTGCTTTCACATCGGTGTAGTTTGAGTCGGTTCAAACCCAATCTTCACCGTTGCTTGTTAACACCAGACTCCAGAGAGCACTGCTCCTTTCCAATGATTTGAAACCTGATTTTATGGATATGACTATTCATCTTTGCTTGGGAGGTTGATGTATATATTTATATAACTTGGCAATATCAAAATGGATATTTGTCTCCTCTAAGTTAAATCTGAGCCTTTTCCAATCTTCATATTTTTATTTATTCTGGTTATTGAGTGTCTGAAGTCTTCTGTCAGGAAGTCTGTTTTACCTCACAGGATTTTGTCATGTTTTATCGTGTTATAAACTATATAATCAGTGCGGTGAACGCAGTACACCTGTGGGTTGTTGAGCTCTTCCTCCTGCCTGAGTAACACGACAGGTTTTAGCGGTTGTTTCGGTTTAACTTGAAAAATGAAGCATGTGCTGATGAAATGTTGAGAATGTTTAAGTTAATTAGGTTGTGAAGTGAACTGACGGTGGATCTTAACGGACATGTGTGGATTACTGAGTTTACAGTAATGCCTTCAGCTTTCCAAATTCACCGGCTACAAGTTTCCTGACTATGTAAATGTAAACTGGAAAGTACTAATTGGTTACTCTAAACGAAAGGCAAGTGGATAAATTAACTCAGAGAAGAAAGTCTGAAACACTTATAGATGGTTACGTACACATTTGCAGTCAGCAAAGCCATTGGCAGACTCTTATCATCAAGCTGAAATCTTAATTGGAGCTATTTTAGGGAGTTGATGGGCATGCATTAGTAAGATTTTTTTATAAAGAAATGCAGACCAAATGTTTGAGTTTTCTGGCTTTATTAGTTCTGGCATAATTTAATTTGATAGAAGTGTCTTTTAAGCGCTAGACTTGACCCTACTTTATGGAAAACATCTGCGGGAAAAAGGATACCTTCTTTTCAACCCTCCGTGTAGCGTAAGAAACCTCAACCATCCTCGGGTTTGTCCATCCACCCGTCCACCCATCCATCCATCCACCCATCCATCCATCCATCCACCCATCCATCCATCCACCCATCCATCCATCCATCCATCCACCCATCCATTCATCCATCCATCCATCCATCCACCCATCCATCCACCCATCCATCCATCCATCCATCCATCCATCCATCCATCCATTCATCCGTCTCTCTGTTGACTCCAAATAAGCCGGCGTTGATTGGGGTCTTGTCAGTTGATCTGCCAGGTCTCTGGGGATGAAGCAGACTTGGGTTACAGTTGACGAGGCTATGTCTCATTTTTCGCGCCATCTAGCCTTTTCAATCCCCCTCCCCCTCTATCTCACCAGGTGACCCATCTTTATGACCCATGAGAAAAGAGAAAGAGTCATGTTTCTTTCTCTTTTTTTGTGTTTTCCTTTCTGTGCGTCTAAAGACAACTAGCCTAGTTTTAAGAGAATAATCTGGCAGAGCTGTCAAGATGAAGACTGGTAAAAGCCCTTTAAATATATATATATATATATATATATATATATATATATATATATATATATATATATATATATATATATATATATATATATATATATATTATATTGAAAAAGTAAATGGGTGAAAAGATTTACTGCCAAGTTGCATTTGCGAAGCTTCTAATCATGTAACTGGGTTAGTAACGGTGTCATTGTGTGCAGCCTGCCGGGCTCCACTTTGAGTGGACAAGACGCATCAAAATTTGCAGCAGCTGACCTTTGTTGGGAGGTCTGACGCCACAGACGGAACCAACCGCTCCGGCCAAAAGAAAGAAATCCCCCTAAATGTTACATATGCTGCCTGTTCGCTTCATAATTCAAACTAAATACATAATGGTGTTGTCGTTGTTTCCTGAGTAAATATAATTATCTATCTTTGACTACTTCTCTTCCCCCGCACTAATTGGTCTTGTTGAGAGAGCGAGAAGGATAAAGTCAGGACAGATAAGAGACGTCTGTATTTGTCACAAAGTCATTCTGTGTTTTCATTGTTTCATTAAAGGGATGCTTGTGGTGTGCAAGTAAAAGTCACATTTGAGTTAATTTAATGTGTTTTCACCATTTTATTTTATGCTATTAAATCTGCAATGTGTTCTAATTATATTTCTTTTTATATCTTTAGTACACTATAACTTTTACTTAAAAGCAGCTTGTTTTCTCGCTCCTCTGTGATTCACCAGAGCAGAACCTAAAGGGTAATTGTCCCTCTTGTGCCGCGCATGCGTTGGGCTTCTTTGGTTCTGGTGTGTTATGGGATGGTCGTTTGGTATTTTTCCATCTTCGTTGTTGACAGAGGACGATTCTGGTTTTTCTTTTTTATGTCCCTTATCAGATTGAGGTCCATGCACAGAAGATAAGTCATGGTTGTCTCGTCTCCGTCTTTTTCTTGGCCTGCTGCAGACGTATCTCTCCAGGCTGTTGACTGACTGACATTACAGAATTAATAAAAGGACTGTCCCTTTTTTTTTTTTTTTTTTTTTTATGTGGGTGTGCGTGTGCCAACTGTAGATTTAGTGTCATGCTTGGAATAGCGGTGTACCTATAGTGCAGCGTTGCATCTAACGTCCCGTATGTGGAGGGTACATATCTTAACACTTGATATGAATTGGTCTGTCATGCGAGCAGTGGCTCTGCTTGCACTAAAGATAGCAAATTCCTTGCACTCAAGGCTTTTTTACCTTTTTTGTCCCTGGCTGAGCATTAAAAATAAAACAAACATGACCCTGCATACAGCAGGGTCCTGACAATATCCCGGCCGTGTATGAACATATAAACTAAACAGTCGGGGGCTGCGCAGATAACGTAAACTCCCAGTAAAAGTGAACCCCACACACTTGTCTTTCCTGTCGCGTCTGTCTGCCTGGAGTTAACGACCAGTTTGGGCTGTTCTTTGTTAATATTCTGAAAACAAATCCTGCAGAAAATGTAGAGTTATTTTTATTCCAAGGTGGCCGACATAAAATAGCTTAAAGGTGAATCTAAATGTGCGTTGCTGAAAGGATTTTTTTCATTATTTTAATTTACCTAGTAAATCATTTAGGAGGATGGGACACGGACCTCTTTGGAAATGGATCTTTTACCTCCGGCTAGGCCCGTGATGTCATCGTGAGGTAGGCCCCGAGAGGCGCGACACTAACGTAAGACAGTCCTGACGACAGGCGTAAAAAGCAGGAATTCATAAATATCTCATCCCCGTTGGAAGTATCGGCACTGACACTGGCGCCGTTTCTGCCTTCACGTAGTTCATCTCACTTATATCTTGACATGTGAAAATGCAAATACCGTTGTTGAGTGTTGATCCTGTGTGATGTTTTGGGATTAGTGGTTCCCACCAGCAGTCGTCCCAGTGAATTAAATAAATTACTCAAAGTGGACAGAAGAAATAATCTGAGGAGCCTGGAAGTGAGCCATGGTGCATAGATGTGGTGATTTGGGTTGGGAGGAGGAGGCGGAGGATGAGGAAGGTGTGGATGTGCTGGGGGGGCTTTTAAAGGACTCAGACACTGCCATGAGGCCGGGGGCTGTTTGTGTTGGCTGACACCTTCCTTACACCCGTAATCCAGTCTTTCTCCAGCTGGCTAACTGACACCTCCCCCTTCCTCGTTTCCTCTCCACCGACCTTCCCTCCTAAAGCACGCAGAAGCTCGCTCTTCACACTTTCCTTTTTTCTCTTTATGCTTCCTCTCTTGTCGCTGCATTGTTTTCTACATTTTCATTGACGTTCAAAGTGTTCTGGTACATTTTTTTTTTAAAAAGAAAGAAAAACACTAAGCCGTTAAATTAATCTTAAGGTCAGAAAAGACAAAGCGGCCAAAGACTAGAGGGAGAAAGAAACGTGTCCTTCTGTTTCCACTGTAGGTGGCAGTGAAACCTCACACCAGCCGGTACATTCGGTAAAATATTCATTTCCTATGTGTTGGCCGCTGTAAGGCTGTCGCCCTCTCCCTTAATTATTTAAGGAATGCCGTCAATTGAAGTCAGCAATATTTAATTTACCACCACTGGCGTCAGGGCACCCAATTGATTTATCATAGAGGCTCTTTTAATGTGAACAGCTGTTTCCTGCTAAAAATAGGTCAGGGGTCAGCCGAAATGACCTTGTTCCTTTTCTGTGGTGCCAACATTGAGTTGAAAGCCGAAACTAATAATCCAGGAGCTGAATGTTCATTTTCAATCCAAATAAACCTGTTTATGTCCATCGCACGTTGGATGTAGCCTGAGCATGTTTGACCTGCCGAAGCGTCAGAGGAAAAGGCTTTTACTTGGCTTTACTACTCTAATATTTTGAATGAATGTTTGCATTGTGTTGTATGTGCTATTGTTTAGTTGTTTTCAATCTACTGTATGTCAGGATATTATTTGTTCCTATTGTAAATGTTTTACACAGTTATTGCTGCCTAATGTTCATCACAGGTGAATTATATTGATCTCCCGCTTACACACACTCAGAGTAGGAATCCTTTAAAATGATTCTTTGGTTTTCTTGTTTTGGCTTTGTCCCCTCGCCGCCGTCTGGACCTTTGAAGGCCGTGTGGCTCAAGTGTTCACAGCAGAGGGTGGAAGGAGGACTTGGGAGTGGTTCTGGGCCTTCATCCTTGGCACTTCCCACCAGAGTGACCTCTGACTCCTGATGCCATTAATCACTAGGCTCCTGATGGCTATGTCCCTAGGGGAAAATCAGTCCGGGGCAAAGGATGATGGGAGGTGAAGCCTGCAGCCAATTACAGATTGGCTCATAGCACTCGAGCGAACAAATCAGAGCTTTAAGAGATGAAAATCCAGTAGTTGCCTACGACCGAAAGTCATGAAGTGGTGTGGTATGATCTAATCGTATCTAAAGGAAATTGTGAAATAGGTTTGAGAGTCTGTGAGGCGCTGGAGCTGTGTGAGTATGATCAGAAGAGATGTTTAGGCCCAGTCTAATTAAGCCTATTTGGAGCTAAACGTCTTCAGGGTTGGCGACGGCAACTGTTCGCAGCACTTTGGCTTCCTCGGCTGAGGGAATGCTGGCTTATGAAATCCGAAGTGTCGCTAATAGGATTTTAGTTCAATTACAGTATTGTCAGAGGTGCGTTCATGTGTAGTCGGGTCGTTTTGAGATGTGAAATCTCTGCTGCTGCTCACTAATGAATGAGTCTGCTTTCAAAACCGCCCTGAACAACTTCAGATGAACAGACGCCGCAGATATTTGATTTCTTTTCAAACACTTAAAGCGACCTTTGTTCTGTTCTGTGTGAAATTCATAATGTTTCTGGCTTTAATTGCGTGGTTCGGGGCTCTGGAAATGGCTCCCAGTAAATCCATAAAACCGGATTTTGATTTGACAGCAGCTAGTGACAAAAGCAAAGGCGTGAATTAAAGGCCAACTAACTGCTGGCCTGTCACTCTGGGGCCGGGGCCGTTGTGCATCATTTGTTGTGCTGACATTGTTCACTAGCAGGCCAGTATGAAAACATCACTTCCTGCTGACGTGCACTTTAATGCACACATCAATAACCCCTGGCTGATCTCTGACCTGTCCAGTTGTACTAATTGTTTAATGCAGGATTGATGTCCCAGGCTGTATTAGATAACTGACGAAGCGCTTGCAACAAGGCAGCGCCGGATCTGTCCTGAAACATGTTTTCTGCAAGGCGCCGAGGGACCGCGTCTGTCGTCCAGTTTTTTATGCCTTCGAATGATTATTCCTGTATGTGAGTCTGGTGCAGAAGTGCACAACACGGGCCTGGACAGTTTGGAAAATGCAACATTTCTTCCACACTTAATCCGTGATTACTTTACCTTCTTCACATATATATACTTTTGTATGTCAATAGATCTCAAATAAGAATATATCTGTTAACCGAGGAGCCGCCCATTATTGATCTGCAACGTTGAGCAGGTTGATGCAGGTATTTAAAAAAACAAAAGATGGATGAGTGTATTTAGATGATAATAAATGTGACTCGGTGATAAATAAGGGAGCTTGTTTGAGCTTCGACGTTCATGTTTGGATGTTCTGGAGGAAACGCCAGGATGTACTTTGGTTGCAACTAAAATCTAAATGAAAGCCGGTAGCTTAATGATATGAAGATCGTACAGTGCACGAGAGAATAAAGCGCATGGCGTGACTCATAAAAGAGGCTGAATTTTCCGGCCTCACATTGTGTCGGCACCACGCTGGAGTCCGGCGGTTGACCCACACGCAGAACAACGCTGCCAACGTCCGTCGCCCGGCCCAGTCAAAGCAAGATGGTTTCATTCAAGGTATTTAGTAATGTTGTGTTTTAGTATGAGTTTTAAAAAGAAGTACTTCTTTTGGGTTTTTCTCAGTGAGCACGAGCAGCTGACGATCCAGTAAAGTAGAGCGTGTTGAGGTCAGAGTCGTGGCGCCTCGGCAGTGCTGTCCCACCTTCCTGTTCTCCACATGACATGTCCATGTGTTCACCCAGGCCAGTTGCACACGGCTTTAAGACAAGTTGCTAAGTTAAGAAAATGAATTGGGGCTAATCTTGATGGGCTGATCACACTGCAATTTTATAAAGTAATTAATGAGTCCCTTTCCAGGTTAAGAGCAGCCTGTGGAGGGGCTGAAGGATTGGCTGGCATTAACTGTCAGGGCAAATCTGTACGACTCCCATGCGCCGGTTCCGGCAGCGCTGACACAGAGGGGTGTGGATTTACTCAGTACAATCCCCTAAATGAGCTTCATTATACTGGCCTATCGGGGAAACCACACACACCGGCCTCCGTGGATTAGCAGCTTGCCACAACTCGCCGGCCCCTCCTCCTGCTTCGTGCTTTACACTACTGCACATTGCACTTTTTTATTCTGTTAATATGGGAACCGCCCTCTACTCCTCCCTTCTTGCTTCTCTCCAGCCTCCTCCCCGCCACACACTCGCTGCAGGCTTCACTGCAGCTAAGCTGTTGACAAGATTAATGCAGCTGTATCAAAAGTCTAGAGCCGCTTTGCTTTGTATTATTTGTGAATCCCCTTTTCCAGGTCAAGCCAGATTGCCTTAACTAGGCTAATATGTTTTCAAGCCAAATTTGGTGGGCATGCTGGCAGCCGGCTCAGACTTTCATCTTCGCGGCATCGTCACGGCGCTTACATAAGTTTGTAGACCTCACTGAAATGCCAGTCCCGTGCATTTTCTAATGGCTCGGTGGATGAATTAGTGTCTGAAATCTCACTTGCTGCTCTGTACAAGTTCAGAATTGGATTTCTGTTCATTCTGTCCAACTCGAGCTGCATTCAAGGTATTCAGAAACACATGTGAGGTTGGTATAGTATGACCCTCTTTCATCTGTGTTTGCACAGGAACCCCAGTGAATCGTATTCCCATCATGGCCAAGCAGGTCCTGGATCTGTACATGCTTTACAAGCTGGTGACGGAGAAGGGCGGCCTTGTGGAGGTGATCAACAAGAAGATCTGGAGAGAAATCACGAAGGGACTCAACCTGCCTACCTCCATCACCAGTGCTGCGTTCACCCTGCGCACGCAGTAAGTCACGGAAACTGTTGCACATTTAATTCACTGGAACAAAATCAAGAAGTGTTTCGCTCTAAAACTGGGCGGAAACACGTGGCGTACCTGTCCGTCGGTGTGTATTAAGCCGTGCTGACATGTGACACATGTTTGTTGAAGCAGATCCGCTCTTACTTTAATCAGTTCAACTGTCCACACAGGCAAGCAAAGTAAAGAACACATTTAAGTAACGTTAATCGACAAAGACACACAAGGAGGGACTCGGCCAACATGCTGCTCGTGTAACATTTGGATTAATGCGTGCGTACGTGCTGGTATGAGCACAAATGGAAATATGAACCGTGGCTTTGAGGCCAGTTTGTTTTCGTCATCAGTCCACCGAACCGCCCCACTTTCAGTCCCACCAAGGATCGCGTCACATACATCTCATTGATTGCCGTGGATATATTGATATGACGGGGGTCAGAGTTCAGTGACTACGGTGGGATTTGACTGACAGCTTATATGCTTAACCTCAACTAAAACTCTCGCAGTCATGATATAATCCCTCTGTAGACGTAACACCTCCCTATCTCCTCCAGCAGCAGCTATCCCAAATAAACCCTCATGTATTTTTAATGCCGCCAGGCCGTAAAGCAGCATTGTTCTGCGCGCTCTACCTAATGGATGACCTGCTCCTGCTGCTTATTGATCATCGGGACTGATATTCCACCATTACGCAGTCACTGTACATAAAATGGTGCATTCATTTAAGGGAGGGAAAACATAACAGAACTGTGACTGTGCAGGTATGCTGAGCTGCTGTCGTGTGATGCGTGGCAGGCTGTGTTTTATGCAATATTTATATCGTATTATGCATTAAACCCATGTTGCCTGGGCAATAAAATAGTGCTACAGTGACTTCTGTCAGTGCTGCATGTTCACTTGGGAACTCTTAGTCTGTGCAGTTTAAATTGTGCAAAACAAAACCTTTTAAAAGCTGACATGCTGCTTGTTTATTATTAAAGCCATCTGTCAGCTTTCTCCAAACAACTGATCATGTCTGTCCGGCCAACTGCACTTATGCCGCGTTTTCATGGTGGTGCATGTACGTTACAGCGTCCAAGCCAGTCAGAATGTTTGACTGAAGTACTGTGGGGGTCATTCAGATGCAAAATGTGCATGTTCCAGTGCTGCCAGGTTAATGAGAAACCGTGCATGTCTGAAAAGGCCTTTTCACTCAGTGTACAGCTGCATGAGCAGACCCAAAGTATGCACTTGGTCTGGCCCTTGAGCAGCATTTCACATCTCATAAAGACATGACAACAGAAGCAACGTGGAGGCAGAAAATCAGTTCCGACGGTGTGGAAATTGTGGATGAAAAAGGACAAGTCTAATCATCAGAACGGCAGGTTTCGTTTTCAGGGTGGGTGCACTGATAACGCAAGTTTTGTAATTAAATGACTTGTACTGCTTTAAGACACAAAGCCCCTTTATTTAACAATTAAGCAGCACAGCAGGAGGGCGGAAAGGTGACCACTCAGACAAGACCTTTAAATACCATTAACTTGATGCTGGCCATCGTTCAGATTGATTTGAACGTCGAGCCTCTTCTGGATTCTGGAGATGACTGCTGGTCCCGTCACTGGTCTCCTCAAACCGATTCTGTATTCAACCTGTTCACAACCTGCAGGACTGTGAGCAGTTTGGAGCAGGAGCCGGTCGGCTGACACAAATACTCTCTGACGACTGCTGTCCACCTCGGGCTCGGAGGAGGTTGAGCCCTAAACCCTTCCCTCCGGGGATAACCAGGGCAGTTCTTCACGGCCAGTCAGAGTCAGCAGAGCTTCCTGACGGCGCTCATTCCATACGAAACTTGCTTGACCACTGCTGCTTAACAGATAACCATCACTGATAATAGTCACAGTTGTTTTTCTAAGCGATTTAAATGTATGGCTTACTTCTGCTGCTTTACACGACTGCATCAGCTTCCCTGATCTGCTGAGAAGTTACCTCCTGAACATGAGCAGTCAGCAGTTCCTCCTGTTGTCTTTCCACTTTCCTGTCTTTTTCTTGTTAATATTCCTGAACGAGTCGGATGACTTGTAGTGATTGTTTGTGACGTCACACAGCAACTTTTATTTACTTAAGTTAGAACTAGGGCTGCAACAGACGACTATTCTGATACTCGATTAGTCATCGACTATTGAAACCATTAGTCGACTAATTGGATTATGAATCTCGTCATTATTAAACGTCTTATTTAACTCTCAGCTTTTACATTTTGTGTTAGGTTGTGTAAATGGTGTGCTAGTTAAAAAGAATAGACACGATAGATGGACACTTCATTCAAAACAGATCTTTTAATGAACGTGGTGTTGCATCGGCCGCCGCCGCACTGCATTGCACATGTGCAACTCGGCAGCGATAGGAAGGGAGGGAGATGTCTTACTCTCCTGGAAAACGTGTGGTGACAATAGCAGATGAATGCTGTTGCTCAAAAGTAATTCTCAGCAGAGATGGGAATGAAAGAAAAGAAGACGATGTCTCACTCTGGGGTTTTTTTTGGCGACAATAAAATTGGTGACTATTTTTATTTTAGATTTTTGTCGACTAATCGTTGCAGCCGTAGTCACAACACACTGATGACCCTGCTGTGTTTTGGACTTTTTGAAACACTTGTTGAAAGAATCTCCACTAACTGTTGCAGACTAGTAAGTTGCAAGCCCTGCTCACCCTGCATCTTTCAGGGGAATGGGTTATTGTTATCAAAGAGGGAAAGCAGATGAACACAGTTGACACACCTCGATTTAGACTCAACAAGGAGGAGCCATGATTATAAACGTGCATGAGCCAGGCAGTCAGGACTGGTGCATGTGTGAATGTGCATCAAGGACTTCAGAATGACACAAATCAATGTGGTGATTGAGGAAAAATCCATTTCTCATAGCAGTTTCTCTAAGTCCCTGACAGAAACCGAACCTGCATCAACTGTACATCATAATGACGACGCTTTACTAGCTCAGTTTCCTGCCCCTGCACCTTTAATCAAAAAAGACTTACAAGCGTTATCTACACGATGCACCTTTTCTGTCGTTAAGCAACAAGAGATTTGATTGAGGCTTGCAGTTAAAATATATTGACTTAACAGAAGCTGCCAGCACATGGCATCAATGTAATATCCTTCAGTCCATTTGATTTAGAAACACGTTTTATGTTTTTGTGCAAATTCAAAACATGCTTGAAACTGCCTGGAGGGTTCTGTGGTTTAATGGTCGCCGCTGTTTGGTATTGTAGTGTTAATGTAGATAAAATGCTGTCAATGTCTCTGTTGTGATCTTAAGCTTCCATTGTTTGTTTTTCTTTTAGGTACATGAAATACCTGTACCCGTACGAGTGTGAGAGGAAAGGCCTCAGCTCTCCAGGCGAGCTGCAGGCCGCCATTGACAGCAATCGCCGCGAGGGCCGTCGTCCAAGCTACAGCAGCAGCCTGTTTCGCTTCTCGCCCTCTCCCAGCACAGCTCCCCACATCCTCTCCCCTCCCAAAATGCACCTCTCAGGTCTGGGTGCAGGGACCTCAGTGGGTCTCAATGGCCTGCAGGCCTCACCAGGACCCTCTCTGAAGAAAGGTAGGAACGTCTGAGGTGTGCAACATAGCTGTGATGACCAAAGTTCAGCCCGGATGGTGATGTAACCTTTGTTTAGAAATCTGCTGAATTTGATTTAATAAGTGTTGGTCAATAAATAATGGTGAAAGGGCAGGTTCCAGTGTTTGAGGTTAAAACAGGCCTGCTTATAGCTCTGAGACATGCATGGACGTCTGAAGAGAGAACAAGTCCCGTTTAATTTGAATTTACTTCAACAAAGGTAAATGATAATTTGCCAGAGTGCAGCTGCTGTGGACAGCAAAGGTTCAAGTGTTTGTGCCCTGAGTATTGTTGGAGAAACACCGCCCTCTGTAGCATAATTAAAGAACTACATCTCCGCACAGCCGATTGCAAACATTAATGGACATGTGGCTTTACAGTCTGCAAATAAAAAGGCCTTTTCAGACCTTGATGTATGTTTTTCCAGTTAGGAGCTCCTCTTTACACAAAACTATATGAACGTGTGTTTGTAATGACGGCGTGGTATCCGTTTTTAAAAGTCACATTCCTTCCCTCCACTGTATACCACTGTTGGTGTGTGTGTGTGTGTGTGTGTGTGTGTGTGTGTGTGTGTGTGTGTGCATTTTTAGTCATTTTATATGACTTTGTGAGTGCGTGTTTATGAAGTCCATCCAGGTGTTTAACAGTCCATGTGAACTAATCATGCCTGAGGCTTCTGGGAGCCCTTACCCTTTTACTACTGATAAATAACATGGTTCCCACACCAGGGGGGACCCTTTATGAACTTTGAAGCTTCCAGTCCACATGAGGAGGGTCCTGTTGATAACTGTCATTACGCTGCCGTGTTATCTGATGTCACTTTGACTTGGTTGGAATGTGGCTCTGCTGTTGACCCCAACAGTATCCCATGCGTTGCTTTAAGTATTGGCCTGTGTCTCACTCGCTTCTCTTTCTACATGATCATATAGAGCGGCACGTAATTGGTTTCTTTCCCTCACTGCTGTCGGTGTTGTTGCACTGCTCAAGTAAAACCAGGTCTCTCATGGCTTAAATCAGCTGTTTCCCGTCCAGAAATCAGCAGAGGTTTAGAGGTTTTCATCAGCTGCATACAGAGGAGTAATGGGGGAAATGGCGTGTAAATTCAGGGGGATTTTTGTGAGATTGCTGTGACATGTGGAGGTTAACAACAAACAAACCAACACGTGGCTTAGCAGGCGCCGGGTCTGCAGAGGCTTCCAGCGCCGCTGCAGCCGGCAGGTTCAAGGCCCAGACCGAGACTCTAAGCTGGGTGCGTTGTCCTCCGTGTTCCTGTCTGCACACGTGCACTGCTGGAAGACGGCGGTCCGGCGGTCCGGCAGCTCCTCTTTCAGCCTCGTCTTTACGTGGTTATAGTAGGGTGTTTTATGAGGGTGGAGTGAGTCCATTTAAGTTCACTCCACCCCTCTTTTAACTTTGGAAGTGCCTCTTTAAATGAACGTGCAGCTTCATGAAAACTTTAATTAGTTATAATCAATACTGAATGACAGACCTTTTCTTTTGTTTAAATACTATAATTTGCCTCGTATGCAGTTCTGCCACAGATGATTGGTACTGATCGATCTTTTAGGCGTAATCTTGTCATTAGTCATGTCAACACATCTTGTAAAAACGCCGTACTGCAGACAGAAACAGGCAGTAACTTCCAGAAAGCACCAACGATGCGTAACGGAGCCGTATTGGCTTTTTTTGTTTTTGCTCCAGTGAGCTCGTTTGCTACGAATGCTTCGATGTTGACAGCGAAGCAAAAGGAAACGACTTCTGCTTGTGAAGTACAAGTGCGTGCAACCTGACGGTCACTTCGTTTTCATCATCTAGTCCAGTCTGGTTCTGTGACGTCACAGCACCCTGCAGCGCTCAGCAGCTCGTTAAATGGTACATTTACTGAGCTAGATCAAAACCTCAAATGTTCACTCCACAAATGTTTTGAATTATTACTTAATATACTTTCAAACATAAAGAGTGACCCTTATGTACTCCAGATAAATTGAGATTTACCTCTGCTGATGTTAAAATACCATATTTTTTGAATGCCAGTGTAGTCGGTCATTGAGCAGGTTTGTTCACGGTCACCTGGCGAGACACATGGTCATCCGTCCATATTTCTGTCTTTCAGACGACCTGACGCCGTCACTCATGGCAGCGAGACCTCCCATAGCCCTGTCTCTGGGCCAGCAGCAGGTTGCTGGTCTGGCCAGAGCCGCCACACTGGAGCAACTCAGAGAAAAGCTGGAGACCGGTGGTGGCGGAGAGGGGCCCGAGAGAAAGATGGCCCGCTTGGCAGAGGAGCAGCAGCGCCTCATGCAGCAGGCTTTCCAACATAACCTGCTAGCCATGGCTTCCCAAATGCCCATGAACCTGCGCTTGGGAGCTCCTACCATCACCACCAGAGGTCAGTGTGGTCAAGGTTGTGAAGAGGGTAAAAGATGATGTTAGATGATTTAAAGGGAGAACATGTGAAGTGAGCGTTCATGGAACCGATCGGTGCCTTTGTGTG
The DNA here is from genome assembly GCA_014839995.1 of Xenentodon cancila. NCBI lineage: Eukaryota > Metazoa > Chordata > Actinopteri > Beloniformes > Belonidae > Xenentodon > Xenentodon cancila. The sequence goes on from CM026197.1 coordinate 33,449,858, forward strand.
TCTTCAGAGGAGAAGCAGCAGGACATGTCTCTCAGCATCTCAACCAATGGGAACGCCAGCATCACTGTGTCAGTGGAGGTCAACGGCACAATCTACTCAGGTGCGTTTCACAACTTTGTCAGAGCTCCAAAAAGTAACATTTAGCTCGGCGGTGATGAAAAATGACCGTATTTCCTGCGTTCTTACAGGAACCCTGTTTGCCCAGAAGTCTGGCGGGGCCCCGGGGCCGGCTGTGTCGGCGCCTATCGCCTCTGCCTCCCCTGCTGGAACCAGCACCAGCTTTGGCTTCTCCACGCCCCAAGCTCAGACCCTCAGCCCCACATCTTCCTCCTCCTCCTCCTCCAAGGGTGCTGGCTTAGCTGAGGCGGCCCCCAGCGGGTCACCCTAACTCAAGCTTCCCTCTCCACATGCTCCCCAGGCCTCTGCTCCTCCAGGAGGCCCCGGCATGAATATACAGTACAAAGAGAAACCGATAAGATTAAGAAACTGTTGCACAACAAATACCTCAACAACCCTGTCAACCTCTTGGCTGTCGAATCATGAACGTAAAGCCCGAGAACATTAGATGACAACACACACTGCTATGCATTTAAACACACACACACACACACACACGCAGGCACACAATCACACACACACACACTCACACATCACAACACTTGTTAATCTTTGTACACATGCTAAACACAATCAGTTCAGCCAAAACCCACTGACAGGTGTTTTCATAACTGAACTTGAAAAGTTTTATCTTGGGACTTTTTGTTTGTTGGTTGCCATTTTGTTGTCTTTTTTTGGTTGTGTTTTAGAAATGACTTTTATTTTAAGTTTTTCCTCTTTTTACATACCTCAAATCAAGTAACCTGCAGTGGTGTCTTTACCTCAGGAGCTGTAGTATATTTAACCTGAATCGACTTTATTTTTATATTCTTTTTGACCTAGTTGCAATCAGGGGAAGTCGGGTAACTGTCACCAACAGAACCAATGTACAGAACCCGCCTCACGGCAGTAGGCCTCCGACCCGGGACACTCAGGTTTCCCTCTCACACTGTAGCCTGTCTGAACTGAAACTGGTGACTGATTTGATGCTGTGGATCAGCACATTAAATACCTCACTTCATAACTGCCCTCACATGAGATCACATGAAGTCCACGACGAAGCTGGACGTGCACCGCTGTAGTGCACCGCTGTAGTGCACCGCTGTAGTGCACCGCTGTAGTGCACCGCTGTAGTGCACCGCTGTAGTGCACGTGTGCACGAGCGGACAAAGCTGGAGGGGAGAAACAGCCGCTCATCCCTTAACAAGAACGCGTCGAGTTGAGCCGGAGCTGGTGTCACCGCCCGTAGAGGTACAGAGCGGTGAGACGGGGCATCGCACGCCTGCTGCAGAATCACATCTGACGCGGTCACCCCCCCCCCCCCCACCCACCCACCATCCAACCAACCGCCCCCACCTCTTGGATCTGGTGGCGCCCTCCTTCCAGCTACCGCTGCAGAGCTGAATGTCAAGTTGGGACGGCGTCGTCATCAGTACACAGTTCTCAAACCTCATACTGGCCTCCGCTCCGGAGGGCGTCTTTCTCAGGAAGCAAAGTGACAACCGCAAGGAATAACTCTTAATTTTTTTAAGAGAAACAAGAAAAAAAGGAAAAAGGATTGATGCATGGAGAATGCACAAGACTACATGACTGTTTCAAGAATACCTCATCAGCCTCTCTGAGACAGAGAGCGACACTACAAACACGGGCTGCAAAGCCGCTGAGACTTGGCGCCTGAACCGAAACTGACAAGGACGTACTGACACGGCGGGTAGTTTTCAGGGACGGAGCATTGGGGGGGGCATCCTATCTTTCTCCTGTATTTACTTTCGTTTTCCCTTGGAGGGTGGGGGGGTCGTTGTCTGAGGGGAGTGGTAAATCTGCTTTTATTTTCATTTTATTTTTTAATTGTTTTCAGAAAAGTGGAGCGGGGAAGTGAGTTCCTCTGGTGTGACACTTTGCTGGACTGTTGAAAGGTCATGTTAACCTTAAGTTTGACTGTAAACTCAGAAGTCCCCGTTAATGTTTGTTTTTGTTTTCACGGCGGTGGCGCAATGATATGCAAGTGTACAATCATGTGACCAGTGTTAAAATACGTTAATCCTCTGGTTGTTGCACAGCTAGATACCAAAGACTCGGGCAGTTGTTTCTCCTCCTGGTCGCATCTGCTGCGGTCAGAACCTGGTGGGTCCACATCTGCTCTGAACCCAAGAAAAAGGTTCCTTCTGATCTCTAAAAGCGATGAAAATCATCTTCTGGGGCTGCGACCCGCCCCTCTGACGTTCTCTGGCGTCCTTCAGGCGTGGAAGGACATGTGAATACGTGCAGACGGAGGAGACATCCCAGAGTTGTTCAGAACAAACTCCACGGCCTCCTGAACGGCTCCTTCGTGTCATTTTGGACATTATTGGGGCTGTTTTAGTTCTTCTTTTCTAACAACAGACCCCCAGTAAGTCAGTAACTGTTGTCGCTTACCCAGAATCCCGGTCCCTTTCATTGAAACCACCAGTTCCTGACGCTCCACAGGCGGGACATTTTGAAATGTCATAAAAGATGAACTTGGATTTTTCTAGCTTCACGTGTGTTGAGGCACTGAAGCTCATAGAAACCCAGTGAGACCGGGCGGGCCGCCTCGCCCGTTTAACTAGATTGTATTTTATCCAGTGCTGGTTGTCAGGTCTGGAGGACGGTGCGCTGTGCAGGTCAGGCGGGGTGGGGTGGGGGCGGGGCTTGGCGGGGTGGGGGGTCAAGAGCGGTGCAGGTAGGCCTTCAGTCTACCCTTCACAACCTGGTGTAATAAAACAAAAAGCTGTATTTTGTAAAGGTGATAACATAGATGCTGCCTTAAAGTAGTCGCCAGTGCAGGCTTCACTTCTCATCTGGGGGGGGGGGGGGGCTCTTCAAGTCTAATCCCTTTGAGAGTCACTTATTTCATTAGGAGGCAATTTAATCAGATGTTTGACTTCAGTTGTCGATCGTGCTGTTGTGTAAGCAACGGACTCCTTGATATTTATTTGTGTCGTTTCTCCCGGTGGACCTTGCTTCTCCCGGTGGACCTTGTTTCTCCCGGTGGACCTTGCTTCTCCCGGTGGACCTTGCTTCTCCCGGTGGACCTTGTTTCTCCAGGTGGACCTTGTTTCTCCCGGTGGACCTTGCTTCTCCCGGTGGACCTTGTTTCTCCCGGTGGACCTTGCTTCTCCCGGTGGACCTTGCTTCTCCCGGTGGACCTTGTTTCTCCCGGTGGACCTTGCTTCTCCCGGTGGACCTTGCTTCTCCCGGTGGACCTTGCTTCTCCCGGTGGACCTTGCTTCTCCCGGTGGACCTTGCTTCTCCCGGTGGACCTTGCTTCTCCCGGTGGACCTTGTTTCTCCCGGTGGACCTTGCTTGTCCCGGTGGACCTTGCTTGTCCCGGTGGACCTTGCTTCTCCCGGTGGACCTTGCTTCTCCCGGTGGACCTTGCTTCTCCCGGTGGACTTTGTTTCTCCCGGTGGACCTTGCTTCTCCCGGTGGACCTTGCTTGTCCCGGTGGACCTTGCTTGTCCCGGTGGACCTTGCTTGTCCCGGTGGACCTTGCTTGTCCCGGTGGACCTTGCTTCTCCCGGTGGACCTTGCTTCTCCCGGTGGACCTTGCTTCTCCCGGTGGACCTTGCTTGTCCCGGTGGACCTTGCTTGTCCCGGTGGACCTTGCTTGTCCCGGTGGACCTTGCTTGTCCCGGGGGACCTTGCTTGTCCCGGTGGACTTTGCTTCTCCCGGGGGACCTTGTTTTTAAAAACACTTGACTTTAATCCTTTAGGCCGTGTAACTGAAACCATTTACTGTTTGTGTTTTTGTCTGCTGTGTCCACGGTGACTGTTAGATAGTGTAGCCTCGGAGCCTTTGTGTGTTTGTGTGCGCGAGTGAGTTCAGAAAAATGCAGGGAGGATATGTGTAAAAGCGTTAAAGATGCTGCAGGTGGCGCCACCGCCGCACCTTTGGATTTGGATGCGCTCGTTTCTCCTGGGAAGCGCTCGGCAGGGACGCAGGCCCGCTCGGCTGCGGAAGGATGCTCCGTTGCTCGCTGAGCCGAGGATGGAGAGGGTTGAGGGTTGGGCATTCCCGTTTCCGCTCCGGTGAGTGGGCCTCTCTGGTCCCTCCACGGTCAGGCCTCTCCTGCCACCCGACTTGCTGCGTGGATCAGTGTGCTGTATGTGATGTGTTGTGCCTGTGTCATACAACAATACCTCAGGGCGGTGGGCTGCACTGACTGTTGCGTTCGATGTGGAAGCTGCATTGAAGGACGAGTACTGACAGGCTGTGATCACGTCGCTGAATGCTGTTCTGGATTTGGTCTTGCATTTTTAGGTTTTGTCGTCAGTAACTGCAGGCGCGAGGTCTCATCACTCAGGAAGCTGTGAAGTCTGCAAACTTTTTTGTCTCTTTGGTGATCTTTTGGAGTAAATTCAGTTTTTAAAATTGTTTAAGGACTAACCTGAATCTGTGTAAAAGCAGGTGCATATGCAAGTGGTTATAAAATACCTCATTTATCATTTTTATGTTGTTTTGGCTTGTACAATGCTCCGTATATTAATTCAACTGTGGGGTTTGTGCATATTTTTGTACTGTTATTATGGACATGATAATAATGATATTACTGATATTATAGTTTTCTCTTTGATTTAAGCAAACAAAAAAAAATGGGGCAAAACACACGAATGCTTGTAAAAACTGGTTTGTGCTGATTGTATTTAAGAGGAGCACTTTTCCAAAGTGGTTTTCACACATTCAGTTTTGTTCATATTAGTTAATATAAAGATATGGTTCTCAGGGCTTTAAACTTGTATGTCATGATAAAGTTTTACTTTATATCTTGCTTCCCTGTGTGTCTGTTTTCTTTCTGACTGGTTGCCTGCGTGCAAATGGACCCAACTCCCATTTTTTATCATTTTCTGTAATTTTCTTCAGTATTTGAAGATGGCGGAAAAATCCCACATTAAGTTGCACCAATTGATGTTTAGTAAATTTCCTCTTTTACAAAGGAGGCAAATGAACATTTCTGTGACGGGTTAAGTCATTTTGTGATTATGAAATATCTTTTCTACTATAGCTGGGTGTGTCCGCCTTTTTCCATGAAACACAGACCATTTTTTAGTTTTAGGAGCGTCTGTCTGAAAGAAGCTTTTTTTTTTTTTTTTTCCAAACCCACCATGTGATGCAACCCACCCCCACATTTAGCAAGCAACAGGTTCCTTGTGCTCTTTTAAAAGAAATGTCACAAGTTGTGAAAGTTTTGTCTTCCTGTCAGCGCTCTCGGTGTCACCAAGAGCCAGTCAAACGGATGTTGATGCCCTGCAACTGGCTGCAAAACACAAAGAATGACTGTGCAACTTCATTTGGCTTTTCCATCATTTGTCCAGGCTTCGGAGGTGCAGCGTCCTGCCCGTGGCCACCGAGGCTCAATCAGGGGCCCTTCAGGTGGGAGCGCGACGGACTGCGCAGTATGCCACATCCACACCAGATAAAGAATGACAGTAAAGTGCAGAATTACAACAGATTTCTATTTAATTAAAAAAAAATCTTATGACATTGGACTGTTTATTATACAGTCATGCAAAGTTGTGACGGCCAAAGATCATTCCTGCTTATCTGGCATGTCCGTTCAACTGACGCGGGATTATATGGTCCCTCAATCGCACCTGGCAGCATCAGCAGGGTTATAAAAGTCACTGGTCCGGGAAGTAAAGTACAGTGCACACCCGTTTGTGCAGGAACAAATTGAAGACGTGTGATTATAAAAAAACGTGGCTGAATATCGCAAGAGATGAGTGCAAAGCTCATCCAGCCATTCACACTGTCGGCAGCGCAAATTCAAATCAACCAACCGTTCTGTCGTTTACAGACCTGCACAGGAACTGAGACAAGTAGCTGTTTAACTTCACAGAAGAGGAAGGTTGACGTGAAATCATTTCTTAACACTTAAATAAAATAAGCAAATACACCAGTGCTATTTAAATCAAAAAGTGGCTGCATGTGATATGCAAAAGCTCGTCAAATGAGGTAGTTTAAAGGACAGAAAACATCACAGGAAATGGATGCAAGGCACTTTAGACACACGTTCCTGCCACGGAGTCCCTCCAACACCGTTTGCTGCTCTGCCTGAGCCGATGTGGTTCCAACAGTTTCCACAAGCCAGCGAGGCACCTTCACCTACATGTTAATATTGTAGAATATCTACGTACTCGCATGGATAACGTCAGCCACAGCTGGCTGTTTTCAGCACTGGTATTTCTTAAACATTCACTGCGTCGTTGGTTAAACTTGTCCAACTGCATCTTACAGGCCGTCAGCGCGATCATGTCTAGTTCAGGGACAAGCTGCTGCTGCTGCCACAAACACAGCTGTAAATCAAAAAACATACGTGTCATACCTGAGCACACGAGACTGAATTTTACATCGGATGCAGACGACCCCCGTCTTTAGGCGGTCGTGAGTCTTCATACAAAAATAATTTATAAAGTCACATCAACAACTTCAGCATTCACACAGATGTTCATATTCTCGCAGGAATTCAGGAACAGGATATTCAGTTGTTTCCATGTCATTCGCTCAAAAGTAAGACACTCCTGATGAGGACAGCCACGGCACAGAGCCAGACCGCCGCGCTCGATGCCCGGCCCGCCGCCCGGCCCGCCGCCGCGCTCCTCAGCTCCAGGTTGTACTGTGCCAGGACTTTTCTGTATCCTCTCTCCTCTGACACACATTTGTAATTTCCCACCTGCTCGGGGCTCATGCTGTCGATCTGAAGAACACACTTCTTGTCCATGTGGCTGCACTTCATACTCTTTCCATCGCCGTTTTCCCAGGTGTACCAGGCATGCTGGGACATCACCGGGCAGTACAGGAACAACTTGGACCAGAAGGGTACCTTGATGCTGATGGCATCCTCTTCTGAGAACGCTGAGGAAAGAGCACAAGGAGATCTAGCATTGAGATGGATGGGGTTTATTTTGTTTTTGTTTGTTTCTTTTCTTTTCTTTTCTTTAACCTATTTAGTCTATTATGTCACCAGAGGTGTGGCCAGCTGTATCACCAGGCTGTGGACATGACAGGAGCGTGCACACCCATCAATAAAACTGATGATATGAGTAAGAAGAACTCAAAGGTCGCAATAATGGCCGTAACTAAGCGGGTGTTTGACCACATGCAACGTTTTTACCAGCTGCTTCATTGTCAATTCTACCAGATGTAAGATACATACAGAGAATCTAAATGACGTTACTCTCAAACCCTCGGTGCTGCACAATAAATACATTTTAAACACAAAGTGCAAATTAAAAAGAAACAAGTTATAGCATGATTCAGTTTCAGGCTTTGTCATGTGAAATGCAGTCTAAGGAAGTATTACAGCTGCAGGGAGAAGCTGTGGCTCAGTGGGCGCACTCAAGAAGGTTCCTGGTTCCTGGTTCAACTCCCAGTGGGAGTCTGTTTGAGTGGTGCTTGGATGTTCTCACAGCGCGTGTTTTCTCCAGAAACTCTGGCCCTCTTCCCACACTCCAAAAAAAACCGCGCGTCAGGTTTTATGGTGACTCTAAATCACCCACAGCAGGGGACATGTGACCTGTCCACCACCCCTGCCTTCCCCCAAAGCAGATCCCTGTGACTCTTAGTAGGAATAAGGAAGTATAGTTGAAAGGTGGATTTAAGTGCATTTGCAGAAATGAACACAAAAAGAAAAAAAAAACGTCGGCATTACAGGGGCAGGCGCATCGCGTTGCATTTGGCAAAAAAACCCACCAAAAATAGATTTGTTTTTCTTTTTTTTCTATTTCCTGAGCTAAAGGAAGCCAGAGCTGCCACCGAGCATACAGACATACAGGTGCTCTGCTGCAGTGTTTATGAAAGCGGGAAGTTAATCTGCTGGGAAGAAATGAAAGCTGAAGCGAGCCGTCGCCCAGCACGGCGTGGTAGTGGCAGCGTAGAGCGGAGCGCGCCCCAGAGGAAGTACGTCAGGAGATAACGTGCAGCTGAGGCCAACGCCACATACATGACGAGCAATAATTAACACGCAGAGAAAGTGCGATATCAAATAGCACCATGCGCCTCCTGGTCTATCAAAGATTATTACGCTTATCTCTGCTGGTGTGTTTGGAGTCTTTTCATCCTGGTTTTGCATCAGACCGCTGATGGGACTCCGCCCCCTCATCATCTCAGTCGTGTCAGGATGCTCATATTTGTGGTTCTTGACCCTGCCTGTTAAATGATGACTGGCTTCTGCTACATTCCTGCCGGTGAACAGTGTCCCTTTGTGATCAAACACCAAACCTGGAGTTTACTTTGCCTGCTGTTTGCGTTGTGTCGCGGAGGCCTCGTTCCTGAGCAGATCTTCTAGTCCGCACCGACTGCATTCAAGCCAATCACATGTACCACACGCCAACAGACTAAAGCACTCAAGACGAGGGTTTTCAAAGCATCTTATTTCTTCCCAGTCGGTCAAACGTTGTCCACCAGAACCTGTGACAACACAAACCCAGTTGGTTGCCCGTCTCTTGTCCCACCTCCCCAAGTTTCTGATGAAGCTTAACGGCAGCAAGGCACCAGTTGTGGATGAGACCCGCCCTGAGTTCCTTAAGACTCTGGATGTCGTGGGGCTGTCTTGGTTGACATGCTTGTGTAACATCGCGTGGACATCGGGGACAGTGCCTCTGGACTGGCAGACCAGGGTGCTGGGAAGCTGAAGACTGTGCTCCAACGATAGAAGGATCGCGCTCTTCGGCCTCCCTGGTGAGGTTTATTCAGGGGTTCTGGAGAAGAGGGTCTGAACCTCGGATTCAAGAGGAGCAGTGTGGCTTTTGTCCCGGCTGTGGAATGGTGGACCAGCTGTACACCCTCGGGAGGCTCCTGGAGGGGGCATGGCAGTGTGCCCAACCGGTCCACTGTGATCTGTGGATCTGGAGAAGGTATCGCCCGTGTCCCTGGGAGGCTCCTGGAGGGGGTTCTCGGCTAAGTTTAGGCAGCTACACTCACCCAGAGTAGACGTTATCTACGAAGGCCAAATGTGGGCTGATGAAAGCTGCCGGTTTGGTTTCTCCATCAGGGGGAAACGCTTCTGCTATCTGCTGCTGACACTCACTGTGTGTTGTTGGTGCGCAACATCCTTGAACATTCACATCTGAAATAACCGACGTAGTTTAATCTCAACAAACACGGGACAACGCAAAGGTCTCTCATGAAGCCTAAAGTGACGCAGATTATCGACAGGTATTAATAAAGTGGTGGTTTTGGTGGGGGAAAGTATCAAACAGGAAGTTTTCTTTGCTCTGAAAACTGCTACAGAGGATGTGAGATAAGCCGAGCTATGAGCGTGTCGTCGCGCTGGGAGGGCCACAGAAACGACCTCCGTCTGTGTTACACAGGCTTCAGCGAGCTGACTTTATCACTGAAGCAGCATTATTTCATTTAAAGGAAAACACAGAAAGAAGGAGAAGTTCCCCACCTTGTAAAACCAACTAAACCACAGCGAGACCAGACTGATGAGAAACGCATCATCATCACGTGTGTCAACCCTGACTCCAGCCGTAATGAGTTCAACATCACGCTTTAGGACCGCTGAAAGGGAACTGATGATTGAGTCACAATACAAAGCAGCCCACCAGGCTCCAAGCCACTACGGTGCCACACTCGTTCATTCAAGACTACTAACATTAACTGGTGATAGGGGGGCGATGTTTGATTTAGGTTAATTGTCTTTTGGCTTGTTTTGCTGGGAAAAAGGAAGCAGCCCAGTTCCTCTTATTCACCATTATTTATGCTGTGAACCGATAACAGGAACGGCGCTGTAAATGCAGTATTTACACCCCGAGCTAAACACCATCTGGATGCAGCTGATTACAAATGGGTGTCATATTTCTTCCTGCATTTAAAAGGCCAATAAGCCTTCTCAAAATGTTCTTCACAAACTGAGACATTTACGCAGCAGTTGAACAGTATTGATAAAAAGCTTTTTAAATGTATATAAAACACCTACAGTCCACTTTTATTAAAAGAAATACGTGCTGGCTCATGCAGATATATTGAGCACTTATCAATATGTACCTTTATTTGAGAGATATAGCCACTTTAAGCAGATGGAAGGGTCACCTCCGGTCACAACCTGCCGACTGGTCCTGCAAAACAAACACAAGTACACTAGTTACATGAAGGATGTGAGAGAACCAAGGCCCCTGACTGAGAGCAAATAGGATGTCTGAGGCTGCCTTTGGGTCAAAGCTTCACGCAGGAAACACAGATGTCACCTTTGCTGCTGAAGGAACTCTTACCTGCAACCCACTGCATCCTAACATGAAACGCCTGAAACGTTGTGTACAGTTAAACACAAGTCATCCACACAAGCTGCTGCTGGATTCACATCTTCAAGGTTCAAGCGTCCCGTTTGCATACAAACCACCCACAACGCTTCTCCAACACTGCGTTGTGGAAACATTAGCTCCCACTGGGAATGTTCGACCGTCGTCAAGAACAAAAAGGACGAAAAGCTCATCGGGCCGGCTCACTAGGACCTGATCGCCATGAAGTCTCGAAGATATCAATACGAGAGGTAAAGCTCGGCTGCAATTAAGTCATAAAGACAATGATCTATCTATCTATACATACATATAGTCACAGTTGTAACTACATTTAAAGTGAGAAAAGATGTAGATGTTTTGCGGTGACACGTAGTTTCCTGTCTCGGTTCCACTTCAACCCACTGTGTGTGTGGGAAAACACCGATAACTCTAAATTAGTCTGACCACTTTGCATGATGTTAAAATCCCTCTCTGGGCTCACAGTCATCTACCACAGTGTGAATGCAGGTCTTCTTAATGTGCAGGAGGTGTGAACTGCATGTAGGTGAGAGGCGCCGTTCCTGCACGCACCAACTAAACTGAGCTAAACCGCTGCAGCTCACCTCACTCTAGTTCCCCTCATCGACATGTGTCCGGACTACAGAGAAAGAGCAGGTGTTTCATATCCACTTTCTTTCTAATCTCATTGTACTGTCTATAATGACAATAAAAACTTTCTATTTCTATTTCTTTGAACAGAAACCAAGTGAAAACAGTTATTTCCCATGCAGAGCCTTTAACAAGGATATTCAGTCAGCTCGCCCTGGAAACTCCAACACCCCACGCAAGCCCCAGGAACCCCGCAGCGTCATAATAGCAGGAAGGGTTGAGAATGTGTTTCAGGTTCAAGTGAATCACGTTATAAAAACCAGAGTTGAGAAACTAAAAACACCGCTACGACCTTTGTCCAAACGCACTTTTACTTTTCTTCTTTTACTTCAAACACGAATTTCCCAGCTTTTAAATCCTTACACTTTCATTTCCTATAATTGCCTCCTGCGATTTAAACCATGATTTTATTTTAAATGATCAAAATAATAAATATAATTACTACATTTAAACATAGCCCCCGCAATCAGGTTTCAATCAAGGACATTCTGATTTCCACTGCGACTTCCACTGTCAATAGTCCAGAAAGTTTCTAGGTTTCTAGAAACATTTGAGAGCTAAATACAACAACTCCAGGGATCAACACACAGATGAATGTGTTTCCAAGTCCTCAAATTATTTTACTTTCTATCATTATTAAATTGTTATTACTATTATTTATTTGTAGCCCAACAACAGGCTGATTTTGGGAATCAGGTTTTGGCACTGCACCAGTTTGCACCACAAATCTGACACCTCGTCTTTGCCAAACTCTTTCGTACCTCCTCCATAGGTGCCTCTGCTTGTCCAGTGATGTAGTGGGCAGGAGTGTGGCGGTAGTCCATGCTCATTCAGCTACCTCGTTTTTTCATGGCATGCAGAATTGCATTATCACGCGAGTGACGGGGGAGCTGTTTGGCAAGAGTTGCATGTTTTGTCATGTTCGCTCACCCTTACAGAGGTCACCTCCCCCCCGTTTCCCTGACAAATGCTTTCAGACACAAAACCAACTGATTTAACAGCTGGCAACACAGTAGCGGAGAGACAACGTGACCACCCAGACAGACCTTCAAATGTCACGTCAGTAATGCTTCCAACTTCCAGTTTCATTTGCACCAAACATGGGACTTCAGAACCTCTAACTTCTTCATTTTCGTCGTCTGGCTGCTGCTGTCATCCGTCGTTTTATTCTTGATTCTATATCAATGTTCTAACAAGAGCTGCAGGACCTGCTGTTGCCTCCTATGGAACTGCTCATACCAAAGTATCTCCAGCTCTCTCACTCGTTCCTGTCCCACCTCAGAATCAGCTTTCCTCCAGTGAAAAAAAAGGTTTTTGGCATTTTCATAGCGCTAAAGCTGGACCGTTCCCCCCTGTCTGAAAGGGGTGTCTATTACTGCCGCGTGTAAGAGGACGAAACGTAACCGTTCTGGTTACGCGCAGCTGTATGATGTACCTTCGCCGTCCCGACAGCGAGATGTCCTGTTCGCCTGTGATCTACTAATAAAACAAGCTCCACTGTTGGCAGTGCGGGTACAAAGTGGAGCTTGTTTGGTTGTTACTCTGAAGACAAACACCTTCGAGAGCAGGATAAGTGTGCCGCAGAAGGGCTCGTGAAGGCAGCTGTCTGCCATCATCACCGAGTGATGAAATGCTGTGGTTCTGACATTGCTGAGAGTCATGTGAGACACGCAGCATGTGTGGGTCTATTACCAAGTGACCAATCCTGCAACACTCTGGCACGCTGTGTGGCTGGCCTCAGATCAACCTAGAGTGTCCGGTATGATCTCAAGTTACGCCGTTGAGTCTTCAACACCTAAGTGGAATGGAGCAATGTTCCTGATGACTAAATCCACTTTTGTATGTGCACTGCAGACATTCATTGTGCTTCAACACGTTGCACTGATTACACTTACAGGCATTTCCGCTGCTGGTTCAAGCGGTTCTTACCGTTGATCTTCAAGGGAGTGTGGAAATGAAACAACACGCAACAGAAACAAGTCACAGCCTGGTAAAATAAATTAATTAAATCAACCCCCCTCGATCGTGTGTCACAAACCACAGAAGTACCAAACTTCCTCATCCAGAGTGATTTACACGTGTCCGTGTGAATCATCCACTCGTACGTAACATAAGAGTGCTTTTGCGAGAGCATTTAAATCCCAGCACCATTGAACTATGGATCGTCTTGTAACCTTTGACTTCACGTCTGTGTATTTACACCGGACGTTTGCAGTTCCACGACGCTGATGTCTTACCCTGTCTCACTAGAGCAGTGGGTGCTGTCCCAGACGCAATAAGGATCCCTGGACAGGACGCAGTCCTCACAGGTGTTTCCATACTGGGCACAGTTTGCCACATCAAGCTGGACAAGTTCACTTCTCGTACTGACATAAAGTTTTCTCTGCAATGAAGCAAAACGGGTTATAAATGGTGAGGTTCTGTATCTCATTTTCACTGACAGGAATTGTCCAGCGCTTGCGTGTGTTTGGATTGAACATTTGTGTGGGAAGCACTGCGTTACTCACAGTGGGTGGGTGGAGCATGAGACCGAGGATGTGGGCGCTTTGGTCAAACGGTGTGTATTCAGCGACGGGGAACAAATCATTTTCACTCTGCACCACTTTGTGAATCCTCCCATCAGCTATTTAAGGTATAACAAAGAGGAAAGAGGATGTCAGCGACAAAGATTACGTTTATTCACATCTGAACACCCCAACATTACCTAATCCCAAGGATGGCTACATGATGAATCTTCTGCTTTATTGAGAATGTGTGTAAACCTTCAGATAAACGCAGTTACATGGAAACATTATGATGTGTTTTTATAAAAACAGCCTGCACAAAAGCTATTCACCAGCCTGAATCACGGGCCTTTAAAAACTCATTTGCAGAAATGTTGTGAGTTATAAGTAGATGTCAAGCCATGAACAGCTTTAAAAGCAAACCAAACAGCCTTAAAGTGAAATGTGTATTTGAAAGACACCCAGTGATGTTTTTCTGGCGTCAGCTTTAGTTTCCCTGCAGTTTTAGATCAGGTTTTACGGATCTAAAACTGAACTACACACAGAGGTTTCTGAGATACAGGAAAAAGTCCAGTATAGTCGTTAAGTATAACAATATCAGTGTGCCGGTAGTAGACCACCAAGCGCAGAACGTCTTTATAAAATTAACAAAACTTCAAGTGGCAAGAAAATTTTTTCCCCCTAGATGTCTTAAATCATAAAACACCTTCACCTTCATCTAACCCACGAGAAACAACACACACGCGTTTTTAAGGTGATAACATTAGAATCTCAACCAACTAAACATTCCCAGTGATACAGGGAGGAACTGAATCCAGAGTTGGTCGATTCCTGGACCTCACTGGTACGTGCTCACAGCCGCTGTGTGTCAGGAGGAATTTTGGACCATCCCTGTTTACAGGAACGGCTTCAGCTCGGATACACCGGTGTCTGGTACAAACAGCTCTCCGAAGTCACGAGCAGGCATCTGAGGTTAAGGTGTGGGCTTTGACTGGGGTCTGTTTTCTCTCTTAAGGTTTGCTGTAAAGTTATCCACCCACTTCTTAGGAAGAAAACTCTTTTATGAGTCAAAGCAGCTGCTGCACCTCCAAACTCATTTCATTAACCCTTTTCATCTTACAAAAAGGTACAATGTTAATTGAGGTCCTTTTAATATTCTCCAATAACCCTCTAGAGTTGAAATTTTGAAATTTTGAAATTTCAAGTATTTTGTTGTCTTCCCCATGAAGGGTTAACTGACCTCCAGGTGTGAAGTTCAGAGATGAGACGAGCATTAACTCTTGTTACTCATTAAACTCCCAACAAATCATATGAGGAGGAAAAAAACTGTTCTCACAAGATAGCAGCACATGATTAAGTATGTGGTAATAACCTAAAAGCAAAACCAAAAGCACGTCTATGGAGACAAACTGAGTTCAGTATATCTGTGCGTGCGTAAACCTGTTTGTGTATTTGTATGTGTGATTTGTAAACCGTAAAAAACATTTTGTACCTAATTTACCTGAAGTTAGGGACAAAATGATTATTACAAATTCCTCCTACCTACACAAATCGTTAACTAGGCATGCACGAATCACCTGATACAAACGCACAAACCTACATTTACGCACAGATCAGCACGAATCACAAATCACAAATCTTTTTGGCGTCGGAGGCGTGAAAAGAGTCTCAAATCTCCCCGTGCTGATCAGAGCGTAACCGATAAGTAGTAGAACAAATCAAGGGCTTCGCACGCAGATATGATGAGTTGATTTTCTCTCCATACACATCTGGCACTTACTGCTATGACCATTTCTAGGAAGTTCTTATATGAGAATTTTCCTACGTGAAGTCGCTTGTATTAAATAACCGATCAGTTCTCAAAAAGAGCGTTGTGTGACGAATCCACAAAGACAACATTTATACCTAACAAATCCCACCACACACCAACAGCTGCTGTGGATCACACCCCGCTGACATTTGTAAGGTGAAGGACTTTTACGTTTATCGGAATAAAGACGTTACTGGAAACGTTCCTCAGTTCACAACAGTTAAAGGGAACGTCATCACTATGATTTATTTAACCGTACTACTCACCTAGACTTAGGAAAATAACGGTGTGAAGGCTGTTCCCCTTGTGCTGGGAAGCGTCAACGTAGATGCGAGTGTAGTTGTGATGTGATGTGAGAAGAGGGTGGGACTTGTTGACAGGCGTCACCCATTGCTCCATCTCTGAACCCTTCTGGATGGCCCTCAGCACATCTGATTTGAGCTTGGTGCTATCAGGAAGACACTGAGGAAACGAGGTGCGTGTTTGAGGATGGCCGGCACAAACTGAATGTTCACGTTCACAACTGTCAAGCGTCCTGTTGCTCACGCGGGAAAGTCTATCGTTCAAAATTCAAAAGTCACAGGAGCTACACGAGTCGGAAGAGGAGAATCTGCATGTCATGCAACATAACCGGAATACATTTGTGGCTAAATGTGCTGTCACGCTTTTCACTTCGGGCCGGTTCGGGCGGCTCTTACCGTCCTCGGCCTGTCAGTGGGGTTTTCGGGTGTGGAACCTTTTAATGGGGACTCGGTGAAGATGTGTTGGATGTCTTTTATGGCGTACAGGCACACAGCACTCATGCCCCTGCAACGAACCACAGAAATCAGATGAAACAAACGTTAAAAAATAACAAAACAGCAGCAGTTGAGAAAGCAAGACAGAGTTTAACTTTGAACAAAAGAACAAGACTGCACAAACATCCTCGTTACTAAAAACACCCCAAAGCGTCCGGGACATGGTCAGACGTGGCGCCGCTTTTGTCAGCTGAAAACGGAAAAGGTTTGTGGTTGGGTTTGTCCTGTTTTTCTTTTATGAATGTGCATGTTTGTTATGTGTAGCGACATGACAAATTACTTCACTAAACTGCAAAAAGGGGAGAAAAGAGCTGCCTGGAAACTTTTGTTTCTTTTCTTTTGTCACATGTTTACAGAATCACGTTGCCAAAGAGGTGACAATGAAAAAGAGAGGATCATATTTCTGGGAAAACCAAAGCTGAGTAGTAATGATGTACATTTTTGAGTTGATGCGATCCCAGTACCGGGAAAAGCAGCGATGTTTTACACCGGCACCGGCCAACAGTGTCCACTTCATGGTTTTTTTTGAATCAGTAAGTGATGAGTAAGTCCTACCACTCATTTCTGAAGAGCGCATAGACCTGCTCCCTGTCTGTGTGCACGGTGGCCACATCTACCAGCTCAGAGAAATGCTGCCGGCTCTCAGGGTCTCCACAGAAAAGCCTGGCTTTCATTTGAGAGGTCCAGCTGGACTGCAGGTTGTTCTTGGGACCGCCAACATCGGACTAGAATCAAAGCAGACAAAAGATCAAATACTGCTGCAGGAGACGCATGCGGTGAACATTGAAATGAGTTGTGACACTCATTTAAGTCACTGTTTTCCAGTGTTGCGGTCCTTACCATGCAAACCTGGCTCACGAACGGGAGCCACATCTCACTGTAAAGTTCTGTGTCTTTGTTTTTCTGCTTAAAGAACGCATAAACCTTGTCCTGCAGGGGATCCTCGCTCCTCCTGCTGAGCATCAGGCCCACATAGTGCTCCTCTACGAAACCGTACACATACAGAATATTATTGGTCTCTGACCATTTAAAGAAAGGTGGTGTAAGCAGAAGAAAGTCTGCAGGTTTAGAAGCAGGCAAATACCTTTGTCATGGTTCGCTGGTCGAACTCTGGCGCTCCCAAACTTGTGAAGGCCAACAGAACCCTGGGCTCCAGAGAACGTGATGTAGAGATCTGTAACGCCGTGTGATTCTGGGACAAACAGTTGCACGTTACTAGGGTTCACATGGAGACAAGAGGACGGACGGACGGACGGACGGACGGACGGACGGACGGACGGACGGACGGACGGACGGACGGACAGACAGACAGACAGACAGACAGACAGACAGACAGACAGACAGACAGACAGACAGATAGATAGATAGATAGATAGATAGATAGATAGATAGATAGATAGATAGATAGATAGATAGATAGATAGATAGATAGATAGATAGATAGATTGATTGATTTACCTGCGAGGACAGAGTGTTCCCCTTCCTTTATTGCAAAGTTCCTTATGCTATCTTTTATATTTTGCACTTTCTCAGAAACACACATGGGTGAAGGTAACGATATATTCTGCGGGGGAGATAAAAACACAATTATGTCTTGGAAAACCTCAGTAAACTCTTGCACCTGTTTTCAAAAGAAGAGACAAATACATGGGGATCATTCCTGTGATTCTGTGATTCATTAAGATGTTTTGACAGCTGATGAGGAAGCAGCCACCAGTAAGTGTCTACGTTTGGCGGCAGCTCGCCGCAGCGTCCTACCATGTCGCAGCACTCGGTTTGCTGGCCGTTGCTTCCGCACACAAACAGGCGCTCGGCCTCCTCTCTCTGGTGAACCACGCTGATGCTGTAGTTGCAGTCCTAAATGGCAGGATGAGTTTTGTCACATGCATGTAGCGGCCAGACAAACATCTTCAAACACGCTCAGCTTTGTTTTACCCTGTCCACTTTGTCGCTGCAATGCTTCAACACCAGCTTCTTTTCTTCAGGACTCTGTGAGGACACACGCGGGACGTTACTTTACTACATATTGCTGTGAAGTCCATTTCACTTTACTACACGTACTGATTGAGTCCTCATAAGCTGTGGGAGCACCAGTGTTCACTACCTTCTCTGGGTTTTGGAAGTTGAAGAAATTCAGGTGGGTTTGTCCAACGGATATGACATTGTCCTTCTGTTCAAGAATCATCCGTACTGGCACGTGGGGTCCAGGTAAAGGCAGCCGTTTAGCTGCAGTTTCTACAATGAACATATATCATATTTAAATCACATCTGTCGTTTCGACGGGGTACACACTTTAGACACCATCAGGCTGTAATTATGTCTATTTGTTTATATTTCCGGTCCCTAAAATGACCCATTTATCTTGCTGTGTCACACTGAAATGGGATTTTGTTTTCTCATGAAATTCCCCAGAATTGTTTATCATGCCACAAAATACCTCAACATTTACCAACTGAATTGTGCAACGTGACTTTTTATATGACTGAAAGCACATGACATTCATAAAATCCCAAACAACATCTGCGGCTGCAGAACAGGCCTGTGCACCACCCGTGCCCCACCCGTGCACCACCATGCTTTGCAGCCACCAGCTCTGGTTTTCTGCCAGCGTGTCGCTGTACAGTAGGACCAAATACTTCCCCATCTTATCTTATATTACATTGCCTGACAATGACCTTTGATAAGATAACTATAGATGTTGGCACCTGACACCTCTGACCACTTCGCCTCATTGTTGGGTTTTGACCTAACAAATTTGAATAATTTCAAATTTATTTTATTTATTTTTAGTTTGTTCCAGACATGTGGAGCAGAGAAGCTGAAGGAAGCTTCTCCATGTCTGGTTCTGATTCTGGGAACTGATAAAAAACCAGATCCAGATGACCTGAGGGGTCTGAAGGTTCATACTGGGTCAGGAGGTCACTGATGTATTTTGGTCCAGGACCATTCAGATCTTTATAGACCAGCACCAGGACTTTAAAGTCTGTCCTCTGATGGACAGGCAGCCAGTGTAAAGACCTCGGAGCTGGACTGATGTGGTCCAGTGATTTGGTCTCAGTGAGGACTGGAGCAGCAGTTCTGGATAAGCTGCAGTTGTCTAACTGATGTTTTAGGTGGACCTGTGAAGATGCTGGTACAATAATCAAACCTACTGAAGATGAATGCAGAAACTAGTTTTTTCAGGTCCTGCTGAGACATCAGATCTTTTATTCTTGATGTGTTCTTGAGGTGATAGTAGGCTGACTTTGTTATTGCCTTTATATGCTTTTCCAAATTTAGTCCATCACTACACCCAGATTTCTGGCCTGGTTGGTGTTTTTTAGGTGTATAGATTGAGGTTCTGTGGTGACCTGTGATCATTTCTCTTTGGCCCCAAAGACAATTAGTACAGTCTTGTTTTTGTTTAGCTGGAGAAAACTGTGGCTCATCCAGTCATGGATCTCCTCAACACATTTACCAAGAGCCTGTACAGGCCTCGGTCTCCTGGTGACATTGTAATATATATCTGTGTGTCATCTGCATAGCTGTGGTAGTTTATTTTGTTGTTCTTTATCATCTGTGCTGAGCATGTAGATGTTAAACAGAAGAGGTCCCAGGATGGAACCCTGGGGAACTCCACATGTGATTCTGGTCTGCTCAGATGTAAAGTTACCTATTGACACAAAGAGCTTCCTGTTCTCTAAGTATGTTTTGAACCAGTTTAGTACAGCTTCGTAAAAACCTGCCCAGTTCTCCTGTGGTTTCGGTAATATTTTGTGGTCAACTGTATGAAATGCAGCACTGAGATCCAGCAAAACTAAGACTGACATGTTTCCACCGTCTGTATTCAAGCATATGTTATTAAACTCTTTGGTCTTTTTTTATTTTCTTACTTAACAGTACAGTTCTCATCTATTGCAGCAATAATGTTTCTCCAAGATCACTGTTGTTAATCCGAATTTTCAAAATATCATGACAATTACATGACAAATGTCATGTAAGGAAGGGAAATAGGTTTGAGATAGAGCTACATACATTTAAATAGAATTCATTAAAATAAAACTACATATGTATATCCACTCATGAAATTATTGTAAATGAAAAGAAGACTATAAAACACTGTTTATGAAAACGAAATGATTCCAACTCTATGTGAAACAGTGTACGCTTGTATAAATGGTCTTTACAAGGAATGTGGCCAGACAAAGTCTCCTTTTATCTCATCAAAAATGGTTTTGTTCCAAGTGGTTAACTTTCTACCACAATGAAACCTTGTTTGGTTTCATTGTGGATGGACTGAAAATAATAAAAATGTCATAATGAATGCAACACTTGTGTCATTAAGGTTCAACACATATCCAAAAATCTACAGTTTTAGGTGTAAATGTTAAAAAAGCTCCTCAGTGTAATTCAGAAGGCAGAATACTGATAACATCCTCTTCCAAGGGAGGTATTTGAATTGAGCAAGGGTTTGTTTTTAGCACCAGCTGTCGATGTAAATATGTTTCCTGTAAATAATTTGCCAATATTCCCCTCCGCTGTCGGGGTAGTGGACAGAAACAACCCCCGTTTTACAGCGCAGCTTATCATTATGTTTCTTCTTGAATTTGAAGGGTCTCTGGACAGCAGACAAAACTTGTGTTGTAATAGACGCTATAAATGCACATTTAAATCAAACGGAATTGAATCTGGCAGTAAAAGCGGTTGGAGGGTATGCTTCCTTACAATAGGTCAACTTTGTTAAATGTCTTTTTGCTCTTGCTCCTCACAATGTCTTATATGAAGAAGAAAAAACAAACTCCAACCTTTGTCTGTGAACACCATCCTCGGTGCATGCGCCTCAGCCAAGCTGTCGACGCGCAAAAGTAATAAATAAATCGGCAGCGAGGTCCACATTGTCCTCCGCACACAGCAGCCGCGCCTCTCGTCAGCAGCACACGCTGACTGTCAGTTTGAGTCACTTGTATTTATGCCCGCTGGATGTGCTCAACCCCAATCTTTATGACGTCACAACACCTTGCCCGTGAACGTCTGGGTTTGAGTCCAACGAGAGGGATTTCTGTGTAGACTCGATATGTTTTCCATTTGCTTTACCTGGATTTTTCTCTGGGTACTTTGGCTTCCAAAAACACCCATGTAAGGTTAACAGGTGATTCCAGATTAGAAGAGGAGCAGATGTGAGTGTGTGCTCGTGCATCTGCATGTTGTTAAGGTGAAACCCTGCATTTCAGCCCAGCTGGAGCTTAATAAATGAAAAAGCTTAGTTACAAAAAATATATTCTTGACTGCAACCTATCAGGCACAGGAAGTGGAAAAGAACACACACACAAATATTCAGTACAAAGTCAATGCACACTCCTCAAATTTAAAGAGATTGTAGAGTTTTTGCAACACTATTTTAGTAGCATTATTTAAGAAAAGGCAGCTAAAAACAATAAAAACAAAAAAAATATATTGTCCTCCGAATGGAGCTTTAAATTTTTAACAAAAAAAAACCATCTCCCAAGTTGAAATATCTGCCTTTTGGCAGGTTACTGTAATTAACGAGCAATGTCTTTCAGCTGCCTTATATTTGTGAAAAATATTAAGGTAAATAAATAATAACTAAATTCTAGCAACTTATTTCTTTTTCCTGACTTTGCAGTTAGTAAAATGTAAAAATATATATTTTTATAAAATGACAGTAATTTATGGCGAATGAGTCCATCTGCACCCTCCTTCAGGGTGACGCTGTTCCGGGTGTTCAGTTTCACTTCGCTTTTTTTCAGCTGAGTGTGAAGGTTTTTTGTGCATGCTGTTATTTATAGTGTTGTTAATTTGACCTCAGCTGCATGTTTCAATCCAAATATATGTACAGTGAATCAAAAACAGAAAAAAAGATGACTGTGTATACAGTAAACGTGTTCCTCCACCACTAGGGGGCAGTGCTGGTTTTTTTATATCTTGGTATTTCATTATTATTATGCGCAGTACGACTAATAATCACAGTAAAAACCCTGCACAGTGGGACCTTTTTTTTTTCATTTTTCCAAATTCCCATTAGAAATTTTATATCAGATTGAGATCCAAGCTGGTGGTTGTGTCAAAGAGTTGATATCTTTCCCAAGAAATTGGGAAAAGTTTCAACCTGCTTTGCTCCACCCATCCTTGCTTCCTGTTCAGGGTCCCTGAGGTCTTCTAGGGCCCCGCTGTCTTTGTGAAAGGCAGGCGTAGACCACCGTGGACAGGCCGGAATGCATTATCACCCGGAAAGAAGACTAAATCATCAAACATACATCAGCTGGTGGCATGAGAAACCTTTTGGTTTTCTTCAGAAACTTTCAACATCATATCCGGTACTTGCATAAATCAGTTATATGATTCATTCATTAAGTCATACACACTGATACCTGTTTCATCCCAATTGTTCTTTTATTTTTCTATGATTTCCAAAGCATCGTTTTGGAAAATGAGAGGTCACGGAAGTTCATATACGAGTCCAGGCAGGTCAGCGAGTACTTTTGGACATACAGTGTATCTCCATGCACATTGTTTTACAATATAAATTGAAAGGTGATTCCATAATTTGTCCTTTTACATAATTTGAGAAAAAAATCCACTAATTCCTTAATTTCACCTGTTTTGTTTAAACCTTTTAAGATGTTACATACACTTCATGTCATATCTTTTATCTTTTTTCCCTCTATAAAATTAAAATGAATAAACACTCGTCATGAGTGCCTGAGTTTATATCTGAAAACTCTGCCAGAGGGTGAAAACAACAAACTCCTGCAGACGAAAGTCGGAGGAAAACTGGAGCCCAGTTCTGAGTCGACTCGTCACCAGTGATGTTCCAGCGGAGCAGGTCTGGTCATCAGCGACACCAGCTGAACACCAATAAAGCCTCAGCAGAGCTTCAATAAATGAAATCCATCTATTATATTTGTATCGGGGTGTCATTTGTCTGCTTGAACAGAAATCTAAGAAAACAATACAATTATTATTATTACCGAGGAAGCTCAGATCCTCTCATGTTGGCAGCAACGTGCTGAAGACCTTATTCCAGTATGGGTGGATTGTGCCATCTGCTGAAGCTTCTTCGGCTACAAAGAGAAGACATAAACCCACTATAAAACCATAATCATTATTGGTCATATCCTGTGAAACCTTAAAAGCGGGGTTGACTAAGGGGAAGCCCTTTGTCAGAGCCAATCCCTGCCAACCCATCCCTTACATACAGGAACTGCAGAGCCTGAGCCGGATCCTGCTGTTTGCTCTCCTGATGATGTACATTGAAACTTCAGGCCTATTAGTAATGTTTGGACTTTTTGACTTTAACCAATAACAGTTTCATGACTAAAAGTTTCATCATGCATTGTTTTGTTTTTTTAAAATGAAAAGCAGTTAGTCAGGGCCACTGCAGGGCCACTGCAGGGTCACTGCAGGGCCACTGCAGGGTCACTGCAGGGTCACTGCAGGGCCACTGCAGGGTCACTGCAGGGTCACTGCAGGGTCACTGCAGGGTCCCTGCAGGGCAACTGCAGGGCCACTGCAGG
Source organism: Xenentodon cancila (assembly GCA_014839995.1). Classification (NCBI taxonomy): domain Eukaryota; kingdom Metazoa; phylum Chordata; class Actinopteri; order Beloniformes; family Belonidae; genus Xenentodon; species Xenentodon cancila. The sequence goes on from CM026197.1 coordinate 33,473,487, forward strand.
GTCACTGCAGGGTCACTGCAGGGTCACTGCAGGGTCACTGCAGGGCAACTGCAGGGTCACTGCAGGGCCACTGCAGGGTCACTGCAGGGTCCCTGCAGGGTCCCTGCAGTTCCCTGGGTTCAGATGTAATTCTGAACATATGATTGTGAACTCATAAGTGAATACAAACTGAAGTTTGACATCAACAGACTGTATTATCAGTCCTTTTGACACGATCTTTTATGTGCCGGTCCAATAGATGAACCACTGACAGCCAGAACCACCAGTCTCTTACTGTAAAGGTTTTGCACCGAGATTACTGGGGCCAAACATGGAGACCTGAGCTCTCTGGGGGAATCAGGGGGTCAAGACGGTAAAAAATATTAGCAGCCAACATGCCCACGTTCAGTCTGGAGACTTCATTGGCTTGTTTTTATGCCATCACTAATAAATCATGAATAAATTCAGATGGTCGTCATGTTCTATTATCATTTCAATGATTTCTATTATTTAATCCATCTCATATCATTTGTTTTGCTTGTGCGTTACTAACTTCTGTTTACGTTTATATGTTTCTGAATGGGGCAGACATGTGGATCTAAATTATTTTTTATTATGTATACACTTGTGAAGGCTGATGGTGCTGTTTTTTAGTTAGTTGGTTCTTGTCTGGGGGGTCTGTGGTTCCACCTCGAAGCAGATAAGTCACATTTTATCAGAAATAATTTATCAGAGGCTGTTGTTTTCTTTGGTTGGAAGCAGAACGTCAGGACGGATATGAGGAGGAGATGTGTGTGTCGGGCAGGGTGCTGTAAGGCATTCTCAGCCTACCGCTGCTGTCGGAACGGAGAATAACGAAGAATTGTTTTAACTGCCACGCCTCGGATTTGCTGTCTTTGACCTCCCGTTTCCCTCTTGAACCTCGATCATTTTATTAAGGTTCATGCCCTTATATGGAGGCCTGAGTTCTGGTTTTCTGACCGGGGTTTTTGGTCCTGACCTGAGTGTCACCCCCCTCTCCGTTGGCCTGTCGGCACACTGTCCAGACCAGTGGTTCTCCACTGGTCCAGCTTCGGGACCCACCAATGACCACGCAAAAAAACACACAATACCTAGATAGCTCAAACCTGCATTATGTTTTAGATAGTTAAAATATAATCAACACAGTTTGACTTTTTTCAGTTTGTCAAAATGCAAAACTGGGACATTTCTCTTATTTTTGGACTCAGACCGTCTAAGACCAGGTCCCAAGTAAAAACCACAATATCTACACTGCGCAAACCCGAATAAATTATGTTTTAGATACTTCCGAATAATGAAAATATTGGGACTTCTGTGGGTAAATAAACTTGCAAAAAAAAAGAAGAACAAAAATCTAAATCTGAGCTTGCAGCTTGGGGGCCCTCTAGTGGTCACAGGGGCCAAATGCATCTGCACAAAAACTCAGATCTGCTCGTAGTCCAAAACGCCGCTAGAGGGCGACGTCTCCTCACAGAGGCTGACGGTCCAACTGGGAGGCGAGCAGCTGTTTCTTTGCTGCGCAGCGTGATCTGACCGAGGTTCGTGGTCACTGGCAGAAAACACGAAGCTCCTAGTTCAAATAATAGAGCGAAATATTTCTTTAAACTGTGACTGATTAAAGATTTTGTATTTGTCACGCTGGATTGTGACTCACCGCCTTTCATTGTCTTACATGTGACAAAGTCAGTAACGTAGTTTCACTGGATTACATTACAGATTGAGGTAAATTAAGTGACTGTATGTCGTTATTTGCCGTTAAATGTGTGCGTGCGTGCGCGCGCGCGTGTGTAAGCACACTCCCAAAATTGACAGTTAATTAAAATCATACAGTGGTGCTTTTCGAACTGCACGGACAGCTTGTTTAAGTTGTTTGTTCAAAATTAAACAGTTGTTTTTTTTCATCATTAACGCCTGGATTTCAGGTTTTCTTGAAGGAGGCCGCACCACCGAGCTTTCTACTTTCTGGTGAGTCATTTACCAGAAAAACCTGATTCATTGACTGAATATATGTTATGAAGTCCACTAGTTAAAACAATATTAACGGTTTGTGTAGAAGTTTCGGAAATGTCCGATAACTATTAGTTTAAGTCCGTTTTATTACAGCCAACCATGGCAACCGAAGCATCTTCTCGCCGACCAAACGGGCCCGGCAGATGTCTGAAGTTCTGGCGTCGACTGGCGCTGAACAAACTCCAGGGTTTCAGCCTGCTGTCTGTCGTCCTGGGTACGTTCATAAACCTCACAGTTTCTTGGATCTTTTAGTCTTAAGAACGTTATTCCTCGCCAACTCTCACTAAACACCAGCTACCGGACTTTAACGGTTGACAGCGGCAGCGGCGTGTTGTTGGCATAAGTGCGTTTGAGGATTTGGAAACTGTTGAAATAAAATAAAAACAAACTTAATGTTGGCACAGATATTATTATTTTATAATATAGTTAAACAAATATATTTTTATCAAGACAATTTTGACCGGGTTGTTTAATGTTTTAATGAAAGTTTCTGTCTGTTGCAACCTGAACACACTGACTGGGATAAAGGTTTGTCATTCAAGTTTATTTACTTCAGATTCACTTCAGAGTCACTTTAGATTCATTTCAGATTCACACTTCAGATTCACTTCAGAGTCACTTCAGAGTCACTTCAGATTCACACTTCAGATTCACTTCAGAGTCACTTTAGATTCATTTCAGATTCACTTCAGATTCACTTCAGAGTCACTTCAGATTCACACTTCAGATTCACTTCAGAGTCACTTCAGATTCACTTCAGATTCACTTCAGATTCACTTCAGAGTCGCTTTAGATTCACTTCAGAGTCACTTCAGAGTCACTTCAGATTAACTTCCGATTCACTTCAGATTCACTTCAGAGTCGCTTTAGATTCACTTCAGAGTCACTTCAGATTCACTTCAGAGTCGCTTTAGATTCACTTCAGAGTTACTTCAGCTTCACTTCAGAGTCACTTCAGATTCACTTCAGAGTCGCTTTAGATTCACTTCAGAGTCACTTCAGATTCACTTCAGAGTCACTTCAGATTCACTTCAGAGTCGCTTTAGATTCACTTCAGAGTCACTTCAGATTCACTTCAGAGTCAGTTCAGATTCACTTCAGATTCACTTCAGATTCACTTCAGAGTCACTTCAGATTCACTTCAGAGTCACTTCAGATTCACTTCAGAGTCGCTTTAGATTCACTTCAGAGTCACTTCAGAGTCGCTTCAGATTCACTTCAGAGTCACTTCAGATTCACTTCAGAGTCACTTCAGATTCACTTCAGAGTCGCTTTAGATTCACTTCAGAGTCACTTCAGATTCACTTCAGAGTCAGTTCAGATTCACTTCAGAGTCGCTTAAGATTCACTTCAGTCACTTCAGATTCACTTCAGAGTCACTTCAGAGTCACTTCAGAGTCGCTTTAGATTCACTTCAGAGTCACTTCAGCTTCACTTCAGAGTCGCTTCAAATTCACTTCAGAGTCGCTTTAGATTCACTTCAGAGTCACTTCAGATTCACTTCAGAGTCGCTTTAGATTCACTTCAGAGTTACTTCAGCTTCACTTCAGAGTCACTTCAGATTCACTTCAGAGTCGCTTTAGATTCACTTCAGATTCACTTCAGAGTCACTTCAGATTCACTTCAGAGTCACTTCAGCTTCTCTTCAGAGTCACTTCAGATTCACTTCAGAGTCGCTTTAGATTCACTTCAGAGTCACTTCAGATTTACTTCAGAGTTACTTCAGATTCACAGCTTCCGAGCCGATACCCCAGAAGGCTGAAGGCTTTTCCACCACGTTTAGAGCCACGAGGCCACGTTGTACCAGGTTCAGTTAAAAAAACACAATAGATAGGTAATTACGTAAGTGTTCAATAAATAGATTGATCAAAACCTGTATCAACTAACTTTTAGAATATAAAGAATACATACAAAACAGCTTGTAATTTGTAAAACCTCTATTTAATTTGTGATAATCCAAAATATGCCTTTTTCACAGTATTTTTGACAGCCTAGCTGATACTAACATTAAAAGTATTTTGGAAAACCAGAATGAGAATGAAGATGAGTAAATTTAAATCAGAATGACATAACAATCAAAATTTAATAACCAATATTCAATAAACAGCACCAAACAGTTCTACACAGACATAACGAATTACTGACAAAACTATAAAGGTTATTATATAGCAGATGGATGGATGTGTGGATGGATGCATGGATGGATGGATGGATGGATATGTGGATGGATGGATGGATGGATGGATGGATGGATATGTGGATGGATGGATGGATGGATGGATGGATATGTGGATGGATGAATGGATGGATGGGGGGTGGATGGATGGATGGATGGATGGATATGTGGATGGATGGATGAATGGATGGATGGGGGGTGGATGGATGGATGTTTACCTCCCTCATAGTGACCTGTCCATGTACCGCCGCCATTCACCTGAACAAAGTCTGGATAAGCTCCAACAGACCCCTGTAACCCTGAATTGTAAAAAGTGGGAATAGACAATAAATGGATGGATTTTCCTCCATTTTCCCCTTTTATTAAATCTGAAAATTGTGATTGTTTATTTTTTTTTCCTGATTTTACAAAATTCTTTTTATTTTATAAATGTTAAATTTAGCATTTTCACAAATTGAAAAAGTTTTTACAAATCACAAACAGTGTTTTATTTGTTCTCTATATTCTAAGAGTTAGTCTACTCCTAGTTTTGAGCAGTCAAGTGTACCTGGTATAACGTGACCCCGTTGCTCTAAAATGCCGTGGAATAGCCCTTTAACCTTCTGGGAATCAGGAGCACAATTCCTGCATGTAGATATTTTTTTCTTCAGTGACTTATCTTCACTAAATTTTACACGTGTTTATTAGTCAAAAATTAATCAAAAAGCAAAGCTTTATTTTGATTGCACCGCTTTAGTCGCAGAAGTAGTTTCTGACTCTGCACACAGACTTTAAAACTAAAACTTTTTTTAAATGATGAAAATAAAGTTATACTGGTGGACTGCAGCTTTATAAAAGGCACAAGATAACTTCTAACCATCCTAAAGCAGAGACTGTGATGAAAATAAAAGCCAGTACATCTAACAACGTTAGAGTTCCATCGATGGGTCATAGTTAATCTTAAAAGGTGAAAAATAGGCATTAAAGTTGAAATGTGACAACACATGCTGGTTTTAGAAAATCACAGATATATCAACATGTCAACCAAGCATCGTCCATAACTTTAGGGGTTGATACCCCTTAGTATATTTAGAATGAACCATCTTATTTACATTATTAACAAATGCTGTGGCAATGAAAACAGGTTTGCCTTTTAATTTCATCTCTTCAGGCCAGAAAAGTGCTGGGACCATGACTAGTAAAAAGCAACTGTGAATAACGGGCGGATGAACAGGTGTCAGTATACTGCTTCCTCGAAGCCGGTGGAATGATAAGCCTTTTATCACGATCACTTTCAAACGGTTCAAACTGAGAGAAATGATAAAAAAGAGACCTAGATCAACCTGGAAACAGAAAGTGCTAAAAGAAATCGGTGCATTCAAGGAACCTGTCCTGTCTCACACAGGTCGTGTCTTGGCTCATTTCAGTTTGCTGTTTGTATGTTTGTATATTAATTATGTAGTATCCGGTGATTGAGATAAATGACTGAAGACAAACGTATATTTCTCCTCAGTGTAACCTTTAACTGGAAAGCTCAGTGCTAAACTTGTTTGTGATTCTTTCCTTAAGGAATATGGTTGGCTGAAACGATGAGATCTTTTCATCCTCGTTTATCAGTTAGTGTGCATGTAGTGCCAGACTTCTCAGGTTCACTTTGGTCACGCAGGAATTGGTCTGGGCGCTCTCCTGAAGACCTTTGTTCCTTCTGATGAACTGGATGACCTGTACTTCGGCTTTCCAGGAGAACTTCTCCTGCAGCTGCTTGAGCTCTTCACTGTCCCTTTAATTGTGACAAGTGTGATAACAGGTAAGCTGCTGGTGTGTTTTTCTCCGGCCATCAACAGTTTTATTCATTCATACATGTTATGCAGAGAGACTTTAAAACAGCAGCAGCAGCGTCTTGGTAAGGACCGATAACGGGGTAACTATGGGAACCAGGAGATCTCGAAAAAATATCAGGAAAACCAAGCTGCTTTTCGTCTCAGAGTCTTTACTTTGCAGACTGGATGTGATGATGTCATGATTATATTTTGTCTTTATTCAGCTTGTGGCCGTCTCAGGAGTGCAGTTGCCAGAAATCTGGCTATTCGTACTGGGATATACATAATCTCCACCACCTTAATGGCTGTGGTCGTAGGTAAGACAATTACACTGGTTCCATCAGGAAACCCAGTCATCTTCAGAGGTTTTCTGCATTTGTTTCTTACATCCACTTTGGGATTTGTATTTAGGAATGATCCTGGTGCTGGTCATCAATCCCGGATGGGATCATGCTGTGCAATTTGGGGACGAAGACAAGGAGTTCTTCTCAACTGCGCTTGTGTTGAGGGATTTTCTTACGTGAGAAAGAAAAGTGCTCAACGAGGATTTTAGGGCAGATCTCATTTATCTATAATCCTTTGGCGTTATTTTGTTTAGTGGTGCTAAATCTTCTGTTTGGCAGAACATCATGTCCTCAGCTGTGTTTCTTTATCTTTCGACAGCAAGTACGAGCTCACTTTTAATGTGACTTTCTTTTCTACACATAGAAACATGTTTCCAGAAAGTGCAATTCTGGCTTGTTTCCAGCAGGTACGTTCATGATTAGCGTCTTCTGCCTATTTTCTAACTTTGCATGTTCTTTTTACGAAGTGAATGCTCGTTTTTCCCGACAGTACAAGACAGTGGTGGTGGAGGTTCCTGGAGAGGATGATGAGGTACCTCCTGATTTAAATTATATTCTACTTATATTCTCCTGGTCTCAGTGGGAAGTTTATAATTCTTATTAAATGTGTTTCTGGATTCTGGAAACAGACTTACACTCTCCAATGATAACCACGTGTTACAGAATGAAAGCGCGTTCAGACTGGTGGACACTCGTGTTTCAGGAGCCAACATCGTGGGCCTGGTGTTTTGGTCTTTCATTTTTGGCATCTACCTTGCAAACAAAGCTGAAGAGGGACAGGTCATTCTTGAAAGCCTTGAAGAAGTCAACAAGTCCTTTAAAGTCCTTTTCAGCTGGATAATGTGGTAAAATGAAACAGTACACCATCGAAACGTTAGGATACACTTTCTCCATGTTAGAGCATCTTTGAGCGAAGCAGCACCTGACTGAGTGTTAAACCAACTCTGGTCGGTTGCTAAATGGTAATTTTGTTAGGGAGCGAAACAAGATGAATAAAATCAGTTTGGCACATGGTCATAATAAAAGTTACATTTATTAACACATTTCTATAGCCACTGCTGTGTTCTTACATTTCTGTCGCAGGTATTCTTCCTGTGGCAAATCGTTTTTTAACGCAGTTTGAGCACCTTACAGTTTTTTCACGTGGCGATCACTGTTTCAGGTACTTGCCACTCGGAGTGCTGTTCCTGGTTGCAAACCACATCATCCAGGTTAACGACTGGGAAATCATCTTCAAACTGGAAAAGTTTGCAGGAGTGGTTGCTTTAGGGTATGTTCACTGGGTCAGGGTGGCTTTTCAGCTCCTGACACTATTGATCCTCCTGCAGCAGCGTGAAACTATGTGTATCGTTGACCATAGAAATGGACAACACGCTGATATGACTGCTGCTGGCTCATTTTCTTTGGTCTTTCAGTGCAGGGAGCCAATAATTCCTTCATATGATCTGTGCTTCACCACTGTAACTAAATTTAAAAAATCAAACAGATATTAGCTACCTAACTTCTACCTGTGGTGCTTCCTGAAATGTTCTGTAAGCTAAGATTAAATCGTATGCAACCCAGGCGTGTTACTTCTTGGTACTAAAGAGAAACCACAGGGATAATGAACAGAACAGTTAGAAGATCTGTGAGCTGACTGTCAGCCAGCCAGCAGCTCACTTTACGATGGTCTGTAGCAGCAAAACCAAACAAGCTGCGCGGATGCACTGTTCACGCACCCAACTTAACATTTTACAAGGGAGACTTATGGCTTATTTCAAAAGAAGTCATCTGTGTTTATGTAGCAGCAGTGACTGTGTATCATTTCTTTGCTTCAGGCTTTTCATACATGGATTTGTGGTTCTACCACTTATTTATGTCTTGTTTGTGAGACGGAACCCCTACAGTGTCATCAAGTCTGTTTTACCTGCCCTGATAAATGCCCTCATCATCTCATCCAGGTAAGACGGCATCCCATTGGACCCTCACAGTCCCACATCTTCACTCCTCCCTGGGTCCGGACATCCGCTGGCTTTTTGTGTCTGATACACAGCTGATACAATTCAAATTCAGAAATATTTTATTAATCCCGAAGGGAAATTAATTTTACCCATCTATTATTCCCCCAGTCAGTCCAAACAGTACCAGAACACACAAGACGGTTATTTGTGATTTCACAATACTGGAACGATTTACCAGAGCAGAGGTGTCCCTAGAACCTCGTGAGCACTTATCTCTTTAAAGAATACATCATCTGAAACATGCCAAGCCGGCTACACTGGTTTTGCATCAGTACCATTTTCACATGTACTGTCATTCATGCCTGGATATGCCAGGATTTCTTCCTGTAACAGTCTGAATGTTCCTTGCTCTCAAGTTGCTTTGCAAACAAATGCCAGCTAATGGATAAAATGTTCATGTATATATGTTCATCATCAGCGAAGATATCTTTGTGTGGATTGCGCACTAACAAAGTTTGTCATGTTTGTTGAAGCTCTGCCACTCTTCCCATCACCCTCCAATGCTGTGAAAACAAGCTGGGGTGTGACTCAAGAATCAGTCGTTTCGTGCTGCCCATCGCCACCTCCCTAAACATGAACGGAACCGCCCTTTATGAAGTAGTTGCAGTGGTTTTCATCGCCCAACTCAACGGCATCACTCTGGACTTCAGCCAGATATTTTGCATCTGGTTAGTCACTTCCTGTTCTTTGACAACAGGTTTTAATAGCTCTAAAGGTACATGATGGGGCTAAGATGAGGAAGCGCAGGAATGCAGTTTTATGATGTAGTGATGACCAGACGGCTACAGAGTGCATGTGCTTGATATGTGCAGTGTGACAGCAACTATTGCCAGCCTTGGAGCTGCAGGGATTCCAGCCACCGGCGCTTTGACCACCCTCTTTGTTCTGACGGCAGTTGGTCTGCCTGCAAAGGACGCCTCTCTTCTGGTGGTCTTAGAATGGATCCTGTAAGTTTAACTTGTTCGCTGTCTGACGATGCATCGAATGTTGAATAAGTTGTTAAAGCTTATGCTGAGCAAAAATCGTAGAAATCAATGGACAGAAAATTAGAGCTGGGGTATAACAAATTCAGCAGAGTGAAAGAAGTGAAAGAAGCTGAAAAGGGAAAAAAAGGGAGTTGTCTTAAGTGTCACATTTTTGTGGAAATGTTAAAAAATTGGCCTCTCATGTACCTCTCAAAAGCAGCAGCTCTTTCTTTTTCGCTTAAAGTCTCAAAATCCAAGACGTTACCAGCGGCCCCACAGGTTCAATACAGAACCAGGTCCGGGTGCTGACAGTTTGTTGTTGTTTGTGCCCCTCAGAGACCGCTTAAACACTGTCATCAATGTCTTGGGAGACTGCTTTGGTGTTGCTCTGATTCAAGATCTGTCACTAAGGGAACTGGACGACCAAGGACCGGAATTAACGAGGTAACCTTTACTTGTCATTTTAGTACATTTATTTCAGAGCCCCTCAGTTTGTGTGTTTTACATAAAGGACTAGACGTTGACTCTGATGTACAGTAAAGACTGAACTGTGGTCTGTGTTTCACGTAGCCCAGTGTCTCCTAAACCTTTTTCGGTTAAACAGTCGCGTGTCATCAGCGTGACATTTATTAAAGTTTGTTCCTGAAAAGCGAAGGTTCATTCTGAAAATGTCCTCTTATAAAAACTCAGATGGCTTACCGACATATCACCCGGGTTTTGTGGAGATATGCTGGTTTCATGCTACAGTACTTTCACGCTCATTTCCACCTGCTGAAAAAACACAACGACTTGAGCAGGCTGGACGTCGATGGAAGAAACGGAAAAGCTGTCTGAAACCTAGCAGTCACTCTCCCGAGGGAACAAAATAAAATGGTGTTTTTCATGGATACCCAATAAATGATACACTGATTTTGGACAAGATTACTACACAACGTGTCAACAATACCGACTAGGTCTTAATGAGTTGCGAAGTGGAGATTAGAAGATTTTCCCCACTTTTGGGATCATTTTGCAGCTGGGAGCTTGTGTGTTTGGCCATCGGTATTCTTCTCCAAACTGCTGGTATGTAACTGGCTCTGATGTCACCGTCTTTGGTGTTTTTAGCGGCACGACTACGTCCCAACAAAGCAGCATCGCTACAAGTCCGCTGGAGCTTTTGCAGTGACAGTGATTGACAGGTGGTGCCAAAGCTGGGTGGATCAAACCATCCTGGAATGAAGAATGCCTGGGGCGTATTTTTAAGATGCGATACTCAATACGGGATAAACTCCAACTTATATAATTAATTTTTATCAAAATCTACATTTTATTACATAAATATTGATATTGAGTGTTATCCATTGATCAGCAAACTGTTTTAGAGAATCCTTAACAGCCATATGGTTCTGTTTCTGTTAAGAATATCTGAATGTAAGCAGGAGCTGGACCCTGGTGAGATCCTGGACCACACCAGCAGCCAGGACTCCTCTTGGGGGGAACTACACACTCCACCAGAAAACTGATTCAGCAGAGTACCAAGACCTGCAAGAGCCACCAAAAAACATACATGTGTGTATATTATTTTCCAAAGTATTGTTTTCTATTAATATTAGTATTATTATTTTGTGTTATTTTTGTCTTTTAAATGTGGTTGTGTTTATTGAATGTTTTCTCGTCAGGTGTGTTTTGTAAAATGTATGACTTGACTTTTACCCTCGAGCCTCCAGTATTTAATATTTTAATCTATATTTATTAATAAAGAATGTGTTTAAGTCCAAGACCTGTTGTTGTTGCCATGTTTTCAACTCGTCGACTTTGTTTTTTTTTAAATAGAGCAAAAAAATAAAAATAAAAATAGAAAAACTGGTCCTGCCAACAACACCAGTTGTAAAGGGTTTCTATTTGTGTGTAGCCAAGTATTAACAACCGGGGCTGCTGCGCTGGTCCCACGGATCGACTGGTGCAGCCAGACCGCTCTGCCAGACCGCTCTGCCAGACCGCTCTGCCAGACCGCTCTGCCAGAGCTGCACCACTGAAGCTGTTGCTGCCTAACACCACACAAACCCAGCCTACAGTTCAGGGGGAACCCGCCTACAGTTCAGGGGGAACCCGCCTACAGTTCAGGGGGAACCCGCCTACAGTTCAGGGGGAACCCCAGCACCGACACAGCTCACGCAACCACAGGCCACCCTCAAACCGAGGAGTGCCTACGCATGTGGGAAATTAAGCTGGCTGCAGGGTTCGGGTCACACCTGAGCACACCTGTGTCATATCAGTCGTGCAATCACTGCACATACACACCCGGTGAAGGACGACCCCCCCAGAACAGAAACATGTTACCCAAAACCACACAGCACCCAACTACGGCGATGCAAGTCCCATGTTACAACATGAAGCATTTTTACTTTTCTAAGACGTTACTGAAGACAGGATTCAATAAATGACCTTTATTTACTACAATACATAAATACATAAAGAATACTGTCTCAATGGAGTTAATCAAGGATTCTGCTTTACATAATTAACAAGGATGAAAAAGCGAATAAACAAAAATAAAAACACACTAAACAACTTTAATGCTCAGGTTTTGAAGCAGCTTTGCATTTAAGAAAAACATTTGGTGGAAGTAAAACAAAGTATGTACCAAACTGGGTCCAGGTGTAATGAGAGCAGGAATCCCACCTCAAATCTATCAAATCTACAGCTACTGCCCGCTTCAAGTCCCCAAACCTTACAGACTTTTTCAAGAAGATATCTACTTTTAATTTATTAAGTTATAGAGCAGATATTTAGGATTTGGAATAACTAAATCATTAAGCAATGACACAATCACATTATATTGAAACTAGTACACTTAAATTACAGTTATAATAACATCATATGTTTACTGGGCTGTTGCATCACTTAACAGTATCTCACCTTTTTTTGTTGTATTTTTACATTCTTTTTCTCTTTTATTATTTTTCTTTTATTTTGAAACAGGGTTGTATCTTAATGACAGAAAACTGTTCACATAACTGATATGATCAGGATGAGGCTTGTCAGGATGTACCCAGATGCGTTTCATTTAATTTGGCCTTACAGGACGTTATTAGACTAAATGCTGGAATAAAAAGACAGTGATTCTTGAGCTGGTTTAACAGTTTTAAATATGAGGAGGCGGGACTTGGGAAGCCTCCCACGTGCAGTCACGGACTCTGACATAAAAGCTCTTTACCCGATGAAGCTGCTGGCTGCAGACTTCAGATCTCTGCTGTCACTGGCAATGGACTTCTCACACTGATTCAACCCACAACAAACCGATGATGTTGCAGTACCATCTGGGAGGTAGGAAATAGGATCTGTTTTACTCACGTTTACTTTGCAATTCTTATGACCTCAGGTGTTTTTTTTATTAAATGTAGTTGACTGACCAGTAAGAGAGATAACAATTGATTAAAACACACGCAGACACAGTCATGCACACTGCTAATATAAAAAGATTATTGCAAATAAAGTGACACAAAGAGACAAGACAGGGAGTAGCTTTATTGAGACTATTATGTCTCCACATCTCCGTCAGGAGTCCGATTTAAAACATTTTTTTTTTTTTGGTAATTTCATTTTAAATGGGTATCAGTAATGGTTTAGGGAAAAACATCCTGCCCAATAATAGCTATAATAATCCTAAAACGCTATCAGTGTTAAGGAAAAGCATGCTATTTTTAAATAAATCCTAAATGTATGTGTGATTTCTGTAAGTAATATTATGATTCATGCGGACCCATAATAAATCAAAGACCCTTGTTACTAGAAATGCTGCATTATGTGGTGACTCCGTCCAACTCAGGTTTCACTGTGACATCATGTGTCCTTAATAAAACTCAAAGACTGTATGAGAGTGACTCATATTTGAAGGTGACACCATGAGCTCTTATTTTCCAACATCATCTCCACCGCCACCTCTTGATGGATGCTGAGGAACTGCCTGCTACTGTTCACGTGCGCTCTGACAAGGTGGAAATGGGTCCGCTTTGACAGTTAGGGCTAACTTGCTGCAACAGTGATCTAATCCTTATGGATATTTGTGTATTTGTGGAAGCACAAGTGCTTTTATGAAAGAATGAGGGGCATACCCCGTCGTCAATGACAAGGACTAAAAGTCTTTAAAATGGAATCAAGCTGAAGCTTTCCGACCTCAACAATCCACTATGATGAGTCATCCCAATACTGCCTTGCTGTGTCGGATTAAACAAGATCCAGTCCAGAGCTCAGTTTATTCCTCTGTAATCAGTGCACATTCCACTTTAAAACATGGGTGAATATGAAATGCATTGGTCAAGTTTGGGGTTTTTCTATCTAATGATTCACCGTGCAAAAGTCCTCAGAGCACCTAGTCTTGTTGTTTAATATACGTTTTAAAGGCAGGGTAAGCGATTTCTGGATGATGTCCAGTCTCTTGATATTTGAAACAAACCCAGCCCTGCTCCCCTTTCATGTTCATGAGCACAAACTCTCCGGCTGTCCGTGACTGGCTGGAGCAATACTTTGGCTGCCCTGACTTTTTTCTTACAGTGTACTCATGAGATACGCTCTGTAAAACCTGAATAAAACTGAATCCTAATTAGTCTGATTTAAAACCTCTGTGGTCATGAGGGAGGTCAAACAAAATACAGAGTTCTTTCATGTAAAGTCATTTTAAATAAAATATAGTTTGTTCAGTTGTATTCTCTAGGCAAGGCAAGGCAAGGCAAGGCAAGGCAAGGCAAGGCAAGGCAAGGCAAGGCAAGGCAAGGCAAAGCAAGGCAAGGCAAGGCAAGGCAAGGCAAGGCAAGGCAAGGCAAGGCAAGGCAAGGCAAGGCAAAGCAAAGCAAGGCAAGGCATAGCAAGTTTATTTGTGTAGCACAAGGTGATTCAAAATACTTTACAGTGACATTAAAACTGATAAAAAACCAGATCCAGATGACCTGAGGGGTCTGAAGGTTCATACTGGGTCAGGAGGTCACTGATGTATTTTGGTCCTGGACCATTCAGAGCTTCATATACCAGCACCAGGACTTTAAAGTCTGTCCTCTGATGGACAGGCAGCCAGTGTAAAGACCTCAGAGCTGGACTGATGTGGTCCAGTTTTTTGGTCTCAGTGAGGACTGGAGCAGCAGAGTTCTGGATGAGCTGCAGTTGTCTAACTGATGTTTTAGGTGGACCTGTGAAGATGCTGTCCCACTAATCAAACTTACTGAAGATGAATGCATGAATGCATGAATGCATGGAGCATTCTGATTATAAAAAAGGCCCATAATTGTCCAACTGATTATTCAGTGTACCTTTAAATGGACAGTCAGTTAAACTTTGATAAAACACAGAAATTGGGGTTGTTTAAGACTTTTGCAGAGTTCTGTATGTGATAAAAATGCTTTGTCTAACTTTCCTCTGTCTTTATGAGATTACTTATAGTACAGTCCAAGTGTCTAACTATCAATACCATGGATGAATTTATAATCAGCAAATTAGTCAAATGATAAACAGAGATATAAATAAATCATGACGGCACACTGCTTGTGACGGGTCAAAATAGCAACTGCAGCAATATCATTTCTACAATAATTGCAACATTTCCTCTTTGATCTTATAAAGTGTGCAGAATACAGACGCAGCAAGATAATGGTTCACTGTGATGTCTTTGCAATTAATTCACCTTGATTTAGAGTCAAACTCAGCAGCTGATTTGATTTGTCGGTATGTGATGATCTGACTAGGTCCATGCTTGCATTTCCCTTCCCGGCTAACAATGTTAACCTGTGATGGACGCTGTGTTTTCCAGTTCACCTGCAGATCCTGCTGGCTGTGGGTCTGGCTGTGTTCTGCTACTGTATAGTTCTTGGCTGCATCCTGTGGTGTCGCAGACGAAAGAGTATTTCATCGGAGGACAAGGAGGCAGTTTTTCCATCGCCTTGTCCTGTTTCAAGGGCGACTGCAACATTAACTCATACTCCGTCCACGCAGCCTGTCAAGCAGCAGTATGAGGAGCTGGATGGGGATGTGTTGGACTTTCCCTCTTCTAAAAGTAGCTCTTCTCCCTCTGAGGATGACCTCACTGCTCTGCCCAGTGACCCCAGCCCTACCAGGTCAGCTAACTCGTTGAAGTCCCCGAGGTCTTTTTTCCCGATGCGGCGCCTCAGCACTCCTGTTGTTCCCTCTTCACCCGGTAAAGCTCCAAGTCATGGCAGAGCCTCTCTGCCTTCCCTCACTAAACTGAGCATTATGTCTAAATCCCGCAGTGCGATGGGTCAGCGCTGCAATGTGAGTGGTGAAAGCTTTACTTACAACGAGAGCAGTCATCTGACAGCTGGTGCTGCCAGGACTCCCATCCAGCCGGGAGAGCCTCGTCTGTCGCAGTACGGCTCCAGCTCTCTGTCCGTCTCCTCCAAGTCAGCTCCTCTCCTGCACTTTTCCCTGCTGTTCTCCTCAACATGTGGCACCCTGGTGGTCAAAATCATGGGGATCTTGCTGGACAGTCGAAGGCGTAGTGGGATATTTGTCCAGGTCAGCCTCCCACCACTCTTCCCTACGCCCCAAGAGACGGCCCAGAGACGGCGTAGTTTCAGCCTGGATCCCTACAGCCAGAGCTTTGTCCTGCAGGTGGGCTCTGTGGGAGATTTACGCACCTGCACGCTGAAACTGGCTGTCTACAGCAGGGACTTCTCAGGCTTCAGAGAGACTGCTCTTGGAGTGGTGGAGCTCCCCTGTGATCAGATGGACTGGGAACCTGACATCATGACTACCTACACCAAGCAGCTAAACCCAACTAAAAGAAAGCTGAAGAAGGTACAAAGTGAGCTGAGCAGTTATTTGTTGTAAACTCTACATTGCAACTTTCTTTTCAGGGGAGAATCACAACAATTATGGTGTAACACCAATAAGAAAAGCAGCAGATTTGAGGTTCATTTCTGCTAAAGAGAGCACATGATCCCTCTCCAAAATAGTCTGAAAAGCCTTACTTATGTAATAATTCTTACATTTTAACTGTATTTAATACTTACATGGTTCATTGGATGCAAAGAGAACAAAGGGAAGGTTAAAGGTTCAGGGTTAGTGATTTAATGACATCTAGTGGCTCATTATGCAAACTGCAACTAACTGACTTACTACTATACTACTTACTCACACTGAGTCTTCTGGGGCCACTGTGATAACAACAGCATTGTAGTAGAAGGGCCAAGAGGGCATCCAGTGGAGTTTAGGGCATAAATAGCTTTTTCTAAGCTTATAAAAATGTGTCAATATTCACATTCTTGCTACTGCACATCATTTGCACATGGTGCATATGGAGAATCTTACATCTGTGTGTCAAATACAGAAACTACAGCAGGGTCAGAGACACACAGTCGCTTTACCGTCTTTCAATGGGTTTAAACAAGTTATTATCTGTGTAACCAGGATCTTTAGTGGTACCTGTAGCTGGACAGTAACGTATTTGGATAGCTTTTTCTTTCTTTAATCGCTCATAGGAAAACAAACAAACAAAAAAAAGAATGTTAATAAAATATGTTACATGTTATGTGGATTTTGGGTGTTGGAAAGATGTACATAAGCACAAAAGCCTGATATGCACAACCATCTAATGGATGTAGACACTCAATAGTTTACACTGCCATCAAAGGTTTGGACACACTTTTGAAAAACAACTGTTGGCGCTATGGATTTCATGTGTGTGCAGGAAAAGCCGTGATTTTTGTGTGTGGGGCCTGGCTCAGGTGGTTTCAGACCTCCAAGTCCCAAACATTGATTTTGGTTAGACACAGGACTTGAGTGTGTTTTTATGTGTGTTTAAATTAGTTAGTATTTGAGCCAGTGATGTGGTCTAAGATGTGGTATCATTGCATGATTTATTTAAAACATCTTTGCCATGTATTGTTTTTTTAGCTGGTTCAACAAATTGTAAAAGATTGGATTCAAATCTATAAATACCTTGTATCATGTTTTATCCATGAAGGACTCCAACGTCTAATCAGCCCTCCCATTACCCAGTTTTCCAGTGTTGTTAGTCACGGTGACTGTTGTTAGTGCAGAGCAAACAGGCACAGTGCAGCAAATTGGCCGAGCGCCCACGCTGCGCCCTCGGTGACTCTGCTGCAATGCCGCCAGAAGGCATAAATAACAGGCATTTGCAGGGATGTTTCAATGGATTTAAGTCACGAGCCTTGGTATTTTGGAGTCAGCTTCCTGTCTCCCCCTCATGTCCATATATGGTCCATCGTCTCCAACCCTCACGTCATCACCTTCCACGTTATCAGCAACAGCAGCTTCCCGCTGTGAGTAAATGTAGATGTGGAGCTGCTGGGTAAACATAGAGCTGATTATTAATCTGAGGCATCAGGAAAAAGTTGATTTATCATACAAAGGCTGTGCACTGTGGCGTTAGCTTTTTACAGTTGGCGTCATCTGAGTTTGCACCGACACCAGGTTTTGCAATCAGTGTAATGGACCCAGTTGAGAGCTGATGACTATTCGTCAGCATCACATCACTTGTTTTGACATTTTGTTGGAACGGGCAGCAACACATAGCAGATCTTCACAATTAAAGTGGCACTCAAAGGAAGATGATCCTGACTCATGTCTCTTAGGCAGTTTGAAATACCTGGAATGCACAGAGCTACCAAATAACAATATAACCAGAAAATTACATCACAACTATTTGTAATTAAAAAACTGGTATGTGCCAGAGGAAAAAAAAAAAGTATATAAGCTTATCATCTTTTAATGC
Source organism: Xenentodon cancila (assembly GCA_014839995.1). Lineage (NCBI taxonomy): Eukaryota > Metazoa > Chordata > Actinopteri > Beloniformes > Belonidae > Xenentodon > Xenentodon cancila. Next base: position 33,491,503 of record CM026197.1, read on the forward strand.
AAGTATAGTTTTAACAGTGGCAGATAAGGTTTTCAGTCTATATCCAGGTGGGAGGAACTACCCTAAAGCAAAGAATAATGATGTATCTGCAATCAAAATATAAGACTTAAAAAAGGTGTAAGTGAAGTAAAATGTAGTTTTCACTGCTTCAAAGTTGTTGGCTACAGTAAATAAGGTTCAGTGTTTAATTTTGGTTACGTATGCACATTTATGCCACAACAGTTAAGTAAAGATGCTGTGCTGCTCCGTTCCTGAAGCAGGAGCTTTCATCACAGGGACACAGGGAACTGGATGCTTCCTCCAGATAACATCACAAACCCGCAATGAGCATCTTCACTGCGTAACGCGGGATCACGGACTGACAGAGAAGTCGAGGTGGCCTTTCGAAAGCCATCCTAAAAATGTCCGAACAGAATCAGTGAACTGACATTCACTTGTTGAACAAAATCACCTTCACAATCTAATTTCCGTCTCTGGCAGGGTAACACTTGGCCAGCTCGCTGAACGTGACTCTCTGGGCTCCAGATAATTTAAGTTAACAGCAGCTGACAGGAAATGAGATGGAAATTATCATGAGATGTACACATCAGCTGTTGCTCTTATTTAAAGTGACTTGGTGTGCGAATGAGTCTCATTTTAAGATGGATGGTCGAATTAAACCATTAAACCTGACAGCTGTGTGTAAAGATAATCTATATTCCTGATTAGGTTTAAGTCATTTTAAATGTGATACAGATGTAACTGTGCTGAGTTACCTGACATGATTTGGACTGAAACTTTAAACCTGTTCCTTAAGTTAATCCCCTCGATGGAGCTCCTGCACACTGCTTCTACTTGAGTCTGACCACTTTTGTCTCGGTCATTTCTTTAAAGGACAGTTTGATAATCTTGAATGTCTCCTAAAGACGGCATATCTGCCCCGGGACGGTGAAATGACTTATTTGCTGTCTTGTTAAATTTCCTATATTCATGTATTATTCCTTGGTGTCTCCCTCCTCCCTGCACTTAGAGTGTGAGTTCTCAGGAGACATTTGGTCCCAGGAAGAGCTCAGTTTGTGTGCCGCTGGCTTTGGGACAGCTTCTCATCCTGCTGCAGCATCAGGCGCCAGCCCAGCGCATCAAAGTGATGGTCCGAAAGGCTGAGAATCTGGCCAAGCTCACACGAATCCCAGGAACTCCAGGTGAGGATCAGCAATCGGCTGTAAGTCAGTAACCTCTTTAATGGCTCTCATTAGTGTTTACTGATCTGGTACAGCCAACACTTTGCCATTATGTCCACCAGACTGCAAAAAAACCCAAAGACATGCACATAAAAATAAAAATACGAAACAACAGTAAACTGAGTAGCATCCATCCATCCATCCATCCATCCATCCATCCATCCATCCATCCATCCATCCATCCATCCATCCATCCATCCATCCATCCATCCACAGAAAAAATCCAAAATATTAGACAAGCAGTTGGCATGTCAACAGCAGGTTCAGGATGTGAACTGTGTCCACACCATGACACAGATTCTCCCCATTAACAGCAAAGACCTGGAGGACATCTGACATCAACTGAACTTTAGACGTTCTGCCAACAGGTTTGTTCAAAATGTTCTTAAAGATTTTGGAGTCAGACCTGTTACAGATTGTGATCTTTAATGTCAGGTGTGTTTCCAGAACCACTAGAAGCAGCTGTAATTAAACCTCTGCTGAAAAAGGACAATTTTGACAAGACACAAAGGAATACCGCACCGAGATGGCTCTGACCAAAGTGTGTAATGACATATGTCTGAATACAGACGATGGAAACATGTCAGTCTTAGATTTACTGGATCTCAGTGCTGCATTTGATCGGTTATCCACAATATATTACTCAAATGATTGGAAAAATAGGCAGGTCTTTACGGGACTGTACTAAACTGGCTTAAAACGTGCTTAGAGAACAGGCAATACAGTTCCCAGAGTCAGAACCAGACATGGAGAAGCTTCCTGCAGCTTCTCTGCTCCACATGTCTGGAACAAACTCCCAGAAATCCTCAGATCAGCTGAAACAGTCAGTTTATTTAAGACTCACCTGTTCTCATCTGCAGTTGAACAAAGACACAAATCCACACTGATACTTTAAAAGGTTTGGTTATATTTTAACTACTGATTTTATCTATTGCTCTGTTTTCTTCCTTTTTTTAGTTTAAATCTTAAATCATGCTTTTTTTATTTTCTGCTATGTGATGCTGTTTTAATGTCTCTGTATTTTCTCTTGTGCTACATAAATGAACTTGCCCTGTCTTGCCTGCAGCAACATTGAGAAAGGTCGAAAGTATCTAAAACTTCTCTTTCAAAGTACAAAAAAGAGAAACACTAGGACATTTTTAGAAAGCAGTCCAGAACCGCTAATAAAAGGCCTTGCATGATCCCTGGGTGAGCTATTTAGTTTTACAAAAAGCAGGCGTGCATTGTTTCATTTATGGTTATTTACAACATGAGAGAAAGATTTCCAATGACCAATAAGTCAATATGCTTGCATGAAATGCTGCGATGCAAAGAAACACATTGGTCATTGACATTGCAGTCACAAAGCCAGGATCCTTGATTTGATTGGTTTGTAATGTGATTACACGAGGAGCTGATGCGGGTCGTTTCCCCTCCCGTCTGAGCCGAATCGCCTCACAGAGGAGGGAAGAGGTTCAGCAAAGCAAGGACTGCCTTAATGTTTACAATGGCAATTCCTGTGTTTCTTATGGGATGTAAGATAAAACGATTCCTTTAATCTTTAAAAAGACATGACATTTGGGCAAGCAAAAGCGACCTTATGTGACAGTTACACAGTTCAGAGAGAATAATGAGGATATACACCAGCAAGTGCAGATCATCTCTTTATCTCTCTTTATGAGCATCCTCTTTAAGAAACACAGCTGAGGATGCATCTTTTTTCATTTATTTTTGTCCAACAGATCACTATGTTGTCATCAACTTGCGACAAGATGGTAAAGTGATTGCTTCCAAGGAGACCAAAGGGACTAGCCGCCCAAACCCCATCTGGAACGCGCCGTTCCTGTTTGACCTCCCCCCTGGTGACATCACGCAGCTTCCACTAGCTCTTGAATTCATTGTCATGCAGGTAGGAAGTTTCACAAAAGTTTTAAGTTCATGTACAGTGCATCCAAAATCAGTATTCAGTTTTATGTTAAAATGTTTTTGATGGCGTCTGCATCGGTGTGTACCTTAATAATACTCGCTGTTTTACTCCAGGGCCGTCTCTATACTAAGAGCAGTATTTTGGGCTGCGTGCTGATTGGCTGCCATGCATCAGAGGCCGGACAAGGACACTGGAGGGAAATGTGCACTCTGGGGCAAACAGAAACCACTCGCTGGCACACCATCCAGTCATATGCACTTTAGGACTGATAAACCAAAATCCAGATGGTCCAAGTGTATCTTTAAGGAGAGAAGCACCGATGACAGGAGCCTGGATCCCTGCGTTGCCTTTGTGATTATCTCCACTGTGATTCCTCAAAACTGGAGTTTGTGGAACCGTATTATTCTGGATGTCTGTTATGCATGCTGATGTTGTAATACACAACACTGAGATTGAGGCAAGAGGCTACAAATGATGAATTTTGTCTGGAGAAATGAAATGAAAATGAAAGGATTTGTTGAGCATTAATAGTATTTGATCCTTTTGCCTGTGCTTTGCTTCTGTATTTACCTGTGCCAGGATTTGACCCTCAACTCTAAAAGCCTCTTAGCTCTAATCTCTTGGATTCAGAATACGACTTTATCTGTAGTACTTTCACAACGCGTGTATTACTGTTGAATTGTGGTTTTATTGTGTGCACTAGGAGAACATGTTTCGTTCTCACTTCACTGACTAGAATTTACAATAAAAATGTGCTTTGAGTGAATGAGTTTTGTCATTCTGAGTCTCCACAGCTTTTCATTGCAGTTATGCATATACAAGTCATCTACTGATGCACAAAAAATCCTTAAAAGATGAAAGTAAATGAGCTGTTCAGGCTTTTTTTTCTGCTGTTTCTGTGAAGCATTGCCAAAAATGACCAAGTAATATTTTATGAGAGCACTTCCCATCCCCTGTTGGTCATATGATTGAACCCAGCTTGCAGTATAAGGTTGCATTGCAGTCTGAGTGCTTATATTTACTATATAAAGCAAGCTGGACAGACCTTCTGGGACATCACTCAAAGGTTTTCTGAGGAGATGTTTTAGTTGTCATCTTGGCAGGAGCTGACTTTTTCTGCACAAAAACAGTTAATGCTAAATATAACTGTATGAGCATCGATAAGACAACCGATAAGGAACCAAACTGGTGAGCAATATCCATAATGGAACTGGAATTGCTAAATTCTTAACAATCCCATCCCTAGTGAGAAATGAGTCACACAAAACACCAAAGAAAATAATGTTGCTGAGGAGAAATCTCAGTAAAAAAGGAAGTGGAAAGGCTTGTGGTTGCTGTGGCACGCAGCATGCCCCTAAAACATGTCTGGCATTTTCAAAAACCTGCAACAGTTGCAAAAAAAAAAAAAAAAATCATTATGCCAAAATACTGCAAAGCCGAAACCCAGCAACGAACTGTTCGCACAGCTGATGAGAGCGACTGGAGGAATTCTATGTGGATGTTGTCACATAAAAAACGAATGGACTGTGCGGTTGGATGCTGGGGCTCAGGCAGATTTTAAGAAGATAAGTATTCAAAGTGTTCAGGTATTGAAAGCATTTATTGACATATGTACAATAAGGAAACAAGTTTCCTCGAGTATGAAATAACAATCAAGGAAATCACAAGTCTGGCATGCAAAACCGTCACAAAACATGGACTATGAATAAGTAAAGTAAAGCTTAATGTGCGATATACTGACAGGGGGGTAAACAGTTTTATGGATGTGCAATTATTGAATGTTAAAGTGCATAACAGTAAATAATTTCATCGTGACAGTGGGGGAAAAAATGATGATGGCGATGCAGCTGCTCAGGATGGACTCAACCATAACAGCTTCCTTTTTCTGATGGACTCAACATCGCAGACCAGAGACCCAGACCAAAACTTTGTTTGACCAATGTGAAAGGATATTCTGGAGCTGCAATTCTAGCCAAAGGGAAATGCACTGTAAAAGACCTGCGTGCACACACTGTCATTCACCGCTCCCAAAGATGTCCAGGCCACATTGGGTCTAAACGCTTGTGAGAGACTTAACCTGATGAAAAGAGTGCTCGTTACCGAAAGTGAAGGAGAGACAGAATATGAAGACAACCAACATGTTGACATGTTTCCGGGTCTTGGCTGTCTTCCTGGAGAGCACACAATAAAACTGGACAAAGGTGTGTCTGCTGTAGAGCTGGACAGAATGGAGAGATGCGAGTGATCAAAAAGGATTGATGAGTGGGGAAGTTGTGAGCAAAAAGAAGAGCACGCCCAGAGTTTGCATTAGTCCCAGAGATCTGAACAGAGCAATTAAGAGAGAACACTTTAAGCTTCTTACAAGAGAGGAAATAATGTCACAGTTTCAGCAAACTAGATGCATCATCAGGATTTTGGCAGCTGAAGCTGGATGACAAGAGTTCAAGATTATGTACCTTTACCGGTCCATTCGGCCACTACAGATTCCTCCATCATGTGGAGTAATGCTTCCCACTCAGCTTGTTTCCTCTTCATCAGTACATCAGTACAGCGCTGTGGTATGTATCTGACACTGACTTGAACCATCGCTTCTTCCCTTGATGTGAGATCCAGATATGCTTGAAATTCCTGCAGGAGTCCAAAGTTAAGTCATGCTTTTTGACCGTTCCAGTAAATTGTTTATTTTTTAGGAGAGCACAATCTTCATCCAGTGAGTTTTGGTTTCCTTCACCAAGCACTGGTCGCATTTTACACAAAATATGAGCTAAATAAAATTGATTAGGAAATACATTTATAACCCTTGTTTTGAAATAGGCCACATGCTGAATGGATGTCAATTAAAACAAATATTGTTCCCCAATGTGTTTCAGCTTTTTTTAAACATGCAAAAAGAAAATGTTGCACACCCTGTTAAGGACATGAAATGAAATTCCTGGCTTAAAGCTGCAAAGCGTTTGCTACAGATACGCCTCTCTCTGTCCACTCCTCTGATGTGCCCAGTCTGCTGCAGAGGGCAAACTAAATGAGTTTATGTTGATTTCTCTGCAGTCTTCTCTCTGTGTGGGCTGCAGTAACTCTGCCACTGTTACAAACAGGACCGACAGGTCAGGAGCTGAGCGACTGAACGTTCAATACTGTTGCTAAAACCATTGATTTAACTAAGTTTGTTAGTGAAACATGCAGGAGAAATCAAATATAATCTCATCACATCAACTGGATCCGATTTGAGAGGTCATGTACGCTTTTCTTTCAAGGCAACGTGAAGGTGTTTGCACATTAAATGGTCTCCAAATCATAAGGTGAAAGTCCATAACAGAATAGTTACTGTTCCACGTGGGACACGTTGATCCTTCAAGAAACATCTCGTGTGCTTTCTAAAGTTTTCTACTATCACGCCCACCACCAAAAACAGGAAAAGCTATGGTGCAAAGCAAAAAAGTATAAGAAAATGAGAGTAATTCTGTACTGTACTTAGACTTTTACTTCATTGCAGATAATAAGAGCCGACATAAGAGCCCAAAATACTCCACATGCTGCCCCCTCATCATTTATTTGTTTTTCTGCAGATCTGTTCCTGCTTTTCGGGTCCTCAACACATATCAGAAAAAGTGTGGACAATAAAACCTTTTAGCACTTTGTAATGTTGTTAGTGTTTTGCACACCACTTACAACACATTCTGCATCAAAGTGCATTCTAAGTTAAAGTTTTTAGTCAACAACTATGTATTGTAGTGTTGACATGGGTTTCCCGCAGTAATCCTTTGCCCATCTGGTTACAGCTATTGATGGATGACAGTTCTCGAAGCACTGCAGTTCCAGAAACCCAGAACATGACCCCCGAGCAATTATTACGTAATCGTGACGTTTCAGCTTTCCACAGATGTTCAAAGGCATTTAGATCAGGACACATGGAAGGACACTTTGCAATAGTCCATTAGAGCCATTTTATGGGTAAGAGCTGACGCGACTTGCCAAAAAGACTTAGTTTCGTCTCAATTGTCCAAAGGATATTCTTTCAGAAGTGTTGTGGCTTGTCAAAATGCATTGTGATTAGTTCCAGTCTGGCTTTTAAAAAAAATTTTTTTTATTTAAACAGTGGAGTCCTCCACGGTTGTCAACTCTGGCTCAAACAGTTTTATCTTCCTCCTCAGTTGGTCATCAGTTTTCCTCTAGGGACCACATCCAGGGAGGTTGGCTACGGTCCCGTGGACCCCAAACTTCTGGATGAATATTGCAACTGTAACTGGACCCATCCAAGGCTGAGACTGAGCAGTACTGGAAAACCATATGGACCAGCTGCTAACAGACCTCAACCCAAAACCTATTCATGAAAGACCCCCCAGAAAGGAGCTTTCCCATCCAATAACCGGCCGCTGCCCAGCATGGAAGCTCCTGCCAGGCATCATGGTGAATGATTTAAAGGAGTCACATGTTGTGTGTGTTTTTTTTTAAATCAATACAAATACATCAAGTAAAGTAGGCACGCATTTTTATTTGCTTCCTATATCAATATTTGTGATAGGAAATATTATGACCTATTACCACTTGGTGAATTGAAAAGTACAATGATGAATTTAAACCTTGCTAGGGTTAGGGTTATTAATATTGTTGCACTGCAGGGTGCAATAAATTAAACTTTTGCCTTTTGAGAATTCGGTTCAGGAAAATGAATCACCACTCTGGCTTAACCACACACTGCTTTCCCTTGCATACACACTAAGAGATGTTTCACTATAACACTCCGCTGGTCTGGTACAGTGGCAGTATTGATCGGCATCTTCCAGCTTGTCTGTTCACATCTCTGACAGATGAGTATGCTCCTATTAATGATTCAGTGTGCAGAACAGGGTTAGGGTTATCCTCATTTGTGTGTCAGCTTACTTGTCGTTAATGGCCTTCGTGGGGATAAGTCCTGCGTGGTGTGGTTAATGACCTAGGAGCCAACAGTCTCCAGCATTACAGCGCTCTAACATCTTCTACGCTGCACTGCAGGACACATCAGTGACTCACTCCTTCGCTCGGTTGCTCTCAGTAGACCCACGGTCTGACATTTACTGCGAGTTACCGTTTGCCTTCTTTCATCTGAAGAGACAGCAGGGCCTTTCCGTTCAGGGCTAGGGGGGATGCGCCCTCGTTTGCTGTTGTACTATGCCAAATTGGATGTTGAGGCATGCCACCTACACTCTCAACTTTTTTATCTGCACTGGCATGACGAAATGATTTAAAACTTTCTGGAATAGTCAAGGATTTACACAGCATCTTCCCACATACTGTCTCATGTATGTCATGTATGTGCTGAGTTTCTTTAAAATGGTGAAGAGGTCCAGTTTGTATTTATCGAGAAACAATTAAAAAAAAAGTAGTTTAGTCCTAGACTGATGCACCTTTCTTTGTCTCTCCTAGCCTTTCCAAATATATTGATTATGCTCCTACTTGTTATCAAACTCAACAGAAGTGATAGAAAATACTGCACTTTGCACCACCATGTACTAGGTATATTGTAATTTGCACTTGCACAAAGTCAGGACTTTTGTGTGATCATAGTGAGGCATGTGATTAACCACTTATACCTAACAGGTGCTAATGGACATCTATGTCACATGTAGGTTGAAATACAGCCGTTAACTGAATAGAAGAGTTGTGCAAGAGGCTGAAAACAGCCAGCAGGAACAGCCAAACTACCAAGGTGAGGTTGTGGAAGTCTCTCACAGGTCGTTCACCAGCTTTAAGACTGAGCACAGCTACAAAACAAAAGGTAGTTATACTGCATCAGCAGGGTCTCTCCAAGGCAAAGCTTTCAAAGCAAGTGTGGGTGGCAAGTTCTTCTGAAGAGTCATAAAGAAATGGTTAATAGTAAGGACTACAGAGACAGTGGTTAGCCAGGGACAGTACAGCAGATAAAAGACATAATATACTTACTCCACTTCCAAATCAAAGATGTCCAGCAGTGCCATCAACCCAGAAAGAGGAGAAACCAGTGTGTACCTATCTAGTGTCTGGGGAAGTGTGGCCACATTTGGTCTTTATAGGAGAGTTGTGGTCAAAAAGCTGCATCCAACGTGGATATGAGGCCAAACAGTTCAACTATGCATAGAAACAGGAAGTGGGATGCAGAGGAGTGACAGCAGGTGTTCTGGGCAGTTGGTTCGCCAAAAAGCTGCACAGTGGTGCTGTGAGTGCCTACAAGCACCGGTTATTGTATTGCTGACCACCACAAGTCCTCAGCAATGTCTGTCCCTTTGTGTTTCTTCAAAACAAGGAAGCATAGTAGATTCCCTGCAAGTCAAGGAGTTGGAGATTTGGTGAAGATCAGTGGCGTCAATCCTAAGAAAATACAGGAAGACGCTCATCCATCGTGAGAGAGGTGTCTGATTGGCCCAAAATTGTGCAACAACCCAAAACACACAGAAAATGTTATATTCCCAAAAAAGAACAATAAGTCGTAAAAGTGGTGGTATGGCCCTACAGAGCTCTGAACGTTAATGAGTCTGTCTGGTTTTACGGGGCTGACGGATTTTAGGCAGCCTTCATCCATATAAGATCTGTGCTTAGTTCTCAGAGATGTTTGGAATAACCAAGCTGCTGAATTCCTTGAGAAACTGTGTGCAAATTAACCTTATCGACGCTCCTTTCAAGGCAAGTATTGATTGGCTTTAGATTTGACTTCTATTCACTCACTTTGCATCTTGTAAATTGAATCAATAAGCAATACAATTCCTAAAATGTTGACACCTTTCTTACTCTACAGCGTTCCTTCCCACCTCCTGATCACTATCTTGTGTTCAGCCTAAAAGTCTATCATCCCGATCCTGGGATAGTAGTTGCATGTAATGCATTTATTTCAAAACATTTTGCTCACTTACAGCATGTTAGAGCAAATACTGTCTGAATGTTGCCATCAAGTGGATTTCTGAAGTAAGAACATCTGCTGGCTGAAATCATAACTGTGAACCTGACAAACTAGTATGAAACATGATTTAGGATGAATGAGCTGCATAAACAACGCTCCGCTGCAGCTGCGTGTACGTGTAAGTCTCCAGCAGTGACTCATCAGACGAGGAAACGTCACACTTGCTGTGAAGATGCCTGTGAAGTAAATAAATGAGGAGGTCTGCTGCTCAGCATTTCCAGGTGAGAGCTGCTGCCTCCACATCAAGAAGACCAAGAAGAGATACAAGAAGACCAGATTTGACCAACGCTGTTTCAAAACAAACACACGTGCCCCTCTGCTCTTTGGAGGTAAAAACCTGCACGCACCATTATGCGCAAGTCAATTTGTATGCCTGCTTGCTGAGATGTGTGTGTGTGAGTTATTGACTTCACAGTTGGCCCTCACATCTGGAGCCCACTGCAGACCTAGAGGAGGATCAGAGAACCAGGAGTGAGATCAGAGCTGGCTTTTTTTTTTCTTTATCAGAGGTCTCTGTGACTGTGATTAATGAACGCGCTGACGTGATTAGACTAGTTTTCACGCCCCTTTGTAAAGGCTCTGAGCTTTAACGCCTCTGGCTCAGGTTGCTGTGAGCCTTAAAATCACAGCACGGTCAGAGGTCTCAAGTCCAACTGCACTGGATCAAATACCAGTTGGATCAAAATAGACGGGCGCGCCAGTCAGGGTGTCGAGGGTGTGGGAGACAGACGGACAAAGCGTGAAAGCATGCTGACTCTCTAACAGACATGCGATTTTAGGGGGTCATATGAAAGCACTGGGAAGGATAAAACAAACCATATCTGAGTTTGTCAAAGTATCATACCGTTATTGATGCTGGACAGTTTGCTTGTCCATCATATATGACAGATCACATATATGTAAGATGATGTAAATGAGGAAATGGGAATTTCATGTTGTTGCCTGATCCTCACAGTTCCTTAGTACGTTTATGTCCTTACTTGCTGTATCATTTTAACTACCTTTTTCTTAAAATAAAAGAAGAACACATTGTAAGTATTACAGACTTAAAAAAGTGACTCTGTAAGAGAAAGAAGAAAAAAAAGATACAGTTTGGAAATGCATCACATGTGCCACAAACTGCCCCTGCTGTGCATCCGATGGACATCGTGGTGCATGAGTACAGCTGCAGAAATACTCTGGAGCAGCTGGACTCAGTGTGCCTCTCCCCTGTCCATGTAAACAATGGACCATGCAGGCAACATTTAAGCAAAAACACATGAGATTTGTTTCTGCTTAAATTGTCTCTGTTATTGCGTTGGCTGACGAGACCATCTGCACAAAACACATTTCTAAAACTCCACAGTATGCTGAGAAACATTGAAAACACTGTGAAATGGTGCTATTAGTGGTGTTTCAACCACAGAGAATTCCGATCATGTGAAGAATACAACGTAAGTGCCAAAACCTTGCTTTGGAAACTGTTTTAGCAGAAATAGAAAAGCAAAAAACCCAAAACACATGTGTGTGTGTGTACATATATACATATATATATATATATATATATATATATATATATATATATATATATGTTTTAAAAAAAGGGTTCAAATTACAAGTTACAAATGACAATTTAGGACAATTATTGAAGAATACTTAAAAAAACAAATGGTGGGGTTCATTGTCTTTTCTCTTACTCCTCCTTCAGTCCGATCATTACATCTCTCAGCTGTCAGAAATAGAACTTTTCCATTACAGGATGAAAAATGAGGCTGGATGAAGGATAAAATGCAGCAAAAGCTCGATCACTTCTCATGCACGTGTACGGTATCGGTGCTTTGTGGATTCATAAGGAGATGTTGTACTTTCTTTGCTCGGCCTGCTGCGTGTTCTGACACACCTCTCCCAGCCAGCACACTCTGTTGACTCTCTGTCACCTCGCCTCTGTTCGCTTGCCAGGGAATATAAATATATAAATAGGAGTAAACCAATAATGGAAGTCAGATGATTATGTGACAATGATGTTACTGGAAAGAGTTCAGACTCAACATGTGATGTGCCTGAAGGTAAGCAGAGAGTTTACAAAGTCTTCTCTATTGATTTGGGATATTATGTGATAACTTCAAACAGCTCCAGCCTGGAAGCAGCCTTTTATTCATCAGCCTACCGGCAATGGATGATGTTTAATTAAATTCAAACTGCAGCTTCTCATGTTTTGGCTGGTTCAGTTGCAAGAAGTGCATAGTCTCGGATGAAATGGGAAGTTTGTCAATCTACCTACTTTGTGTCTGTAGATTACATTAAAAGATGAACATCAGATTGCAGACAGACTCAGACCACACAGGTGAGCCGATTTAGTCACACATAAACACACATGTACCATCACACAGTTAAAAAATCCTCACAAGATGTTTTAAACTTTCTGAAACAACCCTGTTTATGTCATGTACTTCACACAGCACCAATGTCAGTTTGGCAAAGCTGGAAAATTCCTCTGAGCCTTTTTTTTGGGTTAAATCTGCTCTCTTGACACGAAAAACCCTCTTGTTGGACAAATACGACGTCTACTAAACCTAAATTACCAGCAACACAAACCAACAATAAATGAATAGGCATGTTCGGTCTCTAGTTACCTTCCCAGAGTGCAGTTTTCATTACAATGAAATTAACTTTATGGTCCACTTGGTGTTCAACTCCAAACATTTGACGTGAAGAGTCTCAGTTAAAAAGCAGACTTTCTACTCTGTTAGCAGTAGATAATAGCTACGTGTGGATTTGATGCCTGGATCTTGTTCATCCCAAGAGGAATGGACTTGCTGACTGCACAACTGGAGAAGCACAGTTACTCATGCAGCTTTAAACAAGGTTAGCTGTGACCAGCCACACTACAAACACCTTATCAATGCACATCCTCGTATGTACTGTATGTATGTGTAGAGTATATTTAAGTGTCAACAAAGCTATTTATGAAGGAAGTACCTACAGTCTCATGGCAAGAGTCTGCACCGCAACAATACATAATAGTGTTATAATTAAGACACTTGGTACTTTGGGGTCTGATCAAACTTTGGATTGTTTGATCAAAACTTCTTGCAGAACGTGCGCCTGCAGTTATACAATCAATTTCACTGTGCACTCACTGAGTGAAAACATGTCTGACCTTGAAATCCCATTCTGGGAAGAGTTAGGAAGTTGTCTGAAATGCAACACAAACCTTTTATTTTTTTCAATCCTCATTTAACAGAGACAAAACACAAAGTAAATGATTGTTATTGCTTTACTGAACAAGTCCAATGCTTTTACAATGTTACAATAAAACTGAAATTTGACGTCAGCAACACCCTCAACAAAGTTGTGAGGTTTTTTTCCCTTCTTTTTTAAATAAAATATTGCAGTAAAGCCATTCTGGAATATTTAACAAGCAGAAGATGATTTAATTTCAAGTGCTTCTGTCAGGATCAGGTGTAACAGGAGCAGCCGGCAAAGGCTCAATCTTTATGAGGAAGGATTTTTCGTGGCTCACCACCTCACCGCCAATCATCCGTTTAAAAAAAAAACTAAAAGCAGCATTGCAAAGAACTGAGGTCTTGTAACATCTACATTGAATCATATTGTGAAAGACTCATGGAGGTTTGGGATTTTTGGAGTGTAAACGCCACGGTCGGAACCTGTTGATGGATGTGCGTGACCTTTAGGCCCTCAGGTGCTGCTTAAGAAACCATCATTTCACAGTGATCAATACAGCCACATTGGCTCGGGAGTACTTTGGAAGTTGCAAGCCGTTTTTGCAAGCAGTTGGAAGTTGTCACTCAACACAGTCCTCCACTTCTGCATCCAGAAATGTAACATGAAACAGTACTACACAAGGAGGGAGCCATACATCAACTCCGAGCAGAAACATCGCAGAGTTCTCTGGGCACAAGCTCATCTTTCAGCAGGACAGGTTCAGACCTCAGTCTGCACAACTTACACCGTTGTGACCTCAGAGACAGAAATGTTTGTGCTCGACCGCCGCTGTCTGAATCTTTCACCGACTGAAAATGTCAGCGTCACGAATAACAGAATCAGAGAGTTATGACTGCTGACTGCTGTCCAGATTAAATCTTGTGTCAAAAAAAAATGTCCAGTGAAGTTTGGATGTAGTGTAAAATGTAAATAAAAACAGAATAAAATGATATGCAAACCTCATGAACCCACATTTTCTTCCCAATAGAAAAAATATCAGAAGTTGAATTTGGGACATTTTGCCATATCACAGAAAACATTCGTTTATCTTGAATTTGATGGCAGGTCAAAAACTGGGGCCTTAAATCAAAAACAACATGACAAATATTTGACAGTAAATAAGGTTAAGTTGCAGCAGGTAAGTAACATGAGTGGGTATAAAATGGTAGATTTCAGGGAGGCAGAGCCTATCAGATGTTAAGATGGGCATAATCAAAAGCGTGGAAAGCATGGATGCTGTGTCCTGTGGACTACAGAGCAGGAGACACAACATCAAGCTTGTTATCAGGTCAGCAGCCTGCATCTGTAATGGTTTGGAGATGCATGAGCACATATAGTGTGTGCATCTTACACATCTGGAAAGACATCAGCAATGCTGAAAAGAACATTGAGGTTTTAAAGCAACATATGCTCCTAGCCAGATGACATTTTGGGGAAGGTCTTGCATATTTCATAAAGAGAATGCTTAAAATAAAATACATACTGCATCCTTCACAACAGCACTGCTTCGCAGGAGAAGAGTCCAGGTCTGAACTGGCCTGCCTGCAGTCCAGACCTTTCACCAATAGAAAACATTTGGTCCATCAGGAAATTAAAAATTCAGAAACAAAGTTCCAGGACTGTTGAGCAGCCATAATCCTGTGTCAGACAAGAATGGGACAACATTCCTCTTTTGTAGAAAGTTAGTAAAAAAGAGAGGCTACGTGATGGTAAATTGACCAACAGCGGTGGTTCCAACCACGGGGGTCTGCCGGAGCCTATTCCGACTTAGTAAAGGCGAGAGGCAGGGGTCCCCCGTGGACAGGTCGCCAGTCCATCACAGGGCCACATGCAGAGACAAACAACCACACACGCTCCACATACGGGTGATTTACAATCATCAATCAACCTGACACGCATGTTTTTGGACTGTGGGAGGAACAACTTTTGTGTACACGTCTTTTATACAAATCAATACCCCCCCCCCCAACACTTAAACATGCTCACAGTCCCACATGCATCTCAAACACACCACACATGCACTACACACACATCACACACCAAAATGAAACAATGGTAAATAGAAGGCTCCTCCTATATTTCTCTGTCCTCTTCTGCTTGTAAAAACCTGGTTGTCCTATGTCCACTTTTATTCTAAAATAACATGTTATACACTCATTCAAACACTGCAGCACATCACACAGACACCAAACTGCCCCCCCCCCCCACTGCTGTCTGGTCTTTTCTTACCTGCCCTTTCTGCTCCACTCTTCTCTAGACTTTCACATCCCACATTCGATGATTTTAATCTTCTTTGGCAGAATTTTTTTATTGCTTTTTTTTTTCTTTCTCTAGGGATCAATAAAATATGACTAGACTGTCAAGATGAGTGGTGAAGGGAACCCACTCACACGCACATATGTGCAGACAAAGAACAAAAAACCCTCCAAGATTATATATATATATATATATGTGTATATATATATATATATATATATATATATATATATATATATATATATATATATATATATATATATATATGTAGCTCTTGGGTTCTACCAAACTTGGTATTAACCATTAATATATATGCAAACAATGGGAGGGAAAAGAACGGCAAAATGTCTCGGTTTCAACATCTAATTTGTTGTTTATGTTCCACTGGCATTAAAGAATGGTTTTTATGAAATATTTGCAAATCATTACTTTCTGTTTTCATTTACATTTTACACAACATCCCAAATTTTTGGAATCAGGGCTGTAGCAAGGATACGCTCTGATCAGGTTTTACCAAATAGCCCAGATCACGCTCATTGAATTTTGCTCTCCGAACAACAAATAATGATATAAACCATATGGGCCATCTGCTCAAATTTTAGGTGGATAACGTGATATGTTCATGAGGTTTTGCAATTCTTTGAAAACTGATTTTCTTGCAATATTCTAAGAGTCTGAATTCAATTCAATAATGTTTTATTAATCAGTGAAAGGAAGTCATATGTTGCAGTAACATCATGTTATTTAAGTTTCTTAAAAGACTTAAAAATGTGAAGAAGTTTCTACCTGAAGACACTCTGTTGTTGTGAAACGGACGCTGAGGGCTGTTTGTTATATGTTTTATTTTATGAGTTATCTGTCTGTGTAGAATCGCATGTAAAGTTTTCACTCAGACAGGATTGAAGAAAAAGTCAAAAATGGTTGTACTTATGAGCATGTCTGAATCTGTGAATAATCCCAAGATTGATTCACTAGTTTTTGACCAGATGTTGAAAACAGATTTTGTTGGAAACATTTCTAAAGCACAATCCCAATGGAAAAAATATGCAAATGAACGTTGACATTATGACAAATAAGCAAACACCGTGCTGTATACAGGCCTCAAGCAGTGGATCAAACCTCAGCTCTGTTCTGTGACAGGCCGTCGTCGGAAAGCATTCCTGCATGTCGTTCCTCTGTTGGCTCGATGGAAACACTTCAAAGACAGATTAATCAAATTATATTTCTGCTCTTTGTGCTGTGAAATATAGAAACACATGGACACAGAAGTGCAAACCAAAACATTTCAAACCACAAAAATCCTTTTATTAAAGCTTAAGCTCACATATGAGAGTAACTGCGTTTGCAAGTTCTTTTGTTTCTGTCTTCAGAGAAATTAGTTAGAATCTCTTACACACATTAACAGACTTCAGCTGTCAGCTTTCAACAACTGTAACTGACGTCTTCAGCCGTTTCCCTTTGCTTCAGACCAACTGTCACTCCCCAGCATGTGCTTTTGATTAAGAAAATTGACTGTTTTAATTCAACCCCAAATCATTGTTTGTTAATGACACAACTTCCTTGGTACTTGCATTCTTTCTTTTATGATGATGACGATATTCACAAGGAACAGTAAAGACAGCTGAATAAAAGAGCTGCACGTTTATCCAGCCCACTGACGGCTTTACCAAAAGACATTTTTCAGCCGTCTCCATCTGTTCCTGCTTATTAGTTATAGTTTTAAAGTTGCAATTCCCACCCATTTCCCCCAGTGTCTGCTTTTAAACTTAAAGCAATCCTTGTTGCAGCACAGCTTTTTTGTTACCTGAGGTCTAATGTGTTTGCCATTCATGTATGTTCCATCTCACATATCTATGTTGCTTCTGAAAGGTTTGACCTGTGAGTCTGTTGGTACGAATGTCTAGAAGTCCTCATAAAGGACATTGTGGGAGGTTGCTTTTTATTTGGGTCAGCGACCATGGAAACACTGCAGCTCTGTCTCTCCTGCAGCATGTGAGCTGGTAGCTCTGGGTGCTAAAGGAAACTGTAAAACAACAGGCAACTTCAACCAAGCGGTTTGATAGGCAAAGACATGTTCCACTTATCTTAGTAATCCTCCTTAAATGTGGCTTGTGTTGCTTCATAAACAACATAGCAATGGTCCTCTCAAGGCTGTGATGTTGTCTTGTGTTGGCTCTAGTGCTGGGTGTAAATGTGAACTTTGATGCACCACTTTGTTGTAATTTGAACTGGTTTTTAGGTGTGTGGCGACAAAAGAATTTTTACCAGGTTTTTGTTTTCCACCTCAGCTGGAAGGTGATCAAAGGCTTTCTGCAGAAACAGTACAACTAAACCAGGTTTTTTTTTTTTTTAATCATCCATCCATTTTCTATACCCGCTTCATCCTTTGCAGGGTCACAGGGGTCTGCCGGAGCCCATCCCGACTCACACCTACGGGCAATTTAGAATAATCAATCACTTTGGACTGTGGGAGGACCGGTTTTTAGATTAGTCTTCAGCAGCGATAACTTGAAGTAGTCGGTTGCTGTCTGACTTTCTCAGGGTCTCACATTGTTGTGGGAGACTTTCAGCCCTGCCTCCTTTACAAAACTGCTTCATTTCATTACAGTTTTGAAGCATTCGCTCGTACTCGGCTCTCTCAAGCTTTTGCCACATTATTTCTGAGACTGATTAGACTGGTTAGGCTATTTCAAGAGGCAGGGGGCGTTGAACAGTCTGACCTTTGAGTACATTTGCTGGTTGTTCCACACCTGGGAAGAACGGCAACTGTCCTGAATGCTTTCCACTTCTGAGTGATCTTTCTCACTGTAGACCTCCAAATTGTTTAGTTGAAACCCTTTCTGAATCGGTATGCAGCAACAATTGCTTGTCCAAGACCGTTGTTACTGTCTTTGTTTCTTGGCGTCATGTTAACACACATTTGAAAACTTCACAACATCAAGTGGCTGAAACATCTGCTTTTATAGACGTCTGCTCAGCTGCTGAAGATTGGTTCACAAAGTTTTAAGAATAGCAGCACCTGGATGAAACGTATCCTCTTAAAACCTGAAAATAGATACTTATCACTGCAGACTATTTTATTTATTTAATTAAAGTTACATTGTGTTGTTCAATTAAGGTTGCATTTGCCTGATACTAAGACGCGAGCAGATGTATTTAAAAACGGGTAATACGTTTTTCACTTGCCTGTGCAAAAGTATTTTTGAATCGACCAAAGAAGCCAAAGGACATTTTATTAGGAATGCAGTGCACGAGTCTGTTTACAGGTGATAACATTAGTCTTAAAAGGAAACAACCCCTCAAGAGCAAAACACGGTGGAGGTTGTATCATTGCACAGTATCATCACGTGGTGCTCTGCTACCTCTGGTGCTGGGGACACTTAATGTATCAAAAAAATTATTAAACAGAATAATTACTGATGCATTGTAGGAAAAGTCTGGCTATTGTCAAATAACAAGGTTTGAGGTGAAGGATTTGGGTTTTTTGGCAGAAAAACAATCAAACAGCAAAAACGACATAATGCCACTGTTCCCTGAACCACTGCAAGGGTTTTAATTTCAAATATTCTGCTTTCTTCCCACTGTGGTTTGGTAAAATCTTTGATGTAAATACGGTCCTCAGAAATGGACCTTAAGCCTTAGAAAGCATTCTTTACCTTGTCTGTGATGCATGAGTAAATAACAGTATGCAGCTGTCTATAATCCATACCATGAGTGGCAATTATTTTTCTCTCTGTGAGGTTTTAGTGTGTTTTAGTACCTCACCTTGGTTGCGTTACACAGCCACACACATACAGAACATATGGGTACACTGTGTGGTTGCGAGACCTCACATAGTGTGCAGCCATAAATGCCTTTCCGTGCCTTTCTTTGATCTGACTAACTTATCGAATGCACATTTAATTAAATCTCAGGGATTCATCAGTGCAGCCTGCTGCCGAGTGGACAGTAAGCAGACCTCAGCTTTCAGTGTGCTATTACTGACATTGACCGGATGTCTCAAGCCTTGCGCTTTACTCTGAGTGCAGTGTCACCGTGACATGCAGCACTTCCCTCGAGTCTGACTGAAATGATGAACAATCGTGTCCGTTCCAGCGTGTGTGTGTTCGGTCAGCGTTTCTGAGTGTGACTTACAGCACGCAGGAGCGTTTGTCCCGGGCCACGCAGCTGTGCAGACAACCTGATTCATAACAACAGTTTCACATTATCTTCTCAGGTTTTGCAGTGTCACCCTGGAGATTTACACGTTTTTCTCTTTCTATACCAGACTTCACACTGGCAGCATGAAATTAAAAGCCAGTAGGGGAAATGAGGTCCAACGATGCACATTTTCTCACTGTCATATATCTAACTGCTGTCTACATGTGGCTTGTTTAGGCTAAAAAAAAAATCACTTTAAATCACTTGCCTAAAGTATAGGTCATGTTAAAAAATGTTTTTTTTTAGTACAAAGATACTCTTACAAAGTTATGAACTGTTGTGTTGTCATTGTTGCCCATGTTTGTAACATTTTCATCTTTTAAGTTTGGACAAACCAGAGTCGGTCAGTGAGTTTTTGGAAACTTCGTAAACTTTTCGTCTGCGATTGCAGAAAAGTTAAGCGCCTAGTAGCCCCACTTTTCCAGGGTGTGACCCTGTGGGGTTTGCTGACCAGCACTTCTGACCACAGGATCTGCCCACTGTGCGAGGAAAGGTCTGTCCTCTCCCACAGCTAGTAATCCCCATCATCCAAGGAGGTCATGGCCGTGTTTGAAGGCATTCCAGACGTGGTCACTGTTTCCACGCCATTAAACCAATCACTGAGCACACACAAAGTGTGAGCTCTCTCTGCATGGCTGGGCGACACCGCTACTTTACAGGGATTCCCCGTCCCTGCCCCCACCCCTCCTCCCTTCTTTGCTGTGACTACTGAGGCTATAGCGTAAGGTTAACCCCCTACAACAGTTTACACAGCTTTGCATTTAAGCCACCTCCAACGTGAGCACCGCTGGCATGGCCGGTGGAGGTCATGCACAGGACAGGAACTTTCTTTGGAAAACTACATAATGAACCTCCTCAAAATGTCAAATACAAACTGGAACCATTCATTGCATGCTCTCACTGGGGAGTATTTGTACTATTGCAACATTTGCTGCAGGTGTTTCACTTCAGCTGCTCCGTGTTTTGAATTTCTTTGGTCGCTCTCTGGTTATCTTTAAGCTTCTTGCAGTCAGTGTTGACTCGTTTGCAGTTGTGTTTCTGCACTTCTCTGTCACAAGTTTTCCCTCAATTTGATATTAACGAGCCTCTGTTCCCGTTATTATTATTAACTTTCATTCATATTTGCAAAGCACTTAAACAGCAGCTGTAGAGTTTGTATCCAGGTCATTCATCACAAAACGTGGTCACTCGTGCTTGGAAAGGAATAACGTTTGCACCCTCTTTTCTTGGAAAACAGTCGACTTGTGTTTCTATCCTGAGTCTAAAGTCTAAGCCTAAATTAGATGATTCTTTCATTTTCACTTGATTAATGATGTTTTGACAGTATGTTTTAGGCTGGCTGCTTTATCACATAATGCACATTGTCGCCATTCGGCAAGTTGAGTCAAATCGATCACAGTGGTCTCAGCACGTGTCCCTGGGCAACACCGGGCGGCGTGTTGAGGTCCGAGTCGTGTCAGAGCTGGACTTGTTCATGAGACCTGTGTTTTCAGCTGCCGATTGCTGTGTGCATCTGTGACAGCAAAAAAGGCTGCTACGTCCAAAGTTCCTTACTAAGTACAGATCATGTACGTTTGTGCAGATTCAGTAGGAGTGGCAGGACTTTAAAGGGGCGTAATAGGGGTATGAATTCACAACAGAGGATGGTTACAGAAGCAGCCAAGTGTTTGATCATGGCCTTTTGTTCTGAAAACGAGTTGATTGCTTGAAGATTGGGACGACAGGGGAGCAGACCTGTGCGCTTTCCCGTAAATGAGCTTTTTAATCTTTTCCTCAGATTGTTTCGTCTGATTTCCAGGCACGTTTCCAGGCGGGTGGTGTAAATCACGATCCCACTATCTTGACAGCATCACAGTCAACACTTTAATTCTTCATAATTATATGGAAGCACCAAATTGAATAACTTCTAGTAAAATTATTTTTATATAGCAACTCCAGAACATTTTAATCAGTGCTATTAGACAGGAATAATATCAGTTGTCCATGAGTCAGTGATTACGAGTCTTTGAAAGCGTTGTTACATTTCATCACTCAACATCACTAGTGGTGTTTTGTGTTTCTTCTTAACTCATCTTGGTTCACCCAACCCACCTGGTGGTGAACATACTTGTTTTTTTAACCAATGTTTTTTGAGTTATTTGGATCCAGAGACTATAAAAAAACATTTGTCCTCCTTGGTACTTCCACATCCAGACCAAAAGAACCGGTGATGGCTAACCAACCGGACACTGTGGTGGTACAGAGCAGTGGAGGCTGATGGCAATCCTCGGCAACAGCAACACCAAGAAGAAGGAAGACAAGAGACTGAGAAATGAGAAAGATCTGAAAGGTGAAGGCAGCTGTTGGGGGCTGCAGCAGATCCCAGGAACAATATCAGAGATCGGTCCCAGGAACAGCAAAGATACTGTGCAGATATTTGGAGGAGATATTCATCCATTCACTTCCTATACCTGCTGAATCCAGTGCAGGTCACTGGGGTCTGCCGGAGCCTATCCATCTCTGCAACAAGCAGGGGTACACCCTAGACGGGTAAGACAAATGGATGAGTGCGAAGCTGCTGTAGCATGGCAGCATACATCTGCTTCTGCATTTGTTGCAGCCCAGAAAACATACAGTTACATTTTTAAACTGAAGTCTTCAAAAAAGGCCTGTAAAGCTAAATGGCAGTTGCTGAACTGCACTGGCGAACAAAATCTCGTAAACCGAATCAGGAAAAAAAATTCCACTGGCTCTGCCACATCTTCCGAGCTTTGTAAAAGATCTTTTTCCAGTTTGAATTTCATTTAAACAACGAACGGTGATGCCGCTGTGTTTTCACGAGTTCCTACCATGTCCCAGTGGAACAAAGACCCTGTGTTAATGTTATTAATGTGAGACTCCTGGAACAAGGTGAACACTACCTGATACCTCGACCTCAACTCTTGACAAAATATAAAAACGAGGCCTGATTTAAAAAATAAAGTTATACATGGAATCTTCCAAAACCCAGCGTTGCCTGTGTTGATAAAAGCAATAAACTGAAACAAAATAATGTGAGCTATGTTTGTTTAAAAGTCAGAACAACATTCTTGTTTTAAGGTTTGTCTCTGCTTAATATAAGTTACACTAAAATATTTGAGTTGCATCAGCTGCATTACCAAAGAGGTTTTCCTTCCACAGGGTCTGCACGCACGCTGAAGGATCACTGCTGCGTGGTTGGATCCAGCAGTCAGGTGTTATGTACATAAGAGAGGCATGCAAGAGCCATTCTCCTAAAACCACCTTTGTCTCCAAGCCACAGAGGGACAATGAAGACAGAACTGCAGAGAATGTTAAGTTGAAGCCATGCTTTATACTTCTCCATATCAGCGTTTTATGATAATCAAAGTTTAAAGGGGTTGTTCCTGATGGCAGTGGGAGAGCGCAATCATGGATAAATCAAACAGACGGGTATGGGGTTGTCTGTGCAACATGCACAACTGCTTCAATGATCTATTTGTCTTGTGGGCATTCTTCAAGAATAAGTTATCTGTGTGAAGCTCTGAAATGAGCTCATCTTACTTATGTTTGACGTACGTGGGAGTTATCAGTGTCTCTTGGAAATTTGGTTAATGTGGATATCACGCTGGCATCTCAGGACAAAGCGCATAACGAGGAAAGAAGATCACCAACAGTCTTTTTGACATTTATTTCACTAATTAAAACAACCACAAACATGCCTGTGATGTGTAATAATGTGTGTGTGTGCATGTGTTTCATTTGATTTGTTGATGTATGTGCAGGATCTCATGACTTTCTCTTCGCTCTGGGACGTTCGGAAGTTCTTTTAAGGACTGAACATGACTGTTGCCTGGAAGTAAACCGGACGTTTTAGCAAAAAGCTGAACAGCTAGACAGGTAAGACAGACTGTGGAAAGGTTGTGTTTTGTCCTGTTGGGTGGAGAGTGAGGGTTTGGAGCGGTAATGAGTAACACGTATGTCGTGAGGCCTCAGCTTTGTTCCTCTGTTGCAGTACCAGTTCTCTTTCTAATCTACAGCGCTCAGCAGGGCTGTGGGTCACCCTTTCATATCCCTGTTTAGTGCGGCAGATGAATAAACTTTGACACCTTCTCCATCAAGAGAGTCATCCTAACAAAACAAGAGGTTCCTTTGCAGCAGAGTTGGCTTCATCATCCAGATACTGCCCAGATGCTGGGCCTCTACTGCCTGGACTGATCTGAAGAAGCTTTGATAGAAACTAAAGTCTTCCAGACACCTGATGCGATATGAACATAATGCTGTCGTCAGAACTTATAGAAGCTCTTCATGAAAGTGCTCAAACGACTGAGGATGCAACAATAGTATGGAAAAGTTCAGTTCAGTGTGCCAGAAAAGCAGACAAGCAGCTGTTTCTTTAAACCACAAGGAAAAACGATTAACTTTAGCTAGTTATCTGTGATTTATTAGTGTTTTGTTTATTCGTTACAAGTTTGAACCTGTGCTCAAATGTTCAGCAGTGATGGTTAAACCTCAGTCCTCAGGTGCTGAAGCCAGTGAGCAAAACCATCATGTCCATTTAGAACCACAAGTTTAAAAACTCCTGTAACTGTTTTGGGAAGAATAATGCTTTTCTTTTTATGTTTCACAACCGAGCAGAATGACAAGGAGTTTATAACGTTACAAGCTGTGGGCTCAGCCCTCAATGAAAAACACATTTCCCAGCCTGCATACATACAGAGAGACAAGCACCAAACGCAAACCACAACCAAAGTAAATGGGGAGAGGAGACTCTCCTTCGTGGGAACAAGAGAAACCATGGCCTGTGTGGTGGTGAAAATGAGGCAGAGGCCTCCTTTTTTTCTGCAGCTTCTAAAGAGTTTTGCTTAAAGTATTTTATGAATTTATTTAATTCTAGTGGGAGTTGAGCCAAACGAGGCTGCATGTTTTTATCCAGTGTGAGATGTGCATGCCTGTATACAGCACACATGCATTTCTAACATGATTAATTTCCAGTGAATAAAACCAGCTGTTACTATTGAGCGGTGCCCAAAAGCCCCGTGTGTTCAAGGGAATGAAAGCATACGAGACCGTTGAGTGCAGAGTTACCTAACGTTGTTGGACTGAGCACAGCTTTGCTTTTTCCTCTTAGATAACTGTTGGTCCGAGCGCCTCTCACAAAACACAAAAACTCTCTTTTTTCCAAGTAAAACATCACAAGCAGCCCACAGGAACTCATGACACAAGATGCCACTGACAAGAGAAACTCAGCATAATTCAATAGAAATTCCAAAACATGGGGACAGTGTGTAAAAAACCAAACCAAAACAAAACAAATCTCCCCAGAATATGGAGTGTGTTAGAAATATGTTAAGTAAGGACTCTCAGGGGCGAAAAATAGTAAAGGGGACAGGAAGATGTTTATTGTTGTGCAGAAAATAAACTGAGGCAGACCAGTTCAGCTTCTGAACTCTTGAAAACATGAACAGGTTTTAGCATCGTCTTACTGGAAGATGCAAAGCCTTCCCTTGTCTGAATAGGAGCACAGGTATGTACCTTTCAGGAGGGATGTTTTCTTTCCAGATGTGCAGCCTGTCTGTGTCATCAGAGATGCAGGCTTTTGAACCGAGCACTGACCGGACGCTCCCCTCTTTTCGTTAGTCTGGAGTATACATGGATAAGACGGCAGCATTCCTTGATCACGCTCATGTTTGAACTCTTCCCTGTGTGATACTTTTAACCTGTGTCTGTGGATGGTGAACAGTGCTCTCAAACGGAAGGGTTCTTGAGCCCTTGCAGTGATTTACGTTACTGCATGAACCTGTTTTTAATGCAGTAAGAGAGCCTCATGCCGGAGGGCATTATTCATATGAAATGATTCATGTATAAATGTGCAATGTTTTACAGAATTCCTGCTTTTTTCCTTCACTATCATGCTTTATAAACACAGCCTCCTGAACTATTCTGCACAGTTCGGCTCTGATTTCGTCCTATTAGTCATGTTGGGTAGGCTCTCGATGTGTATTAATGTTGCTCTATATTAGCCGTATATCAGGCTGAGGATTAACAGCACAGCCTCGACAAAGTTTGCTTCACATTAATAATGGAACCCGTTTCTTTATTTTTTTATTTTTAAAGAAGTAATAAAGAGAAACTCTTGTGTGCTGTTAACATGGCTCAAGCACTGCAGTCCATCGTATGTGAACATGGTGCTCTGGGTTCATCAGACTGCTGCGTGTCGCGTCAACGCGAAAGGCAGATGGCAAACTTTCATTTTAAGCAATCAGACTATGATTGCATGTGTGCTTACAAAAACAATAATAATGGGTGGATAATGATCAGTCATGGAAAACTGACCGCTACATGGGAGCCTGTTTTCTTAAAAAAAAACATCTCCTTTCTTCAGATAAAATAAATCCCTCCCCTCCACCTTCACATATTTCCAAACCAAACACACATAAGTGTTTTTATATAAGGTCTAGCTTGTTTTTTTGTTGTTTTTTTTTTTCAAAATTGTGATTCTTGCACAGCAAATACACTTCAAGGAAATACTTGGTCCAAGTACTGAAGGAAGGCAGGCTTATTGCTGAAACGCTGATATTTTTGATCTATTGTGCACAAGTGTTTGGAGCTCAAGAGACAGCAACATAATACATTTTGGTCCATCTGGGAGAGCTGGAGATTAGCATGTTTCACATCTTCTGACACTATTTTGGAACGTGCGGTCGCGCTGGCGTTCCTCTGACCAGTGGACCCCACACCAAGCTTTGTCTCCATGGCGTTACGTATTTTTGTTTTTGCTATGACAACAGCTGCACTCTTCACTGACTTTTGCTAAACTCAGGGACAGTTATGTGACAGCACTACAAACTGTTCGGTCATGGTTATGCAGACGACTTTAACATTTACATCTCATCAAATGAAAATTGTTCTATAAGGATTAAGCTGACCTCGTGAGTTCCTAAAGCAGCTTTATTGTCTCTCCTGGAGAAATAAAAATGAACTCAAACTGAGTTCAGCTGCTGGTGGCTTTCTGGCAACCAGTCTTCAATGATTCAGATCTAAATGTGAAATACATTTACTTTCCTCTGCTCTTCATAAAGAGGCTCTCAGACTGTCACCTTCCTGAGAAACAAACCTCAGTCTCAGCACTGCAAGAGTTAAGTATCAGCCTTTCAGTCTGACAAACTTCGATTTCACATCCCTGATTTACAGATCACTGAGAAGTTAAAGACCAAAAGATATTGCACATTTTCTAAAATTAAATCCAAACGTGGTGAAACGGCTTTTTACTGCACAAGAGAAAATATATTTTATAATGTTTTTCATCTATCTATCTATCTATCTATCTATCTATCTATCTATCTATCTATCTATCTATCTATCTATCTATCTATCTATCTATCTATCTATCTATCTATCTATCTATCTATCTATCTATCTATCTATCTATCTATCTATCTATCTATCTATCTATCTATCTATCTATCTATCTATCTATCTATCTATCTATCTATCTATCTATCTATCTATCTATCTATCTATCTATCTATCTATCTATCTATCTATCTATCTATCTATCTATCTATCTATCTATCTATCTATCTAGCTATCTATCTACGTTCACTTAAACATCCATTCTTCATGTCAGTCTACTCGTTCTTACTCATTTTATTCCACATTCCATTAACTTATTTAACTGTTTTATGATAAATGTATGTTGTCACAGCGCCCCCAATACAAATATATCCTCCCAGCTCTCGGAGAGTCTCAGAAAATAAATGATTTGTGGGAAGAAAAAAACTGAAGATTCAGAGCCGTTTCGCCAATTACGAGTCAATAAATTGTTTCATTTTATTATCATCCGTCTCGGCCACCAAAGAGCGCAGTCGCTTAAAGTCTCTCCTTTAGAGGCAGGAATGTAAATCCTGAGGGATTAGTGAGAACACATTGCGTTGTAAAGCCTTCACCAGCTCTCCAAGGGGTCTCTGCCTCAGTGCGTAAAGTTAAGGAAGGGGCTCCGGACGCGCTGCGCAGCACCATTATCCCGCAGACTCCATGTGCGTCACCTCTGCGGGAAACCTGACAAGGATTTCTGATATTTTGATAGCGCTACCCATGCGGGTCACTGACAGATGAAAACAGTGGCGTTTCGCCTGTGTTAAGGCGTTTCACTTGAACAAGTCATCAGTCCCCGGGCGCAAAAAGGAGGACATGGGTCAACTTCATGGTGCGACTCTTTTACCGTTTGGTGCGATCTGCGTGGTTTTCCTGTGGGAATCTGGTGCCAGCTCCATCAGAACGACGCTCGAAGTGGACACATCGAGGTACGAGTCTGACTGCTGAATCTTATAGGAGTTTTATCTATTTGTTTGTTTTAGTCTCTGTGGATGTTTATTAAACCGTGTCGGCCTCATTTATATCGACTTGAATAAAGGATGTCGGGTTCAGCGACTGTCCATTCATCAGTATAAAAAAACTCCCTGAGGAGCCAAAGGGAACAGAGTAACATCGCACTCATTTGCAAGTTTTTCAGCTTCAACCTAAATGCAGTTTACTGTGGATTTATGGATGAATGTAAGACCAAAGCTCCACAAATGTCTGGGCAGCTTCCGCGAACTAAATTAGTTACGCAGAATAAGTACTTCACTGTCACATTAGTCCACAGAGCCAGAAGCTGTAATAGAGTTTAATCCATGTTTTATTGGTCTCTGCTCTTTACGGCGCAGTCAGTGAGCGGGCTGTCAGAGAGGAGTCCCCCGCTTGAACCGCTGTTGCGCGTCTAATCTGATCTGATTTGCGACGAACTGCAAGAAGCAAAAACCCAAATGGTCGGAATCGGTCGCAGCACAAAGAGCAAAAGGCTGCCGGTGCTTAGACATAACATGACAGATGCAGATAAGCTGCCAGGAGAGAGTAGGTCAAGAGGTGAGGTGAAGATGTGCAGGAACACATGCTCCTAATAGAGGAGACCAGTGAGATGCAGACCTGAACATCAAGTTAAGCTCCTGATAATGAGCCGCTGCAGCACATCTCCAGATTTATGTTTTCAGCTCTGGTGTGAACTTATTGGATTCTGTTACAGTGAGATGAAGCCATCTAGCAGGGTGATGGATGGCCTTTCTGGGAACTGCTCTAATAATGACTGTAAAACTACACACATGCACACAGCTGTAATCCAGGCTGTCGTGTTAACAGTTATTTTAGACTGGTGCTTATTAGGTTGGATTGTGGCTTGGATTCACAGAGTAAATCATTTTATGTCATGTTTGTGGTCTTTCTTATCTCTCTAATCCACAATGGTTTAGAATTACAGATAAGAAAAAAACCTCACAAATGTCAAATATTTCATTTACAAGAGCAGGAGCAGGGTTTGATTGTTATTTTTTGTGTGTGCCAATACACTGATTATTTTATAAATCAGTTAAAATAATGTAATTAAAAACATATTTTGTCTCCGTCTGAAGATTATCTCCATGCAGTCTGGTAACTGTTTTTTAAAAATCGATAACTCGTTCAACCCTAGAGGATATTGAAAAAGTGCACGTCATACTTTTGTAGTGCTGGACGTGAAGTGTTTTCTATGCTCGCTTTGTTGGACAAACATTTTTGAATGACATCTTTGTGAAATTCATTTTGACTTTAACTATGTCTTCATGAGTATTATGAGTACCGTCTGAGCCAGACTCGACACTGCGGGAGCTCTGCAGTGAACAGTGAATTGGAGGCTGATGGTAAAAGCCTTTTCTTTTAAACGTTTTCCATCCCCCGCTGACTCTTTTGTGAATATATATTTTTAGTTCTGCTAGAAGACAATCTCCTTTCATCACATCTGTTCTTGCTCCCTCATGTCATCTTTTTCTTTAGGACGGAGTGTCCAGACAACAAAATCTTGACTGTGGAGTATCCTTGTGTGAGATCTGGGGGGAAGAACAGCACTTGTTTCAGGTAAGTCCAAACCCACCGGCAGGTTCTTACCAAGCTGTATATAATACTTTTCTTTCCCAGAAAAGTGATTTACTGGAGGATGGTTTGGCTGACAACTACAGGGGTTGTGGAAAGGTTTGAGAAACCACTAAACCACCCTGTTGTG
Source organism: Xenentodon cancila (assembly GCA_014839995.1). Lineage (NCBI taxonomy): Eukaryota > Metazoa > Chordata > Actinopteri > Beloniformes > Belonidae > Xenentodon > Xenentodon cancila. Next base: position 33,521,247 of record CM026197.1, read on the forward strand.
TCATTTTGACGTATCCCAACGTTTCCACTTACCCTCTAAGGCATCATTTCCTGTGTGCCAGAAACTAAATGATGATCCCCAGTGAGGATTCGGTCCATAAATGTGTCATCATTTGTCAACCAACTGAGGAAATCCTTTTACATTTTTTTAACTGTTTTCTTTTATAAGCTTTACAACCGAAGAGCTGAATACTGTTAGTTTTATCAACAGTAGTGTACGTTCCCTTGCTTTACAGTTTCCATCTGAGCTGAACTGATTTCCACCAGTTTCACTCTAAAAGGGCAAAACTTGAATTTTCTCAGCTTTGGGCCAAAGTTAAAAATATTTAGGCAAGGTGCCCCCCCTGGGATTCAGGCCTGGATTACAACCAAAGCAGAGGAAGTCTGACAGGAGAAGATGTGGTTAGTCATCTTTATTGCACCATATCCATTCAGAGGAAAAGCAGACTCGTAACTGTAATTGCCAGCGCCAGATTTGCTTCAGTTATCGAATCATTAGAAACCAGGCAGCTTTAATGTAATTTTAAAAAGGGAAAACAGACGCAATAGGAATATCAGGCAATTATTTAAAAAGATATAATATGAATTAGCGAAATGGGGTCTTTTTTTTTTTTTTTTTAAATCTTATTACATACAGTCCCCAGGGGTTTATTTTACACAAGCTGTGATATTAGATCAGTTAAGTAAAGTTAAAATAAATGCTTGAAAGCAGACATAATGGACATTACTGGACAGATTTTAAGGCTGATTTTTAGCTCACGATACACCACCTACAATAAAAAAGATTAAAAAAAACATCAATACAAATCACTGCATTTGAGATACGCTTGTTGTGAAGGCAAACTTTGGCTTGGAGTTTGTTTGTTGGTGTAAGAAAATCCTTGAGTAAGTTAGGGACCAGGTCTGGTGTGATGCCAGACCATGTGATCTGTTTACTGTCAAGGCTAGACTGTAACGGGCTCTGTGTCTTGTTTCATCTTTGGCTCTAAGTGTGATGTGTGGAGCTGGATTAGATGAGGTTGTATTTTCCTAACCATGTTTCCTTTGTGCTCTCTTCAACACAGACCTGATCAAATAGATTTTGCAGATGACTTCAGGGGAAGCCAGAATCATCTGTTGCGTGTGTACAAAAGTATTTCTAGCTTTCTGTCCAGTTTCGGAGGGGCCAGAAATGTAGAGTGACTCCACCACCACACATTTCCATCTGTTTGGATGGGTTTTGAGCCTCTGACGTACTCTTTATTTATTTTTTTTCATCTGCGATCCAGGTTTGAAGAATTTATAAACAGCATTCCTCAGACAGGTACTGATTATTACGGATTTTCTTTTTCACTTTTTTCAGTACAAACTTCTTACATACTGATGTGGTTAGTCACCTTTATTGCACCATATCCATTCAGAGGGATGCTGAGTCACAAGCCTGTTTTTTTTCAATGCATTGATATTTTTGAGAAACGAATAGTTGCGAGAAGTGTCACCGTGGCAACAGGGAAAGTGTCAGCAAAGATTTAAAAAAAAAAAAATTAAAATCTGTATTTTATTGCATAAGCATAAAGATGTGTAATCTTAACCATGCAGGAACTTTTATTGCCCAACCCAGCCAAATATTTTTATAGCGTTAGAGTGTGTTGCACTTACACTATTACACTGTAGGTGTTGCACAATCAGCAGTTGCCGTCTTTTTTGCAGATTGTTTTTCTACCTTGGAAAGGTAGAAAAGGTTTTTCTACCTTGGTGTTGGGAGGTTTACACACAAGGCGGTCTCGCTTTTGTCGTCATGTTGTCGCCATCTGCTGAATGAGACCAGTGACAATCGCACTTTATGTGGTTGAAACTCAAAATACTCACCGTACTGTGAAATATTCTAAATCTTATTTCATTTCTTGAACCAGTGAATCAAGGACCAGGAGAATTACGCTGCTGTATGTGTGGGTGCTACACATATGCCCAGTCAAATGGCTGTCACGGCTGACGACAGCAGGAAGAAATGCTGGAAAATCTTTGCAACAGTGTGGATTCATTTCGGTCGATGTTAGAAAAGGTGCAGCCTTCTCCCTCCTGGTCAGACACCACCAACGTTCTACCTAATGAGGCATCTTTGCTGGAAGATTTTAGCTTCTGGCAAAACGTTGTCTTGAATGAGTTTGTTGAAAAGGCAGTTCGGCCAACCACCGGACTGTTCCAGACCCCTTCAGTCCATCCATCTGTTGTCTTTACCCGTTATGACACGGTGACGGGGGCTGCTGGAGCAGAGTACGCACCGGACAGGTTATCAGACAGAAAGAAAGGTCCACAGCCAGGATTAAAACCAGGAACCTTTTCAGTTCAATTCAAAAAAATCTTTCTGTCCCCTGGAGGGAATGAAATGCACCCAGTGTAGTTATAAAGAGACATGAACAAGTTCATGAAAAAGAGTTGAAGATAAATACAGCGCAATAAAGAGCAAACACTACATACAAGGCAATAATAAGGCAGTATTCAATACTTTTACGATATCGACAGCTGTGCAAATTGCAGGCAATCAAGTGTCAAAGAGACAGGTATTAAATAAACAAAAAGCCAGGCGTGAGTGGTTTATGTAAAGCTGTGTCAACAGCGCGTATCAGCAAAGCACCGTGTTTCCCTAACCTGTTAAACTATCCTGCATGGCTTTGATAAATGGGAATACGTGGAAAAACATGCAGCGTATCTGCACAGGGTTTTGGATGTGTAATGTTCTTCAAGCTGATTTAAAAAAGAAAAAAAGAAAACAAAAAAAAAACATAGAAAGTTGTTTTTACTATGAGCCAATGTCATCCCCCGGACTAATATCTGAAGCCTGATAAATCTCAAGGGCCTGCTTACGCTGGCTTACTGTAAGCGAGGTCTTTTAAACTGTATTTGACTGAGGAGCAGTTGCATGAAAACTCTTATATCCTGCAGCACTGCCGTGTCCAGGCCTCACATTTTCCCGTAATATCTGGTTCTTTTCTCCCATTTCTCCACCTGGCACTCTCAAGTTGCAATAACCTGGGAACGTGTGATGTTTATAGAGTATTTATTGGAAAAGACATGTTAAATGTTTGGAACACTTCACACCTTCCTCAGACAAAGTCAGCGTAGTTGCTATCAAAACACTGAAGCAAATTACTGTACTTCAATAATGTCTGAACATGAGCCACTTGACAGAGTCCCTTTAGGTCAGCCATCCAATCATTCATTTTCTATACCAGCTTAATCCTATAGAGGGTCACGGGTCTGCTGGAGTCTGTCCCAGCTCATTACAGGCTGTGTTTAACATTCATCTAGGTTAAGAAAAACAACATTTTTTTACGATTAACTTCGTCTTTTTTTTGTTTATCTTGTGTTGTTTGGCTCTACGACTACTTTTACCACAGCTGATTGTTTGGAAGTCGTCGTTTTCCGCTGTCCCGGCTGTGAGTCTCCCTTCAGATGTGAGTCGGCTGAAGGTTTTGTCGTGTTGTGCGGGTGCAGGTCTCCTCCCTGTGCATCGTGGTTTTCCCTGTGGTGTAAATCAGCACGTTGTCAACATTTCTTTTGTTTTGCCCATCATGGCTTCACATGTGGCCAGATTTCTGCCGTGCCAAACGATATATATACGTACATGATTCATGCTCGCATTCTCTGTTATGGTGAGTGTGTGTGTGTGTGTGTGTGTGTGTGTGTGTGTGTGTGTGTGTGTGTGTGTGTGTGTGTGTGTGGGCCAGAGATTGCGTGTTTATGTGAGTCTGTGTGAAATGTGTTTGTATTGTCTGTTCTGGCAGTTGCAGGAGGTTTGTGGTGGTGAGAGTTAATTATTTGCCCATGCTCTCTAAATGCTCTCAGCTGTAGTTTCTGATAGAGGACTGATGGGCTCCACTAAACTATAAACCGTTCTTTCACTTGATTGACACGCTCTGGTTTAAACAGCCTGCAGGGCTCATTGCTGCAGCAGATAACACCCACAACATCATGTTGCAGTATGTGATCCTGGACCGGAGCTCAAACAAAGAAGAGAATGAAGAGACGTTATACAAGTACGCAGTTTTCCTAACTGTTTCCATGCCTCATGACAGCTTTGCTGCTACAGTAATCCTCCCCTCCCAGGTGGATCGTTGTAGTGGCGTATACCATCTTATTTTTAAAGTTAATAATCAGGGTTTCTCTGCCGCATCATCATAGTGAAAGAGAGAAGAACTACACGAGACAAGAGACAAGAGAAAGGATGTGACTTCTGTGTTTGTAAGATGAAAGAGCTGCACGGGACATTCAGCATGGCCAACCAGCTCAATCAAATCACACAACAGTAGGCACAAGGCCGGACAACACGCCAGCTGACTTCATGACTGGAAACACTCTCCGTTGTGCATCGAGATCAGATGCTGCTGTCGAGGTGGAGGCGGTAGAGGAACAGGACATCGTTGTCAAACCTTAGAGGTTTAGAGATGTTTGTAACTCGGCTTTATTTACTACAGTGCCAAACGCATGTGCTGCTTCCCACAGTCTCACATGTGCACATCTGTTAATTTGACTGCGTGCAGCTTTGACTTCTGCTGTGTTGTGAATGTGAATGTTGCATGGTCGCATGTAAAGTAAATCATGGCGAGACATGACATGAAAACAATGCGTTTAAAATCAAACTGAAAGATGTACATTCAAGAAAGTGACTTAAATGAGGTCTTCTCAACAGCAGCGTTCACTGAAACAAACACCATCTTCGAAGTTCAGCATCTTTTAACAAGGGGCTAAATCAGCGGACATTTCTAGAAAGTCACACATTTATATCAAATAATCTCGTAGTAACACATAAAGGTATGACTATTACGGTATAAATGGAAAACACTCAGTAGATAAGAGTACAGCAGTTATTCACTTGAACACCAAGTCTCTACATGCTCTGTATTCTTATGCATAATTTATGTGTAATTTATTCTTATGTGTAATTTATATAGTCTTAGTATTTCTTAAGAATTTGTTTTTTGTCTATGTCTGGCCCTGTGATGGACTGGCAACCTGCCCAGCATTGGTCATGCCACCAAACCTGATTGGCACCATCCCTGGTTGGTCACCAAACCTGGTTGGCCACCAAACCTGGTTGGTCACCATCCCTGGTTGGCACCAACTCTGGTTGGCACCAACTCTGGTTGGCACCATCCCTGGTTGGCCACCAAACCTGATTGGCACCATCCCTGGTTGGTCACCAAACCTGGTTGGCCACCAAACCTGGTTGGCACCATCCCTGGTTGGCATTAACCCTGGTTGGTCACCAAACCTGGTTGGCACCAACCCTGGTTGGCACCAACTCTGGTTGGCACCATCCCTGGTTGGCCACCATCCCTGGTTGGCACCAACTCTGGTTGGCACCATCCCTGGTTGGCCACCAAACCTGATTGGCACCATCCCTGGTTGGTCACCAAACCTGGTTGGCCACCAAACCTGGTTGGCACCATCCCTGGTTGGCATTAACCCTGGTTGGTCACCAAACCTGGTTGGCACCAACCCTGGTTGGCACCAACTCTGGTTGGCACCATCCCTGGTTGGCCACCAAACCTGGTTGGCCACCAAACCTGGTTGGCACCATCCCTGGTTGGCATTAACCCTGGTTGGTCACCAAACCTGGTTGGCACCAACCCTGGTTGGCACCAACTCTGGTTGGCACCATCCCTGGTTGGCACCATCCCTGGTTGACCACCAAACCTGGTTGGCCACCATCCCTGGTTGGCACCAACCCTGGTTGGCACGATCCCTGGTATGCCAATAAAACCTGGTTAGCACCAACCCTGGTTGGCACCATCCCTGGTTGACCACCAAACCTGGTTGGCCACCATCCCTGGTTGGCACCATCCCTGGTTGGCACCAACCCTGGTTGGCACGATCCCTGGTATGCCAATAAAACCTGGTTAGCACCATCCCTGGTTGGCACCATCCCTGGTTGACCACCAAACCTGGTTGGCCACCATCCCTGGTTGGCACCATCCCTGGTTGGCACCAACCCTGGTTGGCACGATCCCTGGTATGCCAATAAAACCTGGTTGGCACCATCCCTGGTTGATCACCAACCTTGGTTGGCACCAACCCTGGGTGACACCATCCCTGGTTGGCACCATCCCTCGTTGGCCACCAAATCTGGTTGGTCACCATCCCTGGTTGGCACCATCTCTGGTTGGCACCAACCCTGATTGGCACCATCCCTGGTTGCCACAATCCCTGGTTGGGACTATCCCTGGTTGGCACCATCCCTGGTTGGCCACCAAACCTGGTTGGTCACCATCCCTGGTTGGCGACCAAACCTGGTTGCTCACCATCCCTGGTTGGCACCATCCCTGGTTGGCACCATCCCTGGTTGGTCACCAACTCTAGTTGGCACCAACCCTGCTTGGTCACCATCCCTGGTTGGAAGTGGGAATAATGGATGGATAATAGTAGGTGAATATAAACATTTGATGTAATATTCCACTATTTTGTCTGTTTTTAACCAACATCTACATGGACATTTACACTCCCCTTAATTTGTCTGTCAGTTACCTTTTAAGAGTTATATTTTCCTGTTACTTCAAGTCCATAATTGTTTTTTCACACCTTTTTTCTTGTGTCTGTTTGCCTGGTCTCTTATACATTATAGTCTACCTGCACTGCAGCACCACTGTAGCCCAGAAATGTTGATGTACCGCTGATGTACCGCAAAGTTGAATTTTCTTTCCAGAAATCTCTAGCTCCCAACTGTTGGAGCTCATTAAATATTCCCAAAAGTCATAGGAAGCCAATCACATCAACTGAGTCAGGGCGGCGGTGTAATCTGTATGTAAACGGTGTAGATGGCTGCAGCTGAGGGTTTTCACTCACTCTCCCGTTCACTTGTTTCATCCCTCTGACTACGTCACCTTGTTCGATGCTCTGATTGGTCGTAGCACTAAACAACTAAGTGCAAAGGCAGTTTGATAAGGAAACATTGGTGCTGCACCGGGCAGCACGGTGGCTTAGTGGTTAGCACTGTTGCCTCACAGCAAGAAGGTTCCCGGTTCGATTCCCGGCCCGGTGGGTCTTTCTGTGTGGAGTTTGCATGTTCTCCCCGTGCTTGCGTGGGTTCCCACCGGGTACTCCGGCTTCTTCCCACAGTCCAAAAACATGCAGGGTAGGTTGATTGATCTTTCTAAATTCTCCCTAGGTGTGAATGTGAGTTTGATTGGTTGTTTGTATGTGGCCCTGGATAGACTGGCGACCTGTCCTGGGTGTACCCCTGCCTTTCGCCTGATATGCGTCGGGATAGGCTCCGACAGACCCCCGTGACCCGGAAACGGATACAGCGGGTATAGATAATGGATGGATGGTGCTGCACCTTGGATCTGGAGGCCTCATGGATCGTTTTCAGACCCTACATTTTTCTAGATGTGGGTCTGATCTATCAGGCTAGCACCACTGGACCATGAGTTTTATCTTCTTCTCTCAGTTCGTTGTGGTGTAGACTTAAAGTCAGCGACATAGAAAAAGTGTGCTGGATTTGGAAAGGCTGTATTATGGGTCAGGAGGCAGAATGATGTACCTCATGGACTAACATGGACTATGAAAGGCTCAGAGGCCCATTTAACCTACAGTGGTATAAAATGAATTGTTTACAGAGTAGATGTGTGGTTTTTCATGCATTATTGAACCTCATATTTTGTTAAAAAACCAGAGAGAGGGAAACACATCAGTTGCACAGCCAGATACACAGCCAAACTTCTCATTTGTTTGTATACAACACATCACTGGTTTGCCTTGAAAATTGCTTAATGCACAAACTCCATAAAACTGGGCCCAGTAAAAGAATTGTCGAACAGTTGAAGTTCTGTACGAAAGTGCGATGAAGCAGCTCAGACCCAGCGTGAATGGAGCCAACAGTGAGGCTGTTATCAATCAGGTAAATTACCAGCTGCATCACTTTACAGTAAATCTCACATGCAATACGATTCCCAAGTGTCCGAGTTTTCCAGTATCAGAAACTTGCTATTTTAGGAGAGATTTGCAGAGTGTAGTTAAATGGTTCTTGAGGGAAGAATCACTGTTTAAATGTATTATCATACTAAGTTAGGTTTGATTTCATTCATATGATTGATTTCATGAGAAAATGCTTGAAATATCAGTGCTAGGAACTACCAAAGTAAAGGAAAAGATGAGCTTGGCATATTGTTAGAGCAGTCTTTCAAAAACAATAAAAGGGTTTCGTGACTTTGCCTCCAGGAAAGTGTCAAGACTGAATCACAAAGACTTTGGTCATCTTGGCCCCTGAAGCTTCTCTGTGGGGGTCCAACATCACTTGACTCTTGGCATTCATCCAAGCGGTTTTTTTCTCCTTCGAATTCTCTGTTTCTCAGATTTATGTCTATGATAAACTTTGACACATTTGCTCATTGATTTGCTGTGTTGCAGAAAAATGGATGTGCTTGACGTGGCTACAAGTTCACCATCAGGACCAAGGTTTAAGGCTCCGAATTGTTGGCATAAAAGAATAAAATAAATGAACTTTCCTTACAAAGGTTCATCCTTAAAGGAGGGATATTATGTCCTCGATCCAAAAGTTGACACAATTTCCTGACGTGTTAATGACTTGTATGTGACGTTCATACAGCTTTATTCATTGCAGCCAGTTTTGAGCAGAATCAAACCTAGTAAAGATCTGGAGGTTGTTTAACCCCACTCTGAGTTCGTAATGTCACAGTACCCTGTAAATATGAATGGATCCCTGAAAGAGGAACCTTAAGACTGCAGGTCACCCCAAACAAAATGTACTGATTGTACCATGTTGGAGTTTTAGAGTTGGAGTTGAAAATCTCACACCAAAACAAATGCGCACACATTTTTTAAACAATGTGTGTCCCCTTTAAAGTAGTGCTGACCGGCTGAGGGTATCTGCTGTTTCTGGTTTGAAGTAATAAGGTACACTCATATGTGCACACTTTTTTAACTTTCTTTTTTTTTTTCTTCTTTTTGGAGCCAAAGAAGTTTAGAAAAAGAGCTCCACTGGTCACAGACACACAGTCGGGTTTAACATAAGTCAGTCTCAGGTTTTTAAACCACAACCACTTCCTGTCTATACCTATTATCCGTGATTGCGTGCTGACTTCTAAAGGCAGCTCTTTTACACCTGGCTTTCCCATACGTTTCAGATTAGATATTCTTAAATTGCATTCAGTTTTACTTTAATTTCCAACAATTCCCTTTTTATTTAAAATACTATATATATATATTACAGCAATGATCTATCCATTTTGTTTTAGTCAGGTCATAACGAAAGTCTGAGAATGTGCTGTATTGCCAGCTGGACTGCATATGACCAGGAACTGATCTCCATGAAATTTGGCAGTAATCGATTTGTCATTGCTCAGGTTGACATCAACTACACGAACATCCATCCACTGATTTGCAGCTATGCAGAGCCTTACAATATATATATATATATATATATATATATATATATATATATATATATATATATATATATATATATATATATATATATATATATATATATATATATATATAGTGCATTCTGCTCACACAAGATTAGGTGAAAAGGTTAACATTAACATGTATGGAAACTCAAAGTACTTTTAAGAATCCTTCCCAAGCGCGTTTCCCAAGTCCAAGTACAACCCCCCACAGTTGCCTTGAGTGACACCCAGAAACATTTAAAGTGTTCATTACCGAGACCCGACTGAGCCTGGCTAATCTCCAGGCCTGGACTCCATCTCCACCGTCACTCTGCAGCTCCCCACGTTCTGCTTGGACTTGTTTGCTCCAGAGAGACAGAAGCCAGGTGTCTGTCTGGTAGCTCGAACATAAATTGTGGGAGGTTGAGGTCAGGTCAGATATCACGTAAGCGTCTTGCATGCTAATGTTGATTTGAAGAGCACACAGCGATATGACAGCTTAGATGCTGCTCGGATAAGTTCAGTAGAATAAGTGTTGGGATATCAATCATGTTCTTGTTCTTGGCGAAGGTGATGATGTCTGGTCACATCGGGGCAACCCCCTCCCAACAAAACAGTATGATAGGAAGCATTTAAGTGTGTCTTTATCTGAGAGTCTGCCTCTACTTTGGTAATTCCACCTCACAGGACCGCTGCTCCTTGGGATGACTCCTAGTTAAGGCCACAGGGGAGCAGCCCTGGTGTCACAGCCTGTCCAAGTGAAGAGGATCTGAAGTGTTTCTGCGATTACTGATCTGGGACATGCAGTCTGTTCTCAGGAGGAATCACTCACTCACTGTAAATCTGAATCACCGCCTTACCTGCCTACCAATGTGCGAACAACAGACCGACTTGCTGGCGTGAATGATTGACTCACTGACAGCTGTTGTCTGAGATGCTGACTGAACAATGTATTTGGTCCGTGTGATCCATGTGCGTGGGCGAACTTTGCCCTATAAGTCTTTAATTGCAGGACTAAAAAAAAATGTCATCAGGCTGTTTCTGTATAAAATGTATTTAAATATCCTGAAATCAGAAGCTTTAAAAAGCAACAACTTTAGACACAGGATAAATGTGATCGCTGAGTTATCCAGTAAACTAAGACATAACAGTAAAATAAACCCTTCCAGTATGTAATGAGATCGTTCAAACATGTAATTATCTTATTATAAGAAATGCTGCCATACAGTACTGGAGCGTGCTATTGGTCATGTTACTAATTATCCTTCAGGCTGAGTGAAACAGAAATTTGAGTAATTGATCTATTGTGCTTCAGAGGGGCATCTCTCTATCCATAAACTATATCACTTATGGATTATGGGGAGGACTGCTGTGATAATAAGGGGTTTTGTTTGGGTTTTTTTTTTACTTTCTAGAGGTTTTTTTTCTCCTTTATGTTTTATGTTGAGTTGTCAAAATGCAATACATCTTGGGGAATTTAAAACCTAAAAGGATGCTGATCCAAAACCAAACCCAAACTAAAAAAAAAAAAAGGCAGAGCAGGGTGGCCAAGAGGGGGAGTTGTTATGGAAGATGAAAGAAGGTGCTTAAAACTAAGTGACAGGCTGCCAGCTGGCGGGAAGGCTGAGAGTGGACCACGGCACAAGGCCATCTCCAAATAGCAGTCCACAATTCCACACTGAGAAGGATGATTCAGAAGTGGAAAGCTTTCAAGACAGCTGGTGATCTTCCCAGAAGTGGATGTCCCCGCAAGTTCACTCCGAGGTCAGACTCCACAATGAAAACAAGAAAGTTTCTCAATTTGATGTTAGGGTTGAGGTGCTGCCGGATTATTTCTAACCTGTCTGGGCGTCCTCCGTCACGATAACGACGCCCCCAGAAGGAGCAACTGAATGGTTTGACGGGTGTGAATTATTTCAATGACATAGTTTGACCTTTGCCATCATCTCAGTAAAGCTTTTAGGAGACCTTTTATTGTATAAACTAGAGATGATATCAATTTTATTCTTTCCTGTAGCCATTCCTGTATTAAATACAGTTCTTATAGCAGGGTTATTTTTAACATCTTTATTATTTTTTGCTTAATTGACATCAGATAAAGAATAAATGTTAAACATAGAGCAGTTTTTGAGTTGAACCTGGGAAACTGTTCAATTACACAATGAAATTCAACATTTTCAATGTCCAACAGCGGCTGGTCGTCCGGACAATGAATTCTAACGTTTTCTGCATCGTTGTACTTGTTTTAGTCTTTAAATCACAACCTGGTGTAAGAAACATGTCCCAGCCTTCCTGGTAGGATTTTCCCTCCTAAAATAACTCAGGACAAAGTATTGGACGGTGCATAGATGTACATAGTCACTGACACGGCAAACCTTATTTTTAGCAGTTTCTACGAGTATTACCTGATTCTGGTATTGGTATCGGAACAGCTCTAGTATCAACAGGTAAACCTGTTGCATCTCTCTGGTGGACCTCCACAGACCAGTGGAGTCCAAATGACAGCGGACTGAAGCTGCTTTGGTGCAAAATGGCAACAAAACAAACACTTCGGCTTCACTCAAAGGTTTTACATACTTCTTATTCTGTTGCTCCTTCTCAATCATCTGAGACTGTTAAATGAAGAACGAGTGTAGAACGTACCAGAACGTACCAGACTGTACCAGAACGTACCAGAACGTACCTGAACGTACCTGAACGTACCTGAACGCAACAATACTCAGTGAGTTTGACAAACTGAGTTATGATAGCGACAAATATTACTCATAACCAGCTTATGCTGTAACATTTAAACCCTGCTCCTGCGGTCTCCAAGACTTTATTTTTAATTTTCAGATAAAAACAGTCTGAACACTGTACTGGGTATTTCCTGTTGTCCAACAGCCACCGTGTTTGTTTACACTGAAGTTGGGTTTGACTGCAAGAGTTTTGCAGGATATCCAGTGTTAAGTGTTGGGACATTTGTGTTTTTTAAGAATTGAATGTTTTAGTGTGCGGTGAACTGTCTGGGTCATTGCTGCAACAGTCCACATGCTGTGAGACCAAAACCTCCTCTTCTCTATCTCTCTCTCTCTCTCTCCTAATCATTATTTGTGTTGTCTCTTGCACTTATGTACATGTAGTTTATCACACCCAGCTCATGTACGGAGGTCGGCAGTCCTCATTCGGTGGGTCTGGATTGGAGTCTCAGGCCCTTTGTTGCATGTCTACCTTCTGCTCCTGCTTCCTTTAACCACAATTTCCTGCCAATAAAGGCAATTTATTTAAAAAGAAAAAGATTTGAAAACTGTTTCAACGAGGGCCAGCTACTAATTGTAACAGACATCATGAACAATAGCAGGACCTGGAAGCCAAAGGTGTTACGTGCCGTGTGCTCGTCCCTAAACTGCTCTAAACGTTATTCTGCCCAGCAAACATCTGCTTACTTACAGTCATTTGGAAGTGAACAACTACTGACTGACTGATAGACTACTACTGACTGATAGACTTCCAAGTGCACCCCGTACTAACAATAGTGGCGTCACTTTTTCCCTGTGCAGCAGTTACCATCCAGGTAACCATAATCTAATGCAGTTTTATGAACAATAATCAAAGAGTGTGCAGAACAAATGCATTGAAGGACGGAGGCTGAATGCAAAGGAAAGCAGTTTGCATCTGTATGTAATTGCAAAGACAGGGTTGCTTTCTTTAGCAGTCATGCACATATGTTCACATGTACACTCCTTCTGTCAGCTACCTGTTGGTGTGTGTGTGGCTTGAACGCTGGGTTCTGCAGTGAAAGGTCCTCAGGCAAACTATAAAACCATCCATTATAACACAGCCCTGAGGGCTCAGAAATAAATATGTTGACTCGGTTTTATTCCCCTACATTTATTTGAAAATGCACACTGTCATTTATGAGCTTTTAACATCTCTAACCATAACACAGCTTCACAATCTCGTTAGATTATACATTTAGCTCTCCTTATTGCTTGATGACAGTCATATTTCACCAGAATTGAAAGTGTGCATACAATACAAAATGGATTAATAATAAACAGTTAAAGATACGCAGTCTCTACAACAACAAACATCTGACTGGAAAACAGAAGGAGCTGATTTCATTTTCCTTCAAACAGGTTAACAAGGAACACATGCATCCGTCAGTGTGTTCGTGAGTGCGCCCGCGTGCGCGTTGTTGAACAAGTCGGATGTCTGGATTTAATATCGCTATGATTGGTCTGTGTATGCATGTATCTGCCTGTGCTTGTTTGCGTGCACAGGTGCAGGTAAATGAGGTCATGCTTTATGTTAGTAAATGTGTGTGCATGCAGATAAGTGCTGCCAGTGCTGTCTGCTGTCTGGCTGCACGAAGTGGGGCCAAACTTGAGAAACTTTGTAAAAATGTGCGGTTATATGGTTGTCAAAAATGAAATACCAATGTGTGTTCTGGTGATTAAATTCCATCAACAGCAGTCTACTGTTAATCAGCCTGAAAGAATTTCAGACAGGCAAAGACAGCTCTGCGTTTGGTCGTCCCTGCTTTACCTCCTGGCTCTAAATGTTGCTTCATTGCTCAGTGAAATCTCTGCTTTCTTCGAGTGGAAAGTAATAGTTGACTAAATGCAATACACTTACACTGTTTACATTCCACCTGGGCATCCTATTCAAACTATCACTCCCTTTTCTGCTCTTGGCGTTTTTCTCTCTGTCTACTTTGGAAGGGGATCAACAAAGCTCAAGCTGTGGGAACAGTAACCTGCTCATTTTTTCTCACACTTAGAGCTGAAATGAGATTCTCGTAGCAAAGCTTCATGCCGCCTCGACTTTTGTTCCTTGATTAGAACGAGAACACCGTCCTCGCTCTTCCTTTTCTCAGACAGCGCTTTTACAAGGCTTTTGAGTTTAGCTTCCTGCGATTTAATGGTGGTATACTTGTCTTTGTAGAGCTGCAGACCAAACTTGGACCTCTGTAAACCCCTGGCCATCATCTTCCATCTTTTTCTGATTAGCGCGCACCTGAGTGCCCCTCTAGACGAATGCAATGGCTTCTTTTCTTCTTCCTTTTGCAAGCAGTCTTGTGTAAGTTAACTCCTCTAACTCTTTTATGGCTTTACTGTCAGTGCTTCAGCAAAGCAAATCAAAAGCCTGTTCATGGCAAAATGAAGCCCGTTATTGTTGCAGTATTGTTCGAGGCGACGAGCCCAGCTGGGTACATGGACCTGCCTGTATGATGGTCTGTTTCATATAACAAAATTGAAATGTGAGAATAGAGGGGGTTTTGAGTTTAACAACTGGGGAGCTGCAACTGAAAACAGCTATAAATCTTTGAATACCTCCAGGGGTTTCCAACATTAATGCCATCACAAGGCCGCTTAGAAGACTTGGAAGAACATCTTGGATTTTGGAATCCATTTCTTTGTGCCATAGTTGCTTTTCTAGAGTGTGTGCGTGCGTGCGTGCGTGCGTGCGTGCGTGCGTGCGTGCGTGCGTGCGTGCGTGCGTGCGTGCGTGCGTGTGTGTGTGCGTGTGGTACTTCCAGTACTTTCAGGTTTCAGTCTGGCATGAAAACCCAGTCTTACACATCATTATAAGGGGTCTGTCATTAGCTCAGACTCCCTGATTGGCTGCTCCCACTCACCCTTATCTAGGACTCTGGGTCCTATTTGCCCTCCTCCCTGAGGGTCACTCACTATTTCTTACAGTGGTTCTCTGTCATTAATAGGTGAAATATACCAGGAATCCCAGTAAAAACATGTGTTGTTCTTGACAGCTTTTCCTTGCGTAGCCTAGACACAGTAAACGATGATGGAAGCATGTTTCTATTTGATGCAGCAAAAGGCCATCTTACAGGATGTCCAGTGGTATGTGCACGTGGTATCGGCAGGCCAGTAAGTAAATTAGCATTTCAGCTTCCTTGCTTTAAAGAGGACATTAAAAAAAAGTAACCTCAAAGCTGAAACACAGATTTCCGCAGATGGTTACCGGTGGAGGAGGGCGTTCGCCGGAGACCAGTGTCCGACTCTAAAAAATACTTTTTAATATGTAAAACCATCAGGTGATCGGGGCACTTGTATTAACAGGTGCATGTGCTCTCTAGTGTTGCTCTGTCTGTGTCACTTCAACAGAGCTGTAAAAGTAAAAACAATCAAAATAAAGCTGTAAACATAGCTTATCTCCATCTATGTCTGATTGTCTGCTGTCAGGTAAGAGGCCAGACCTCCAAACCTGCATACACACTGAGTCATATATGCCCCAGAGCAGCAGCTCAGGAGGTCATAGATGCCACATTCCTGCAGTGACACTAAGCCTGAATGAGGTCACGAAGGCCACAGACCACAAGGAAAGCTCCATCAGGCCTCAAACACACTTATCAAGACCTGGCTTCTCTCCCGTTCCTTCTGCATCATCATCGCTTGCTCAAGTACACTTCCAAATCAAAGTCTGACCATCTCAGTCCAAGTAATAGGAGCACTTTTGCTCCGCCAATTCACGAGGCTTAGAAGCGCTGCAACAGGCAACCAGAGCTGAGTGACCAACTGGGAGACAATCAAAGACCCCACTATGAAGTCTTCCCATCATGAAATCAAACATAAGCCTGCAAATGTTCCCCTTCCTTCACAACAGGGGTCTTACACACTCTGACAGGGTTTTGACCTGAAACCTCAGTAGTTTGATTGTCTGCCACGAACTGTAAATGAATCACTTGCCTTTGTTTTACTGAAATCTGGTTGGTATTTCCCGAGACACTGTGTATGAAAAACAATCACAGTCACAAACGTCGCAATGAAGTGGTAAAAAAAAACCCAACCATTGTGAATCACCAGCATTATTTGATGATCTTGTTTGTGGTGTCTGAGGTTTTGATGACACAAACTGCAAGTAGGAACAAAGGAATCTGCACTGGGAATGTTCACTTTCCCTGAAGTTTAGAGGCACAAACTAGAAATGAGAGGTTAAAGGGTGTCTCAGAGAAAAGATGGACAGATGGGGCAACTGAGGAGAAGTGAGGCACTGCACAGAGGAGGAGAAGGAGGAGGAGGAGGAGGAGGAGGAGGAGGAGGAGGAGGAGGAGGAGGAGGAGGAGGAGGAGGAGGAGGAGGAGGAGCTGGGGTCGGCCTGGGTTCTGGTGGAAGTGCTTCAGACCTCATGTGCTCCCAGTCAAAGCTTCCTCTGTTAGGCCAGAGATCTGATGTTTCCCCTGAGGCTGGGGTCCTGGAAGTGGGCTGGCAGAGCAAATAAACAGTGAGGAGGTGCTCGCGCTCAACACCTTCACATCTGTACTGTATTCTCACAAAAGCGACGCGCTGCTGTGGGAAGCACCTTCACGCCTTTTCAAATCCTAAATAATCAAGGGAGGGAAGTGTGAGGCATTTTTAATTCCATGTGAAATTTTCCCTCATTTAATGGTTTTATTGTGAAACAAACTGACGGAAAAGTATGAATCATAGTTTTATAAACGTGTATTTACTGGAGATTTGAAAGCACACAATGAATTATGGAAAGAACAACTTGTAAAAGTCTCATAAAAATGCAGTCAGTCACAGAACAAGCAGAAAATCAACACTGTGTCAATAACCATGAAAACAAAAACCTTCCCTGCAGGAGACAAATATCAGTTTTCCAAAAGTAAAGTATATATGGACATGGCTCGCATCCAGAATGAGGTTTTATTTGTCATTCACATCAGGTTGATGTGTTTCAGTACAGTTTGTCATCAAACCTTTGAGCCAAATCCAACCAGCCACATTTTTGAGTTATGTGAACACAACAGTTACAGCATGTTTGATGATTACAACATGCTCTAAAGGTTTTATCTATGAGTCTAAATCAGCCAGACGTAACCAGCACATTTCCCGTACCCACACACACATGCACACACGTCACCAGGCTCTTGTCCTGCTGCGGCATGCGGCCGTTGACCTCCACCGAGCGCCGCTTCCTGTGTTCCTCTCTCCAGCGTTCCACAAGGGAATATCCTATGCTGACAACAGCCTTCATCCCTGTCTATAAACCATCCTCCTCCTCACATCAATATCCTCCCTCATTTCTTCCACGTTACATCATCTCAACTTCCCCAGTTGTCCCAAGTCTTTGCGTCTGAGTTGTTGCTCCAAGAATTAATTTCAAGGAAAAGAAAAGAAAAGAAAAGCAATACTAAAAGATTTCCTTATCTTCCTCCCATCTTGCATCTCTGTCAGAATACCGGGAGAAGACTAATCAGTGAAGTGACAGGAGCTTGAGAAGCTCCGTGAGTGCAGGAACATTCATGGCGAGCATCATTCACACTGTGTCCTCCCGTCACGAGGTGCACGACGCGCCGCCTGGACACTGCAAAGGTAGTGGGATTTTCTCTCCGAAATCCTTTTTAGCGCATTCCTGCCTGCACACGCTCAAATAAATCATGCTGATGCCGTTACTGGAGTCATACCAGCGAGCATTCGGCCCCTGGAAGGAGAGCCGTGTGCTGAAGTACATGATCTTCAGTGTAAGGTGATCCAGATCCTGCCTCGCCTCTGGACCGCATCGCCGTGTTTCTACCAGGGCTGTTTTGGCAGCAGATTGGAGTCGTACGAGGGCCTGCCTGCACCCCTGCCCTGCCCGGGCAGGTAGCTGCTGGGTCAGGCGCCACCGCTGGAGGTGAATGATGGGACGAAGTAGAACCTAAATGACAGAAGGGGAAATGCACATAGCAGTCAGTGAGTTTAGAGCTGCAGCAATTCACTATGGAGTCGTTAGACGTACAGGAGAAGGACGTCTGAGTCTTTATGAGTGCTCTTTTCCCTTTTTTTTGTCTCATCTTTGCTGCCTGTGACCGTCCATCTAAGACTGCAGGATTTGCGTTTATTTCCGCTAATCAAGGCATTTTATTGCATTCGTATGAGCTGTGTCATTTTCAGCCCATTTTTCATTGTAATTTATTGTGCCCTGAGTATACAAGCTGTCAAAAACAGCAGCCAGCTGTCATAGTTAATGAAACCCACACTGACAGTGTGTCAGTGGAAGCCAAGAGAGCCTGCCAGATCCTGTTCTCTCATCGTTGTCCTTCTGTCTAAATCCAGAGCTGCTCTCCCATGGAGTCATTACAGTTATTGTGCAGCTGAAGATAAGGGTTTGATTGCATCACTTTGTAATCAGCAGACACTTTTATCTAAAACAACTTACAAAAAAAAGGAACACAAGTCAAAAAGTAGAGGGAGACTTGACGTTTTTGGTGAGAATGCAATTTCTAAAGGGAAAAAGGGCAATTACTAAGTGTTAGCGATAAAACAAAATGAGAAGTAAAGCTGGAGAATCCCCTTAAATACCGAAGTCCGAAGGAGCGAGAGTCTGTTAGTTTTGTTGGAAGAGGAGATGAAGATGGGAAACATGTGCCTTCAAGACCGTATTGAGGATCGAGAGGGGCGTCCCTGCTCTGATAACTCCTGGCAGGTCGCCCCACCAGCGGGGAACAGTGTGTCATGACTGTCTGGGCTGAAAGTGATTTAAATTTGATTGAAGCTGCTGGTGGTCGTCAGCGCAGCCTAACCAGCAATACAGTGTAGAACTAAGATTAATACCGCTCATCATTCTAACCGTTAGTTTGATAAAAATCCACTCTGCGCGTGGGTTTATTTCCTATTTCAAAGCGTTTTTATTCTATTAATATATATTTAGTTTGGTGACACTTTGCTTGTAACACTGTTAAACCTTTTTTTGACTGTCGTTGTTTCGCCTACACAATTGAAAAGTGAGATTCGGGTGGGATGTATTCAGTTGCATTCTGCAGCTTTGCCACTAGATGTCACTTCCACACACACAAATGTGCAACTATAAAACAGTATGGAAATCCTAAAAGATCACAGGAATTAAAGTTTTTAAAGGATATTTCCTTCTATCTAAAAAAAACGAACAGAAAACACATTTGACACCAGTCTGGGGACGTGCATGACACAAGAGGTAAGGTGTTCCCACTACAGCGTTAACAGATATTGGTTATGATGTGAATTCTGTCGTTCAGTAACATTTAAAATCGGCTCCAGCTGAGAGATTTTTGACTCTGCAGCATAAATATTCCTGGTCCCAAGAAACCAGGAACGTTGAGGCCTCACTCAAAAGAGTGTTGAGAGACCAGAATAATATTGTTCTTAGGGAGAAAAAAAAGATGGAAAAGGTGGATCCATCAGGCAGGTTTCACAAATAGAGGCAGCATGAGGCCAGTATCATGTCAGACAGAGGAGCAGGGAAGGTTTGGGAATGAAGAGTGAAATAACGGGCTGACGTTGGCCTGAATTTATACTGACGGGTTTCAAAGCCCAGACTCACTATTGGGCTCGTGAAGGATACGGTGCACTGAACCAGCGTGAAAAAGGACAGAGGGGGCTGCAAGCGTCACGCTCAGCTCAACTAATAAATCCTGACTGACGTTAAAAGGTTGTACCCAGTTACTGGACGGCGTCCCAGCCCTCACACAGACTCTCACACGAACGCTGCACGCACACGCTGTTTTAGAAATGAACACACAGTTAAAACTGGGCTTCGGACGGCAGATTGTCGAGACTTTTTCTTTTCTCCCTTAATGATGTGACTTTATTAGCCAGTATTTAGTGCCAAGATAATATGTTTCAAGCCAACAAAATAACACTATAACTTGGAGAACTATTGAACATACCAATAAAAGAGTCTGACGTGGAGGTTGTGTCACGTCGAACGGTCTGTGGCTGTCTGACCAACATACTTCACGGCCCAAAACAAAAACCCCCAGGTCAACCCTCCTCCACCTCTTGCCCCGGCCTCGTCGTCCTCCTCCTCCTCCGCCTCCTCCTCCTCCTCCCAGCATGGAGCAGCTGAAACTGCCATGTTGCCTGGCAGAGTGTGTAGTGAGTTCAATTAGCTTTAATTGCTGTTGTGCCGGTCCTGCTGTTATTACCTGCTGTGACAGCCAGGCTGGTGTGTCGTTGTTATATGTGTCCGCGGCCAAAAATGAGCTGGAACAGACTGAATCTGCAGCTGGAACGAGCTCCGACTCAGTTTCTGTCTGACTGTGACGGTGCAGATTTTTGTCACAGAAGCTGTGCAGTTGACGTCCAAGAAGCTGGAAAGATTATCCTGTTGTATTTATTTGTTTATTGTCATATTTAACTATTATTTAATTAAATTCAGGCCAAAGATAAGTAGAAAACGTCACGTGATTCTTCCTGGTTTACATACTGGTTTCTTCGTCTGCAGTGGTTTGTAAAATATTAAAACTACTGCAACATGAGACATCATAAATGAGTATAACAAATGAACAGACCAGCACAACAGAAGACTTTAAATGAACAGCATGCATTCATCACATTCAAAAAAGGGGAAGCCAAACCCTGCAAAATCTTCATCTACGTGTAAAATATCTGCAAATGCAATCATGTTTCCCCAGATTCAAAATACCGTCTAATAGAGACCCAGTAGTGATGCACAAACAAATCCACAGAGTTTTAGAAACACAATCATGTCAAATAAAGAACCGGCTTTCAGGTTTACATCAGCCGCTTGGCTTTTAGAGTTTAGTGGCTGCTTCTGTCGGTGTTGCGCTCTAATACATGCACACGAGGCAGATCAGTTTCACCCACGTGAACCAATCAGAAGCAGTGACAAAAGTCCATTTCTTTATCCTCATTTGATCTGTGCAGCTATAGCATCACATACAAACATCCACAATCACCGGTACACCCTCATGACACTAGGAAAAGTTAAAGAAGTAAATTAAAAAAACATTCAGACAGCTCAAAAGTAGAAATGGATCAGTCTGACCCTTAAAACGATACGACTGGAAAGCTAAGAGGACCTGTCGTCTCTGGAATTTGCTGGATTGTGACTATGACCACGTTCAAGCATCGGCCCAGACTTTGAATTTGATCGTACGTCATGGTTTTATTTTTGTCTTATTGAAACAATAACATGCACGCATTTCAAAGGATGCTTCAGAAACATGTGCCACTTTCACTCTGTGCTGAGTTGTTGGTGTTTATAATCGATAGCCTGTTTATAAAAGGAGGATTACCTCATCAGAAGCAGACCAACTTTAATCTTTAAGTAAAATAAACCTTTTTGTTACCCTTGTGCAAATTTGTGAAGCTGAGAAGTTCTTGTGGTCAGACCAGCATCTGCAACACATTAGGCCGACTCAGAAGATCAACTGACTGATTGATTGATGGATTGACTGACCGATTGAATGAGTGACAATCTTAATCTCAGCATTCACTTTCCCCTCCTCCCCCTCGGCTCCACGCTGGCCTTTGCTGTCCCACTCAGCACTCAGAGCTGCAGGCTGCAGATTAAAGCTGCTGTCATCTGGATCTCATCAGTTTAGGCCGCTTCGGTTTTTTATAGGTTATTTTTCATTCACAAGAAGGGGGGGGGGGGGGGGGGGGGGGGTCTCATAGTGATTTAGGGTTAAACTGCATGGAGGTTGGAGGAGAATAAAAGCAACGTGCTGTCTTGAGGGGGCCGTGAACACGGCGGCGTGCTAAATCCCCTCCGGTGACAGCATGCTGCTTTTAGGAAGGGAGTCGTGCACTTTTCCTTTTTCTTCAAGAGTGTGCGAGATGTGCATGCGTGATATTTCTGATGTTGCCAGTTCTGAGCCATTTCCTGTCAGTTTTTTCTGACTGTAATGTCTGTAACATGTGGTGAATTTCTGTGGGATGGCTGGATGACCGTCACTTCCAAAACACCACAAATCAGCTTTGAGAGAAATCTGTTTCCCAATATTTGTTGCACAACACTGCGTTTCAAAAATACTCCGTCCACTGAACGTTGTGTGTTAACAGTTTTCTTCTTTGGTCAAAGTACCAACGCTCCAGTCCAGCTAGATCAAAACTACAGCTGCGTGACTTTACTGTGAAGTGAAAACAAACAGACAGGAACCTCTCTGAAGGCTGTTTGCAGCGAAAACTTATACTGTATGTGCTTTAAACAGCTCTGGTGTACTTAAACTGTAATAACAATCAAAAGAGAGGTGAGATGACCAACATGACGTTGGCCTGTGCCGTTTCTTACATTTCCAGTATTACGTTTTGTTGAGTGACAAGTGAAGTGAGATCACGAATGCAAACTGCGCTGACTCCCTGCCCTCTGCTGCTGCGCTCCGTCTGCTCCGCAGGTCAGTGCGTCCGGCTGCACACGTTCCTCGGGGTCTGTTGGCAGCCGGCGGCCAGACGTGCAACGTTGTTGGTGTCCAAACTCAAGCACAGCTGTTAGTGCTGCAGTTTCATAGACGTGTGCGATGTTTCAGTGATGGAAAACGGTTCTTTGAGGCAGATGATATGATATGATGCGCCGTTATTTTGCTGTCTTAACAAGATTATTTTATATTTAATACCTCCTTTCTTAAGCAGATTCTTTTGCTGCGTATATTTTGCCGCTGTGCTCTTAACTGCACGCGTTCTTACTTGTTTTTAAAATGCAGATGTTCACTTGCTGTCCAGCTGGGCTGAAAACGCTCTCTGTATGTCACAGTCGAATGAAGGAACTCCTCTCACATCTTCGATTGGGGGGTTCTTTTCTTACATTTGCCGACCACGTCACTGGGTTCTCGATCCTGAACCTTCCTGGTGCTGGGTTGAACAACCGTTTTGCTTTTGAAACTGTCTTAACATTTCGTGCTACAAATTGAACAAAATGTTGGAAACATTTTTCACAAACTTGGTCTACGTTGACCTGGAAGCATCACGCGTTACTGCAGGTTTACAGCTGCATGTCCATGTTCCAACACACCCCAAAGGTGCTCTGTCGGACTGAGAGGTGGTCGTCGTGGAGGCCATCTGAGAACATTGTCATGTTCTTGAAGCCACTTTAGATTTAAACAGCAAAACTCGGGTTAATTGGTACAAATATCCCCTCGTCATTACACCAGGTGTCTGTCTGTAACGTGGCTTGAGGAGGGATGGAGGCATGCTTTCATGTTCTGAGTCCACATTCTGACTCTACCACCTGACTGTTGCAGCAGAAAAAAACATCAGACAAAGCAACTCCAGCTAACCTTTTTTTTTTTTTTTTTTTTTAGTGAACTCCTGTAAATTTGAGCCTCACTTTTATCGTTCATAGCTGACAGGAGTGACACCCAGTTCAATTTCCAGCTGCTTTCTGCATTCGGATGTGGTTTTCTGCATTCGGATGTGGTTTTCTGCATTCAGGATGTGGTTTTCTGCATTCAGGATGTGGTTATCTGCATTCGGATGTGGTTGTCTGCATTCGGATGTGGTTTTCTGCATTCAGGATGTGGTTTTCTGCATTCGGATGTGGTTTTCTGCATTCAGGATGTGGTTTTCTGCATTCGGATGTGGTTTTCTGCATTCGGATGTGGTTTTCTGCATTCGGATGTCCTTTTCTGCATTCAGGATGTGGTTTTCTGCATTCGGATGTGGTTTTCTGCATTCAGGATGTGGTTTTCTGCATTCGGATGTGGTTTTCTGCATTCGGATGTGGTTTTCTGCATTCGGATGTGGTTTTCTGCATTCAGGATGTGGTTTTCTGCATTCGGATGTGGTTTTCTGCATTCAGGATGTCCTTTTCTGCATTCAGGATGTGGTTTTCTGCATTCGGATGTGGTTTTCTGCATTCGGATGTCCTTTTCTGCATTCAGGATGTGGTTTTCTGCATTCGGATGTGGTTTTCTGCATTCAGGATGTGGTTTTCTGCATTCGGATGTGGTTTTCTGAATTCGGATGTGGTTTTCTGCATTCGGATGTGGTTTTCTGCATTCAGGATGTGGTTTTCTGCATTCGGATGTGGTTTTCTGCATTCGGATGTGGTTTTCTGCATTCAGGATGTGGTTTTCTGCATTCAGGATGTGGTTGTCTGCATTCGGATGTGGTTTTCTGCATTCGGATGTCCTTTTCTGCATTCAAGATGTGGTTTTCTGCATTCAGGATGTGGTTGTCTGCATTCGGATGTCCTTTTCTGCATTCAGGATGTGGTTTTCTGCATTCAGGATGTGGTTGTCTGCATTCGGATGTGGTTTTCTGCATTCAGGATGTGGTTTTCTGCATTCAGGATGTGGTTGTCTGCATTCGGATGTGGTTTTCTGCATTCAGGATGTGGTTTTCTGCATTCAGGATGTGGTTTTCTGCATTCGGATGTGGTTTTCTGCATTCAGGATGACCTTTTCTGCATTCAGGATGTGGTTTTCTGCATTCGGTTGTGGTTTTCTGCATTCGGATGTCCTTTTCTGCATTCAGGATGTGGTTTTCTGCATTCGGATGTGGTTTTCTGCATTTGGATGTGGTTTTCTGCATTCGGATGAGGTTTTCTGCATTCAGGATGTGGTTTTCTGCATTTGGATGTGGTTTTCTGCATTCGGATGTCCTTTTCTGCATTCGGATGTGGTTTTCTGCATTCAGGATGTGGTTTTCTGCATTCAGGATGTGGTTGTCTGCATTCGGATGTGGTTTTCTGCATTCAGGATGTGGTTTTCTGCATTCAGGATGTGGTTTTCTGCATTCGGATGTGGTTTTCTGCATTCAGGATGTGGTTTTCTGCATTCAGGATGTGGTTTTCTGCATTCAGGATGTGGTTTTCTGCATTCGGATGTGGTTTTCTGCATTCGGATGTGGTTTTCTGCATTCGGATGTGGTTTTCTGCATTCAGGATGTGGTTTTCTGCATTCGGATGTGGTTTTCTGCATTCAGGATGTGGTTTTCTGCATTCAGGATGTGGTTTTCTGCATTCAGGATGTCCTTTTCTGCATTCAGGATGTGGTTTTCTGCATTCGGATGTGGTTTTCTGCATTCGGATGTGGTTTTCTGCATTCAGGATGTGGTTTTCTGCATTCGGATGTGGTTTTCTGCATTCGGATGTGGTTTTCTGCATTCAGGATGTGGTTTTCTGCATTCAGGATGTGGTTGTCTGCATTCGGATGTGGTTTTCTGCATTCGGATGTCCTTTTCTGCATTCAGGATGTGGTTTTCTGCATTCAGGATGTGGTTGTCTGCATTCGGATGTGGTTTTCTGCATTCAGGATGTGGTTTTCTGCATTCAGGATGTGGTTGTCTGCATTCGGATGTGGTTTTCTTCATTCAGGATGTGGTTTTCTGCATTCAGGATGTGGTTGTCTGCATTCGGATGTGGTTTTCTGCATTCAGGATGTGGTTTTCTGCATTCAGGATGTGGTTTTCTGCATTCGGATGTGGTTTTCTGCATTCAGGATGTCCTTTTCTGCATTCAGGATGTGGTTTTCTGCATTCGGATGTGGTTTTCTGCATTCGGATGTCCTTTTCTGCATTCAGGATGTGGTTTTCTGCATTCGGATGTGGTTTTCTGCATTCGGATGAGGTTTTCTGCATTCGGATGTCCTTTTCTGCATTCGGATGTGGTTTTCTGCATTCGGATGTCCTTTTCTGCATTCGGATGTGGTTTTCTGCATTCAGGATGTGGTTTTCTGCATTCGGATGTCCTTTTCTGCATTCGGATGTGGTTTTCTGCATTCAGGATGTGGTTTTCTGCATTCGGATGTGGTTTTCTGCATTCAGGATGTCCTTTTCTGCATTCAGGATGTGGTTTTCTGCATTCGGATGTGGTTTTCTGCATTCGGATGTCCTTTTCTGCATTCAGGATGTGGTTTTCTGCATTCGGATGTGGTTTTCTGCATTCAGGATGTGCTTTTCTGCATTCGGATGTGGTTTTCTGCATTCAGGATGTGGTTTTCTGCATTCGGATGTGCTTTTCTGCATTCAGGATGTGGTTTTCTGCATTCGGATGTGGTTTTCTGCATTCGGATGTGGTTTTCTGCATTCAGGATGTCCTTTTCTGCATTCAGGATGTGGTTTTCTGCATTCGGATGTGGTTTTCTGCATTCGGATGTCCTTTTCTGCATTCAGGATGTGGTTTTCTGCATTCGGATGTGGTTTTCTGCATTCGGATGTCCTTTTCTGCATTCGGATGTCCTTTTCTGCATTCGGATGTCCTTTTCTGCATTCGGATGTGGTTTTCTGCATTCAGGATGTGGTTTTCTGCATTCGGATGTCCTTTTCTGCATTCGGATGTGGTTTTCTGCATTCGGATGTGCTTTTCTGCATTCGGATGTGGTTTTCTGCATTCAGGATGTGCTTTTCTGCATTTGGATGTGCTTTTCTGCATTCAGGATGTGGTTTTCTGCATTCGGATGTGGTTTTCTGCTTTCGGATGTCCTTTTCTGCATTCGGATGTGGTTTTCTGCATTCAGGATGTGGTTTTCTGCATTCGGATGTCCTTTTCTGCATTCGGATGTGGTTTTCTGCATTCGGATGTGGTTTTCTGCATTCAGGATGTGGTTTTCTGCATTCGGATGTGGTTTTCTGCATTCAGGATGTCCTTTTCTGCATTCAGGATGTGGTTTTCTGCATTCGGATGTGGTTTTCTGCATTCGGATGTCCTTTTCTGCATTCAGGATGTGGTTTTCTGCATTCGGATGTGGTTTTCTGCATTCAGGATGTGGTTTTCTGCATTCGGATGTGGTTTTCTGCATTCAGGATGTGGTTTTCTGCATTCAGGATGTCCTTTTCTGCATTCAGGATGTGGTTTTCTGCATTCGGATGTGGTTTTCTGCATTCGGATGTCCTTTTCTGCATTCAGGATGTGGTTTTCTGCATTCGGATGTGGTTTTCTGCATTCGGATGTGCTTTTCTGCATTCGGATGTGGTTTTCTGCATTCGGATGTCCTTTTCTGCATTCGGATGTGGTTTTCTGCATTCGGATGTGGTTTTCTGCATTCAGGATGTGGTTTTCTGCATTCGGATGTGGTTTTCTGCATTCAGGATGTCCTTTTCTGCATTCAGGATGTGGTTTTCTGCATTCGGATGTGGTTTTCTGCATTCGGATGTCCTTTTCTGCATTCAGGATGTGGTTTTCTGCATTCGGATGTGGTTTTCTGCATTCAGGATGTGCTTTTCTGCATTCGGATGTGGTTTTCTGCATTCAGGATGTGCTTTTCTGCATTCGGATGTGGTTTTCTGCATTCAGGATGTGGTTTTCTGCATTCGGATGTGGTTTTCTGCATTCGGATGTGGTTTTCTGCATTCGGATGTGGTTTTCTGCATTCGGATGTGGTTTTCTGCATGCCGTGGTTGTAACAGCTTATTGTTATTTTTCTATTATCCCAAGCCAGTCTGGCCCTTCTCCTCTGAGCTTTGCTGGGACATTTTTGTCCAGAAAACTGGTGGTCACTTGATATTTTCTTTTGTCAGATGATTCACTGTAAACATGAGAGGTGGTTGTGTGTGAAAGTCCCACTGGATCAAAAATATCTAAAATATCAAGACCGATCCATCTATTCAACCTCGCTTAAATCGCCTTTCTCCCCATTCACATGCTTGAACTTCCCTAGGTTGTTTTTGACTATATTTACACATCTAAATGTAGATATAATCAAGATATAACAGCTGCCATTAACTGCTGCCATGTAATTGGCTCATTGGGTGATTCATTCACTCCTTGGTGATTCTAAAAAGTGTGTTTGTTCATATCCAGTCCTGTGATACACTGGAAACTTATCCAGCGTCTACTCCTGACTTTTTCTTGCTCCATCAGATCCCTGTGACCCTGAATAGGAATAAGCAGGTATAGGTGATGGCTGGATGGATTCTTATTGCCTGCTTTATGTGGAAATAGTTGTTGATCTTACTGTTTTGTTTTTAAACAGGAGGAAATGCTGTGAAGGCTTCAGGTTTGTGATGGGCCAGTGCATACCTGAAAGTAGGTAAACCATGCACCTTTCACATATTCCCGATCTGATGTGTCTCCTTTCTATAACTGCTCATACGTTAGAAATGTGAATTTATGGATTAGAAAAAACACCTGTTCTCTCTGTGAAGCAGTGTAACTGCATGGCTCATATTAAGGTTTCTATGTTAAACATGCAAGTTAGTTCATTTTCTTTCACAAAAAGGCTATATGCTGTGGTTTTTGTGGAGAGTGGTACTTTGTGGCCCCACAGAGTAACAGTGACCTGCGGCAGCCGCTAGAGGTCGCTGTCGAGGTCGCTGCTGTATTGGTTTGTGAACACAGTTTATACATTTGTGCCAGAAAATACATGTTTTTCTAAGTCAATGACACACACGTGGTCAAGATGATTAAACTGAAAACCACAGAGGATAAATTTTACTGTTGTTTCAATCAATTCAATAACGTCTAAAAAGATACGGTTTAAAGAATCACTGGCTGCCTTTACTTGCTGGAGGCTTTAAATGAAGCTTGGAGGCCCTGGTATTATATATAAGATCTGGACGATGAATTAATGCCTCCCCTGGACTCAAAACACTAAACTAACATTGCAGTCTAATGAAAAACCATTAAGTATAACACACACACACACACACAAATATATATATATATATATATATATATATATATATATATATATATATATATATATATATATATATATATATATATATATATATATATATATATATATATATATATACACACACATACATATACACACCATCCCATATATACCATCATAAAAATGCCCTTCACAGAATATATTTTATTTTTCTTTGGCGTTTTTGCATACAATGTATTTATCATCTCATTTAATGTATGTCTGAGTTATGACTCCTTCAGTCTTTCTTCTGCTAGGGAGAAAGAAGAAATCACAATCCATGCCAATAAATACTATGAACTGGTTTGTTGGACTGCAGAACAAAAATGAGAATGAACACAAGCGTTTAAAAGAATAAGGGCTTTATTAAGAAACAGCCAATGTCTGATTCCATGCAAACCACGATCCACAGCAGCAGGAACCTGATGATCTCCCTGCAAGCCAAACTAGTCATGCATCATCCACATCTTTGCAGATGAAGACAATAAAACCTTTTTTGTTTTAGCTTCATGTTGGCCCGTTCCTGCATTGCACTCATATCTCCACTTGCAACACAGATGGCTCCGGCAGAGCTAGAAAGCCTCCTTCTGAGAAGTAGGAACTACAGAAAAACACACATTTAAAGCAACACTTGGAACCAGAACCACTTCCTGCAGTCTGGACTCAATAAAAAAAAACAGGGAACTTTCAGTGTACAGTCCAGATGTCTCATGTTGACACAATATATCTCCTCTGGACACAAAAAATATTCACATTGGCCACAAAAAAATATTAACATGCAAGAAACACGAGAAACACAAGCTGCAAAGTAAGTGCATTCCTTTACAAAGTTACTGCACAAAACTAAAAATAGTCACTAATAAACTAATAAAAGTCCAATGTGACCTGTTGTCCCTGGACAAACAACGGAGTTTCATACCACATATCACATGTTTTACCACAAAAAGACTAGAAACTCACTAGAAACTCACCTCATCTTAAATGCTGATATTGTTGTGCACTCATTACACACCACCTGATGTACAACCTGACCTCCAGTCGTGTTTATCACATGAAAAGCTAGGCGGTACTGATGGCATGAAGAAGGTTGTCTTTTACTTCCGTGTCCTAATAAACCTGGAAGTGTAAAAGTCACCCAAGAACCTGGATCAAAGTAGTCAAAAGTAATTCAGCAGCATTCATTGTTTCTGCCTGTTTTCTACGAGTGAGCGTTCACAGAGTGTTGATGGTGACTGTCGCACCTGTTACCTGTGGAGCTTCATGAACTGAAGCAGCTGATAACGAAGCCGATCCCTCTTTCTGCAGGCGTTGACGTGTGCGCTGCCTCGCCTTGTGAGCAGCAGTGCACCGATAACTTTGGACGAGTCGTCTGCACGTGTTACCCTGGTTATCGCTTTGACCGAGAAAGACACCGCAGTCATAAATCCCCCTACTGCCTGGGTCAGTGTCTGCTGCTGTCCTAAAGCATTTCTTACTCGTGTATTCTTATAACACAATGTCCCTGTGTGTCCTGTAACGTTCTCCCTGTCCTTGGTTAAACATACAGACATTGATGAGTGTGAGGCCTCGGGCAGCGGCGTGTGTGACCATGAGTGTGTGAACACGGTTGGCAGCTTCGAGTGCCGCTGCCACGGCGGTTACATGCTTGCGCCGGACCAACGCTCCTGCATCCCTGTTCACAACCGTAAGTTTCTGCTCAAATGTGTTCAGATGAATAAGTTTGGAGAGGAAAAACAAGAAGAGACAGAAAATTGTGAGGTGATGAGTGCTGCTCACTCGCTGATCTCCACCCTCAAATGTTAAATGTCAACCTAATTCAAGCGGACAGTTGACTTCACGTGCAACAACCCAGTCCACTGACCTGACCTGTACCGGACACAGGACGCCCTCACAGGTCGGGGAGGAAAGATTCATTCATGTGTTCATTTCTTTCTTTCCAGTGAGTTCATCGGGGAAGTCAGACACCCTGATGAGCGCTGGCACCTGCTCCTTCACCTGTCAAGACTTCACAAACATGAAAAACAGTCTGTTTCAGTTAAAACTGCGGCTGGGACACACGCAGTCGTCCAACCAGGTGACGTTTGCTCTTCGGAGCCATGAACCGGACAGAACTAGGCTTCTTATCCTACGAAGACGTAGGCAGAGGGAGCAGGAGCTCGCATCACTGATTTCTGCATGTATTCCTCGTGTTCGCAGGTACCTGGTCTGGCTAACAGCAGCGATAAACCTTCTCTGGGGAGATCTGGGAAAAGTCCCGATAACCCCTGTCATCCCGGTTTACCTGGCCCTCCGGGAGCTCCTGGTGTTCCAGGTAATGTACAGATGAGACTCACCTCCATCAGCCACAGAGGCGTACGTGTGGAGGAAGTTGTTTGGTCAGACACTTAAGATGTAATAATACAATAAGATAACAGCTTCCACACAATCATACTTTTGTCATATTTAAGCATAATTAGTCTCCCATTTTCCATTCAATTTTTACAATATAATTTGTTTCTATTACCATATTCTTCTTTAGAAATGCTGTCACATTGTCCACCTGTCTTCACCAGGACACCCCGGGGAACCAGGAAGCACAGGCGAGCAAGGCGAGAGGGGTCCTCCAGGCCCTCGAGGTCCGCGGGGAGACATGGGGCCCATGGGTCCAGAGCCTGATCTGAGGCATATCAAAAGGGGCCGCCGGGGGCCAGTGGTAAGAAAAAGAGTTGTGGTCCCTCTGGAGGGGCTAATCATCAGATCATCAACCGACTAAAGTAAACTTCAGGTGGACGTTACAACTGCTAATCGTGACTTTACACTTCCCCAAGTATTTCCAAAAATACACTATTATTGTCCACATGTGATTAGTGTAAACATACTTTAAGAATATAGATGTAGACGGTCCTCACCCACGAGGCCACGAGGCCACGAGGCCACGAGGCACACACGGAAGAGTGTGAAACCGCCACCGGGTTTTCTTTCCCAAACAAACAAACCATAAACTTACATCATTTTGTGGCCACAGAAGGTGCAACAGAAAATGAACGAAGTCAAAGCCCCATATCATTTTATTTTCTTCCTTGGTCAGCTGAGTCTTTGCAGGGCCGAGCGAAATCCAGTGTAAACGGAAAAAACGGCAAATGTGCGTTGGTAATGACTGAAGTGATGCTGGACGAACGTGCAAACACGAGGCTGGTGTTCGCGCTCCGGGTGACAGGAAGTCCATTACAGCGGTTTCCTGGACTCATTTCATTTTTTTTAATCGATCCCAGTCTCAGAGTGTTTGAGCCCTACAGGTGTGAGTCACCTGTTTCCGGTCCAGGACTCGTCCATGATCCGGAGTGTCAGTACTACCCAGTAATTGTAGCAGCATCAAATTAAATGTAATATTTGAATTAGAGTTTATTTGCATATCTATCGTTTGGTTTCACTGTTGAAGGAATTAACTACAAATGTGTTCAGTCCCTATCTGATGTTTAGGATATTGATTTTTCCAGTCATGCAGGAGATTCCGTCTCCTCGTGAGTGACACGTTAAACCAAACTGTAACCATCACTGGTCTTATTGCTGCCTGACAACAAAAACACAGATTTTATAAATAAAAGGAGGCTCCATGCACCATAAAACAAATGCAGAACAGCCTGACTTGCTAATGTTCATATCTCATTTATTCCTGCAGGGGCCGCCCGGGGCACCAGGAAGAGATGGATTAAAGGTTGTGAGAGTATCTTTGTTTTTATTCTCTGCTGTGTTGTTTGCCGCCTTGTCTGTGCGTTTGCGTGACGCTGCAGTGGCCTCCTGGTGTCTGTCGCCTGAACTGCTGCATCTCTGATGTTCACACCAGATCACGCTCACGTAAAATGACCGAGAGGCAAACTTCCTCACGCTCCTGTGTCGCGTTTTCATCCTTACAGTGACTACAAATTTTACCGCACAAACACTGTTAGTAAATATTACATGAACGTATTTTTGTAATTCATTAGTGCGTTAAAGATGGATTTACTTCATTGTCACTAAACAAGGAACCGTTCTTGTGTCCTCGGCACCACGACTTGTGCAGGGTGCATGCATTATAATGCTGCTCTTGCCAAATGAGCCAATCTATCTGAGTAATCAGACAGTCATCATTTATGCTGTTTGTCGTCTGCAGGGTGACAGAGGAGCTCCAGGCCCCAGAGGCCCACCTGTAAGTGTTTTCTCTGGATTAAACACATGCATGTATTTTCTATTAAAACCTTTCCTTATAACATTAGAAATAAATGTCTAATACATTGTTGAGAGTCTTTATCTTAGGCTATCATTTGTTTTCTAATCTGTGATCAATGCAAATGCTCAGTGAGTGTTTACCCGCTGAAACCTGGCATCCAGACCAGATTAAGCAGCTTCTCTGTCTCCAGGGACCACCGGGATCTTTCGACTTCCTTCTGCTAATGATGGCCGACATCCGCAACGACATCACTGAACTGCAGGAGAAGGTCTTTGGTGAGCGGCGAGGCCTCACCCTGGACAATCCTCCCCAGTCCAGCGGGGAAGTGGATTTTGTAGAGTGGGGCTCTGGACAAGGAGAGCTCACGCTCAATACCTGAAATGACACTGAACTGGACTTATTTTGCTGGAGATCAACCGTCAACATGTTAATAACCCCTCACCTCACAGCTGGGACGAGCAGGGCGAAGCGCCGCACTTGAACACAGGCACAGACAGTGAAAAGTGAGGGGCACCAGTCACGTAAAACCTCTCTCAGCCACTACAAGCACTGTTGTTGACAGCCTTTGCGTGGCGTGGATGCGAGTGAGGGATGTGCGTGCAGGACATAGAGTGAGAACGATGCAGCGTGAGCCTTTCTGTCTGATCCTCTGAGCTGAACACGTCAAACCATGAACTTTATCGCCTACATCTCTTCCTGTTCCCGAGTCGTCCACGGACGCTCTGTTGTGCCAGTGATGGTTTGCCTGCAGGGCATTAGTAAAACGACGTGGGACCCGCACTGTTCGCCTCCTCTGCACCTGTCTGTATTGTCCAGCACTGAAGTCTGAGCTGTGCAACTATTCTCTGAGGCAAACTCTGAAAATAATTCACAATAATTCAGTGAACCTCTACAATCTGTAAACCGCTGGAATCTGCTGCATGGAAATAATATAACTGGGCAGCAATAGGCACAGAAAATGGTTTTAGATGATAAAAACATCTTAAATCAAAACAGATTTTCACAACAGGGAAAAGTCCAAGGGGATGGACTGTAGGGAACAAAATATTAACTTTTTAACCCATGTTTTCAAAGGAAATTGATGGTTAAATTAATGTTAATGTCACTGGGATGGCTGCTGCACATATCAGTTTATCCAAACATGTCAGACATAGAAGGAAAGCTGCTATAAGGTTTTATTTGGGTTTTTTTTTTCTGTTTACGAAAAAAAAGCAGATTCCAATAAATGCTACCCCATCAATAAAGGGCTGTTTACTCAAAAAATGAATTATTTTGTGAGTTTTAGAAGTTGATTAATATTTTTGAGGGGTTAAACAACAGTACATAATGTGACAGATAACAACAAACATGAACGTCTCAAAAATATGTTTGCATCCACACTTTTGCTTTTGGTTGCTTGAATGCTGTAGGACTAAAAAAGAGCTTTAGTCGACAGGTTCTGTCTGTGGGCCAGCGTTTCTCGGTCCAGGTCCTGAAGACCCACTGCCCTATAAGCGTCAGATGTTTCCCTCCTTGAATACACCTGGCTCAGATCACCGGGTCATTGACGGACTTGTACCTGGATGACGAGACGATCAGTTGGTACAGTTGAGCTTTATGCTTTTAAATCGCATTATTTGTTCGGCGCCACCAGCAGAGGGCGCCAAGTCCCAGATAATCCCCTAAGACCGGCCTCGGCGGTAGCACGGAGAGCGTCTGTTTCCACCAGGACGCTGTTCACACTCACCAAACCAAATTAAGTTTTCACATGACGCACATTTCCCAACCAAACGTATTTAAGGTTTTCCAAAAAGTGCAAAAGCTGCCCATCTACACTTAAAACTGTTTTAAATCTTGTTCACGGGTCCATAAGATGTTTTTTTTTGTTGTTTTGTTGGTTTTGTTTTCTTTCAAGACACATGGTGACCAGAATCATGTCTGTGGGTTTGGACTTCTGCTTTGAATGTTCAGACTGCGTCCTCCATGAAGATGAGTCGCATGTGTTGTGCACGTGCGACGTCAAAGCTCGCAAAACGCCAATACTGAGTTCTGGATCCCTGGTTACTTTGCATGACTTATTAAAAACTGATTGAATATAAAGTTGAGATGAAGCAAGCCGAGGTTCATACCAGAACGGTGGAGAAGCTACTCGGTGAGTTTTGCTCTTGTGGTAATTATCAGCAGGCCAGACAGGTTTCAGGCGTTAAAGCATAAAATCAGGTTATGTAAGTGCTCATGTGTTACTCAAAGACATTAATCTGTGACTGATGTGGAATTAGTTTATTTGTGTTCAGTGTAGTTTCTCTTAAAACATTAGAGAAGATGTGGTTTTTGCCAGTTCTTTCTACTAAACTCATCATAAAAAACTGACAGTATTCAAAGTAGATGTTTAGGAGACGCTGTTAATAGAAGTGGACAAGTCCACAGTCTGTGGACATCCCCAAACAGCCTGTTTGGTGATTTTTCAGTCTTTTCTCTCACTCCTGCTGTCATCACAAGTCCAGGCACTGAGGCAGTGTCTCGCTGACGCTCGCGGCTGAGACTCGAGCTGCAGGGAAAGACTCACCACCGTGCAGGAGGCTGCAGTCTGCAGGACGGATGCGGGCCGAGGCCGCAGAGCAGTACACTGGGCCGCATCTGTCATGTCACACGTGCACTGTATGCAACTTTAACAAAACACACCATGTAGACTGTCTTCCTTGTTTCTCATGTGTACAAGTCTGGCGGTGTTACCATCTTTCAACATCTCATGCTCCTCTTCCTGATATGTTTCTAATTGTTGAGAGCAAATATCTTACAATACCAGTTCAATACTACTGCATGTCGCTTTATAAACTCATCTCTTGTCGCTCTGGTTTAAACATTTACGATATTAGAGCTGGCCACTGCATCGCACCACCGGGTCAGTGACTGTGTTTGCTGGACAGCAAAAATGAGTTTCCTTAGTCTATTTCAGTTAAGGTGTTTACATGAATTGCTCCTAGAATAGTCATGTTCAATAACATGCCCTACGTGTATAAGAGTTTGATGATCTTGTATTGATTATAATAATGTGTTTTTCCTTTCATCTCTCCAGTGGTTCCAGACGTTTAACGCAACAACACCAAACACAAATTTACTTTACATATATCACTGTTTCCTGTACAGCTACATCCATATCCTTAATGTTGTTATTATTCCCTTCTATTACAATATTTTTTACTTCAAGAGCGCTGTTTACATAGTTTTTTTTTTTAATTATTAATATTATTATTATTATGCAGAGAATGGTCTTCGTTGAGTTCATATGAGAGTATTCCGGTCCACTCTGGAGAGTCTCGGAGACTCGTAGGCCAGTGTTCTCAGGACTGGAATATTCACGTGTCTTCTTCCAGTAAAAATGAAGGAAAAGGTCCTGAGTCATACTGAAAGCCACTTAAGAGATTTTCTTTTCTTTTCATGTCAAAAACTATAATATTTTTAGAAGCACAACTGAGATTTGGGGATATTTCATGACATTAACGAATGCTGGAGAGGAACTACAAGTATCCTAATGTTGATGTGCAAATGCTTCAATTTGTTATCTCCAGCTTTAACTGTGGATCTCATCGTGGCAGCGTGTTGTTATGAAACGTGTAAGCAGTGAAGGTCCGAGGTCAAATGCTTGGGTATCTACCGCTGGAGGGAAGATTGGTGGCTGTGTGCTCTCACAGGGGGCCTGTGTGGGCTTGAACCCACCACCAAAGAGAAGCTGAAACCACAGCATGTCTGGAAGAAAGAGGGAAAAAAAGCACTTGGTGTTTGGTCCAAATGGTGTGGCTTTTACTGGGTTTAGGGCTTTGATCCGGCTGAAACGTTTGGGTACATTCTGCTGAAATGTTTTTGCCAGACAAGAAAGATTGATGTCATCTGTGTGATTTTGGAATGTAAAAAAATCAAACTTTGCATTTAGGTAAGTTTGTGTTGATGAGATATAATTTATGTAAGAGCGCCTATAGTTGTGTGTGTGTGTGCGTGAGCGTGCGCAACTTGACAGGCTCCTCACCTAACAGCTCCGCCCCCTGCCGTGCGGTCATTGCTCACAGTACAATCGTTGCCACGACAATGGGAATCAGGAAAAACAACATGAAACAATTTAAGAACCGTGTCAGTAAGAGAAAGGCAAGAGACTGAAAGAGATTATCTCGCTTCCTTCACCACTTGTCATGCAACGGGAGGCTTTCCTCTCAGCCTGAAGGGGATGGCAGAGGTGTAGTCAGCAAAGTGCGCCTCATCAAAGGAGGGAAAAAACTGTCTGCAAATGTTTTTATTTTTATTTATTATTATTATGTCATCCATAAATCCTCCTTTCATAGTCATGTAATAATCATAATAATCAAAAGACATAATCATGTGAATCTGAGCGATTCCTTCTTCTATTTTTTCTCTCCCAGCTACAATGAATAAGACTTCGTTGCTTTGATGAGGAGATTCAGTACGTCAACTATTTCTGTTCAAAACTCAAAAACCTACCAGAAGTTTCACTCTAGACCACAACGATGCCCAACTCCACTTATGCTGTACAGTGAGCAGGCCAGTGTAACTATTTGCTGACATCTTTAGATGGGAATGGAGATACGACAGATAAAGCTCTGCCAGATGTTTCCTAGAATGGAAAGAATTTCCGCACTGGCATGCTGTGGCCATCCATAAATACATCTCATGCACGACAGGGCAGTGGCTTCAAAGAGTCTGATTCCCTTACATAATATATAGTTTTGAGGATGCATCAGAGTAGTGCGTGTTTATGTCTGGGCGTGGGGGTGACTTTAAGGGAAACATATAAATTGTGAATGTTTTTGAATGATGCTTCCAGGGAGGTAATAGAGCCTTTGATATCTTTCCTTTTGGATGGTTAAAGAAGTAAGGACTCATGGTCTTTTGAACCAGTAACAGGTCAGAAGCCGGGGTCCAACTCACAATGAATCTTGCTTTTCTACACATGGCAGTGCAGAATAACGTTTATGCAGAGAAGATGCGACACTTTAAAGGCTTTAGAAGCGGTTCCACCACAGTAGTGGTGAACAGTCCTCCTGATGACAGCTGGGATGGCTGCCGCCGCCCCCGCGACCCCCATCACAGGGAGCGTTGTTGAGATGTGCCATCAGTCCCGAAGAAAGCAAGAGTGCATTTGAAACCGTTGGACGGCCTCTTGGCCTTACCATGAACTGCGACATTCCTGGCCTGCGTCCAGCGCAGATACCCATCACTTTTGAATATTAAAGTAAAAAGAAGGCAGCATCAGAGCATCAAGCATCTCACTTGCACATTACAAGGATATCCTGCACATTGCCGTCACTATCTTTTTATAAAAATGCAGAGTATGTACATCGACAGAGCCCAACAGGCAGTGAGGACCAGCAGCACAAGCTTTATTCAGCCACATTCACTGTAATAATCACACTATCCATCAATAAGGAGTCTGGTTTGAGTGGGTATGTTTTTGGGTTTTTTTTCTCACATTGACTTCTGGAGCCTTTATGGTATCCCTTTGCTTCCACGTTCCTGTTTTATTTATTTATTTATTTATTTATTTATTTATTTATTTATTTATTTATTTATTTATTTATTTATTTATTTATTTATTTATTTATTTATTTATTTATTTATTTATTTATTTATTTATTTATTTTAACCATGCAGTAATGTGATAGGCGCACCTATCACATGTCAATAAATCAGAGCAGCAAAGCAGCTTTTCAGCTTGGGGTCGAGGTGTACATGTAAAAATGGCTCTGCTGCTTCAGCTGAGGCTGGTTCTACAGCAGGACGTCGGCGCAGCTGAACGTGTTTTCATCTATCCTTTGTGACCTGTGAAGAAACTGTAAAGTGAAAGCATGCATATACAGACGTATATAAAATGAAGGAGAATAGATCTCCTCGTACAGTAAAATCCACCGCGCACAGCAGCTCGACGCACGTCCGAGGTTGGAGACGCACACGACTTGACTTACGGAAATATCACGTTTCTTTTACTTGAACAGAGCAAAAACAGAGCAAAGGCCTATAAGACAAAAGTCAGATTCAAGTCCAGTCTTCTTTTCCAGAATGTAACTGAAACTTTATAAATATATCGACCAAACATTCACGAACTGAAACCTTTGCGGTTTTTGCTTTTTGCCAGAACACGTTAAAACTGGTCAGCCCTGGTGCCTCAGAGAATATTCCTGGTTCAAATCCCAGCAAGAGTCTTTCCGCGTGGCGTTTGCATGTTCTTCCTGTGCCTCTGTGGGTTTTCTGCAGGTACTCCAGCTTCCTCCCACAAACCAAAAACACGTATATCAGGTTGCTTCTATGAGTGCACAAACATATTAAAAGCACAGCTATTAAATGCATGTAACTGACTCTTTATCATAATTTAAGGTATACAAATCCACATCTGGGTTGAGTTTGATAAATTCTCCCTAAAGAACGTTGGTCTGACTTCTGAAAATACACTGTATGGTCAAAAGTACTGGCTCACCTGCCTCGACTCGCACATGAACTTCAGTGACCTCCCGTTCCTGATCCAGAGGGTTCAATATGACGTCGGTCCCTTTGCAGCTTTAACAGCTTCAACTATTCTGGGAAGGCTGTCCACAAGGTTTAGGAGTGTTTATGGGAATCATTCTTCCAGAAGCACATTTGTGAGGTCACACTGGTGTTGGACCAGAAGGTCTGGCTCTCAGTCTTCACTCTAATTCATCCCAAAGGTGATCTGTCTGGTTGAGGTCAGGACTCTGTGCAGGCCAGTCAGATTCATCCACACCAGACTCTGTCATCCAGGTCCTGATGGACCTGCTTGGTGCACTGGTGCGCAGTCATGTTGGAAGAGTAAGGGCCCAGCTCCAAACTGTTCCCACAAAGTTGGGAGCTGGAATTGTCCAAAAGTTCTTGGTCTGCTGAAGCATTCAGAGTTCCTTTCACTGGAACTAAG
Source organism: Xenentodon cancila (assembly GCA_014839995.1). Taxonomy (NCBI): domain Eukaryota; kingdom Metazoa; phylum Chordata; class Actinopteri; order Beloniformes; family Belonidae; genus Xenentodon; species Xenentodon cancila. The sequence continues at coordinate 33,561,031 of CM026197.1, forward strand.
GGGTCAAGTCCAGCGCCTGAAGAACAACCCCACACCATAATCCCCCCTCCACCAAACTTTACACTTGGCACAATGCAGTCAGACAGGTACCGTTGTCCTGGCAACCACCAAACCTGGACTGGTCCACCCGACTTCCAGATGGAGAAGCGACATTCGTCCCTCCAGAAGCACGTCTCCACTGCTCCAGAGTCCAGTGGCCTTCACCTGTTGCTTCTAGTGCTGCTGCTCCGTCACGGATGGATTTGCAATTATGTCTACAGACATGTTTGACCACGAATCTCTACACGTGGCTGTCTGGCAGGGTGTCCCTCTCTACTTTCAAGGAACTCTTGAAGATGCATCTCTGCTGAGAAAACCTCCTCTCCCAACCGCTTTAACATCCCAACATATCCAACTGCAATCTTCCTCACTTGACTCTCAGCGCCAGGATCTGTAACTGTGCTGTAGCCTGATTGCTGTTCCTGCCTTTTAAGTTGCTAAAACTAACTGTCTCTACTGTCTCTGTGTCTTTGTGCTTTGGGTCAGACTCGTGCAACTTTACTTCTGTGTCACAATGCTCAGCTGTTTGCAGCATTAAATGGCAAAAAGTCATTTATCAACTAGAGAGAAGCACTTTGTCATTATTTTAGGCTTCAGAGACCTATTTTCAGTACAAGGAGGAACTGAAAAAGGATGGATAGTTAAATTTAGATTATGTAATCAAACTTGTGCAATCCACAAAAACACACATTTCTCAATAACGGTGCAAGTTGAAACAAACTCATTTGCAATGACACAATGGGCACCGGAGAAGGAGCTAGTTGGAAGGGACACAGAAAGTTTACATAACCAGATTTTATGTGTAAATAAAAACTAGAGAAGACGATGCCTGGTGCAGCAGGCGACGTGCTGCCCTCATTGATAATATTTAGCTGTTTCCGGGTTTGCACATGAACTGCAGGCTTTAGGCAACTCGCAGGCATCTATCATCGTTGCAGTACTCAGCTGCGTGCAATAAGCAGAGGGAGAACTCACGCATATAGCATGCAGTCTCACACACACACACACAATTCCCCTCACAAAACCCAGGTATGCCACAGAACACCTGACAGGTGCAGGCGTGGTCTGCTGCAAAACACGCTATCTTGACACGCTAACTCATTCTTAAATCTGAGCTACGTGCCTGAGGCCAAGTGCTGAGCACCTTAGTTTACTTTCTGAAGCCGGTTCCTCCTCCAGTCCTTGACTCGAGGCACACCCTCTTCCGATTGTAGGCCGCCTTCTGTCACTCTGCTCATAATGGAGCTGCAAAGAGGCCTGAGAATTTGATCTTGTCAGATGAGTGCTAGACTTATCCGCCTTGTCAAAAAGCATGCCACCAATCCCATGATCAGTATGCATGATTTGTAGTCCAGCAGTTGTCTGTTTGAGAAGCTACTGAATTAAGCTCTTACAAAAGGGCCGACGCCTCAGCCAAAATCTGACGCTGCAACAACAGCTACAGTCGCTTCAGCAGAAGATAAATGTCTACTCGATGTAAATGGACTGGCAGTGTCTTTAAATCATCTTAGGGTATTCCTTATTAATATTTCATAATTGAAAATGGATAAAATATATATTTTTAAAGTAACAAAATATATTCAAATCTGCTCAAAGCAGGCAAAGATTGATTTATTTACCATGTGAATGACTTGATTTGATTCGCTGCAATTGTGGCTTCAGATTTATGAGAAAAATATCACATCTGACAGGAATCAGATGTGAATCAGGGTATCAATAAGTCCCCAAGGCTTTTCATCCTGCGCTAAGCAAGGAAGTTTCACTTGACTGGCGCTGTTACGGCACACTGGGCTTTAAAAAAAACAAAAAGAGGAAAGAACTAGTTGGATTAATGGCAACAGGTAGTGTAAACTCCCTTGGCCTGAGGCATTTGATCTTTATACTCGTTGGCTTCCTCTGTCATTTACAAGCTGTTTGCATGCATACAGCACAAGAAAACCGGATAAGTAGGTCCAGGGTTTTCTTTTGTGTGTGTGTGAGCGTGCGTGCACGTGCGCGCGCGCCGCGCTGGGAATAAAGGGGTTGGCAGGAGTGTTTGTTAATGCTGGCTGCAGTTGCAGATTTGCCTTAATTGATCTTTTTACTTGACGTTGTCTGTTTTAATGTTTTCATTTATTTATGTTTTGTTTTATGTACTTAGAGGCATTTCTACACCACAATGTACAGTATATATTCTATTCTACCTCATGTATGTAGCGTCACCACATCAAATGACTTGTTAGGACCATCACCTCCGATAAGAAGGAAACATTAGGTAATAATAACAGTCTGTCATCTAAAGTCATAAATGCTTCCTGAAGGGATCTAACCGTTATGGAGAAACATGGTGACAACAAACATAAGTGAAATAAGCCTAGTGGTTACAGAGGTGGCCTTGGGACTAGAAGACCCAGGTTCAGGTCTCCAGGCTGGCAACTGAGGTGAATCACTTTGCAGGTTTGCAGTGGTTAAACTGGGGCAAGGCGGCGGAGGGCTTGGCGCTCCAGCATCGGCATTGTTAATGAGCAGGAAGTCTGGCTCATACTTCCCTCTCTGAGGTTTGCAAGTTGGAGTTAGGATTGCCACTCAAAAACTGGGATAAACATTTTAAAACAAATAACAGACATTTCCTGCCTTTTGACACCACCAGTAGTTGGAAACTGACACTGCGTTGTATGTGTATAAATGTGTATAAATGTAAATAGTCGTTACTGGAATATAAATGTCATAGCTGCATTGACCACATTGTTGTGCTGATGCAGTATAAATACAGAATAAACAGCTATAGTTCACATAAATTGTTTGTAGGAAGGAGGAGGAAAAAGGAAGCAACACGTTATTATGACGGCAGCTGATGAATTGTGTCACAAATGAAGTGACATTTGTGAGCCAGAAGCATGAATTCCTCTCCTTCCACACTCTCTGCTTTAACAAACGTACACCGCTGCAAATAAAATCCCTGATCAGGCTTGCAGGCCTTGGTTGGTGCTGATGTGCTGCATGTTGTTCCAATCTTCCAGGAAATTACAAACAGAAAGACACATCTGCAGCTTATCTGCTTCTCTAATCTGATATTGACTACCTATCGCAACGTAATGATCATCTGAGCTTGGAGCTGGAGTGGTTTACTGGCTTGGTCATGCAAATTGCTGTCTGCGCTGTGCAATGAGGACCTGCTCCAGCATCTGTCCCAGTGGGCTGATGGGTTCGACAGATAGCAGGACGATCCCCCACCAGCGCCACTTTGGTTGCACCAGTCCACGTAGCGCACGGCCCCTACCAGCTCTTGTTTGTCTTCATTTTCTGCACCATTCATAACTCATCTTTACTAAGGTGATATGACTGGGATTAAACGTGTAAACGAGTAAACGTGAGCAACTGAACTGTAAACTGAATGGAATACACGTGTAACGTAGCACAATACGCTGTGATAAAACAACATTTATCTGACGTTCATAAACTCTGCAACTGCAGGTGAGAAGGACGTGGTTGATCAAGAAGACGTTCAGGTGCTTCTCACCTGATTTTACAGCGTCCTCAGTGTTTGGGTCCTTGCCCTTTAATCTACACCGACTAATGCTTGGTTCTCATACCTGCCGTGCTGCAGAGTCTCTGTCAATCACTTCCTTGTCAGCAACACAACAGCAGCAAAATGTTAATACTGCCTTGAAGATGTGCGTCCCTGCTGCTTCTAACACATGCAAGTTGTAACGTCTACTCAGCTGGCAGTTAAACTCCTGCACTTCAGTCAGCCGCTTGTGTTTTCCTTCACAGCTGGATTAGACACCATGCTGATAACTGTGATCCATGCATTAAGTCACAACAGAGATCTTCTTTTTCCTGCCGTTAACGCTGACACATGCGCAGCCACTTACCCCGCTGCCACCGCTGCAGACTGAGTCACACACAAATAAAACCCAGAGACCTGTTGTTGGCACAGACACAACAGACTTACTGCCACAATGGTTGAATCTTTAATGGTGAAATTTCCAAGTGGCGTGCTTTGAAAACAGGTTTTAAATCAATTTGGACTCGCTGTGTGCTCACCTGTAGCATTATGAAACAACACCCACACAAAGGTTTGTGCTTAAGCAGCAGTTTGCCAGGAGCTTTTTTTTTCACATCAGTTTGTTTCTCCTCTTGCATTTCTTTACTGCCATTAATGTTAATGATTTCTGAATGTGTGTTTGCACAGGCGGTGGTTTTCCTCTGAAATTCAACCAGCAGCGACTTCATATCTATTTGATCTCTTTTACCGGAGTAAATTTTGTTACCTCAGAAAATATACAGCTCATTTCAAAAGAATAGCAGCAAACAGATTACCTCAAAGTTATAGCAGAAAGGAAAACAAAAACAAAACAAAACTGTTGATATAATCATATTTGAGGCACCGCTGGGTAGCTTATTTATCTTACTATGTCAGCATGACACATTCTTATTTAATTTGTTCATTTATATTATTTCATACCTCTGGGATGAGAAATTCACGTTTAGATTTGGTTCAACGGCAGTCAAAGAAGCTGCATGAAAAAAATTCAGTTGATTTCTTTTTCTTTAATATGCTTTTAGTGTGTAAACATGTCAGACCAGGATATTCCCAGCAAACAGTTGCATTACAAGACCTGTTACAACACTACACAGAGTTTTGTACTTAGCACGTAGGTCATTTGAGGACATTAAAAAAAAAAAAACATATCAAGATGCAATATAAAAAAATAATAATGATAAAGTTACACCTGGGCTAAAACCAGCATCAGGTGAACAACAATACACAAGATAACGTCACTATTCGTTTAAACTTGAGCTGGAATACAGATCCACTCGCTGTGACGCTCGGCACGCCTCACTGCTTCAACAATTAAGGAAGTCGGTAGCAGCCAGGTGCTGCTAATAATCATCAGCAAGCCTCTATTTATGCAGATGATCTGGAGGTTTGTTGGTCCCGAGTCTTTAAGCGTTACTTCTTTCAGTGAAGCCGTTGCTGAGCCCCATTAACCTGAGAGGGTTTTAAGGCTGTGTTCAACCAGAAACCTCAGGACGGCTGCCACTCCTCCCAGGAGTGGACTCCAAGGTCGGACTGCACCATGTTCAGAGAAGATCCCCAAGACCTCCGATGCTGCGGACCTCAGTCAGCATGTTAAATGTTTAAGTTAGTGACAGCGTAATTGTAAAAAAGAATGCATGAGTGCAGCAAAACTCCCCCACAATGATGTGACCTGCTGATAACACCATACAGACAACAATTACTGAAACTGAGTCCAAAAATCTGTTGAACCATGTGACATGGTGTAAAATGCTCCGTACTGAATGGTAGGTTCCGCCCACCCACACTGGTACCTGGACACCTTGGTACCTTTCAGAATTGTAGCTTTAGTTTTACGGAGAAGTGTAATGGAAATCCGTGGTCAGACGGATCTGATTTCTCCTGATTTCTTAGTCTAAAGAAAACAAATATAGTCAAGCTGGCCAAATCATTTACTTCTTCTTTGGGTTGAAAGACTTAATCAGTTTTTCTTTATACTTTTGTTTTTGTGTCTCCCACTGGACCTGCTTTTTGTTCCTCGAGTGTGAACTATGTGACAGGTCAAGAAAACAACTCTACAGTTTCAGGCATCTGGACAGTTTCTTCTTCTTCAACATTTTCCCACTCCTAGTTCCAATCCGCCAAAAGGACGATCACTTCAAGCTACAGGAGAGAACCCACAACACCAGCTACCATGTGGTGTTGGTCCTACAGGGCACCACAGACCAGTATAAACACCAGCTACGCTCAGGTTTCGTACGTAGGCGACGTGCCGTTGCTCAAAGAAGCACAAATCATGCTTTAGACTTATCTAATATTCACACCATGGGTTACCACGTACTCATTTACTCTCGGATGGACGGATATGGAGGGGTTTCGGGGTAAATCTACTTTCATGTATTTTTCAAATTGACATTTTTCAAAGGTGCATGTCCAACTTACATCATGAGAAAGTTTCACACACCTACTTTGATAAAACTATCGCAGTAATATGCTTATTTTACATGCGTGGATTCAACGTAAATGGAACTTCGTCTACATCAGCGCTGTGAAAACAAAGGATTTAGTGGACGCTGAGTGAGGTCATGTACTCATCTGCCCTCACTTTCACCTGAACCATCACATGTGAGATGCAGCACCAACCTTCAAATCTGCTGAAATGAGACACCAACTGTGCCTACAGAGGGGCAGAAACACTGGGCCATGAAGTCAGCGTAAAGCAATTTTCATGTCTAAACCTTTATTTTTGTCTTATTTTCAGGAAGGAAAAAAAGGGTGTCAGCCTACCTACAACTACAAAAACACCTCTGCAGCATCAACTATATTCCAGAAGAGTCCAAATGCAGTAAACACCTCTGAAGCCTGTTCTGTCAACGCTCTCCTTTGCCTTGAGGTTGTTATGAAATCAACTTGTCCTCAAAATGAAAGACGGGCGAGGAGAAGTCTTCTAGGCTGCTGCTGTCATTCACAAAAACTTTTTCATTCATCCCCGGCAGGGAGTGCCTCTAAACTGTTCAGGCGCTCACTGCAGAGCCTTTCGACACTCATTTTGTCTGAAGTAAAGAAATGAACATATCACAGTTTTATATCCCTCTTTCAACTGCCCTCTTGAATGTGTGTATTTCATAAAAGGCGATACATCGTTCTGTACAGCCACTTCCAGCTGACACCAACGTGTCTGACCTGAGAAAGCTCTGCACAAGTCAGAGCCATAATTGCCTGAAAGTAAACTTGAGTCATACTGTAGGAACTGAAATGCAAAGCGGGATACCTGTACGTTTGCACACCTGCATCTGTGCAAAATAAACTGAGGGGAATACTTAAAGGTGGACATTGCTGCCAGTGCAGCCATGCGTGAATGTTTTTACTCTTTATTTCAATTCAATTCAATTTTATTTATATAGCGTCTATTACAACACAAGTTGTGTCTAGGCGCTTTCCAGAGACCCAGAACATGACCCCCGAGCAATTATTACATAAACAGCGGCAGGTAAAAACTCCCCTAGTGGAAGAAAAACCTTAAGCCAAACAGTGGCAAGGAAAAACTCCCCTTTAAGAGGGAAGAAACCTTGAGCAGGACCTGGCTCATGAGGGGGGACCCTCCTGCCGAAGGCCAGCCGGGTAGAGCAAGAAATAAGAAAGAATAGAGACATAGAGACACCGTCAAAGGTACAAGATAGGATACAATAGTAACTATCATCAGTAGTCCAATTAGACTTCTGTGTATATGGGTGATATATAGATAGACGGTGATAGAAGGGGATGAGGACTGCAGGTCGGGGTGTCAGCAAGCATCCAAAAGACATCCACACAGACAGGTGAAGGCAGACACTGGGATGGTCAGAGGTGGAACTGCAGGTCAGCAAGCAGCTCCCGAGGCTCTGGTCCGCAGGACATGCAAAGAAGAGGAAAAGAAGGGCCAGACAAGCACAAAAAACTACCAGAACAATGGACCACAATTAAGTTTATGGGATATTGTTAATAAATGAGGGTTGAGGTGAAGAAGAGACAGAGACGGCAAAGAGAAACAGAGAAGGTGAAAGGCACCACTCAGTGGATCATGTTGGTGCCCCCCTGCAGCATAGGCCTATAACAGCATATCTACACCGAAGCTGTTTAAGATGAGCTGCTCTAATCTGGTCCTGTAACTGCAGCTTTGACTACTGGCCCTGACACATTAAGATACTAAATGTACACTAACTATATGCTTTATTAAACAGAAATGTTTTAAGTTTAGTTTTAAAGGTGGAGGTGGTGTCAGCCTCCTTCACCCAAACTGGAAGTTGGTTCCAGAGTGATGGTGCCTGATAACAGAATTCCCGTCCTCCAAATCTACATTTCGATACTCTAGGAACTACGAGTAAACCTGCACCCTGAGAACGGAGAGCTCTATTAGGAACGTACGGTTCTATAAGGTCTTGCAAATATCGCGGCGCTAGGCCATTTCGGACTTTATATGCCAGTAATAAAATTTTGAATTGGATTCTAAATTTTACAGGGAGCCAATGGAGGGAAGCTAAAACTGGAGAGACGTGGTCTCTCTTGTTGATTCCTGTCAGCACTCGCGCTGCTGCATTTTGGATCAGCTGGAGGCTGTTAAGAGAATTACTTGGACATCCAGCCAACAACACGTTACAGTAATCTAGTCTAGAAGATACGAACGCATGAATTAGTTTTTCGGCATCACTCTGCGAGAGGATGCTCCTGATCTTTGCGATATTACGGAGGTGGAAAAACGCAGTTTTACAAACCTGATTAATATGCTGTTTAAATGACAAATCCTGATCGAATATAACGCCAAGGTTTCGCACAGTTTTACTGGAGGCCATCGCAAGACCATCTAATCCCTTCCTAAGCTGTTTGGGACCACAAACAACAACTTCTGTTTTATCAGAATTTAGTAGCAAAAAATTTCTGGACATCCAGTCCTTGATGTCCTTAAGACACATCTGAAGTTTGTCTAATGGTTCTGTTTCATCTGGCTTCATAGACAGATACAGCTGCGTATCATCAGCATAACAATGAAAATTAATGCCGTGGTTCCGGATAATACTTCCCAAGGGCTGCATGTATAAACTGAACAGGATTGGCCCTAGCACTGAACCCTGCGGGACACCATAGCAGACCTTTGTCTGTATGGAAGAAACCTCATGAACATGAACAAACTGGAATCTATCAGACAGATATGATTTAAACCAATCTAGAGCTGTCCCTTTAATCCCAACAACATACTCTAGCCTCTGCAGTAAAATGCTGTGATCTATGGTATCAAAAGCAGCGCTGAGGTCCAGCAGAACCTGTATGGACACTAACCCATTATCTGAGGCCATAAGAAGGTCATTCGAGACTCGAACCAGTGCTGTTTCTGTGCTATGATGCATTCTGAACCCTGACTGAAAAATTTCAAATAGATCATTTCTATACAAATGCTCACACAGCTGGCTTGCAACTACCCTTTCCAGAATTTTAGAGATAAATGGAAGGTTGGAAATTGGTCTATAGTTAGCTAAAATGTCTGGGTCAAGAGAGGGTTTTTTAAGTAATGGTTTGATTACTGCGACTTTAAAAGCCTGTGGTACATATCCTAAGACTAGGGACAAGTTGATCTGTTTCAGTACCGTCGGTCCAATCAGAGAGAAAACATTTTTGAGTAGTCGAGTAGGGATTGGGTCTAACAGACACGTGGATGATTTAGATCCATTGACGACTGAGGTCAGCTCAGAGAGGTCAACAGGAACAAAACAGTCTAGAGTCAGGTCGGAGCATAAGGGAGTCGCCGAGGTTGAAGAAATTCCCACAGCCACTGCCGGGAGGGCCTGGCCGATTTCCTCTCTAATTCTGACAATTTTATTGCTAAAGAAGCTCATAAAGTCTTCACTACTAAGAGCTGCAGGGATGCACGGCTCAACAGAGTTGTGGCTCTTTGTCAGCCTGGCTACAGTGCAGAACAGAAAACGTGGGTTATTTTTATTATCCTCTATTAACACTGAATAATAGGCTGTTCTAGCTTTGCGAAGCGCTTTTTTATACACTATTAGACTATCTTTCCATGCATAATAAATATCTACAGACCTACTAGAGTACCACTTTCTTTCCATTTTACGCACTTTCTGTTTTAACATACGAATATGTGAGTTAAACCAGGGAGTTAAGCTCCTACGGTTAGAGAACCTCTTTCTCAAAGGAGCAACTACATCTAAAGCTGTATGCAACACATCTGCAGTGCTACCAACAAGGAAATCAACGTCTGCAGAGGTAGAACCGAGGTCACAGCCCTCAACTGCTTCACTATGTTCCTCTGTAAGAAGATGAAGAGCAACAGCCTCCCTAAATTTAGTGATAGCTTTATCGGATAGACACCTGCTAAAGTAATTCCTCCTATTATGCGTAACGTTGACAATGTTGAATTCAAACGTTATTAAATAGTGGTCGGATAGGAGGGAGTTAACATGTGACACTAACAGATTATCAAGTTCTACACCGTAGACGAGGACCAGATCAAGAGTATGATTAAGACAATGCGTTGGTTCGTTAACTTTTTGTAAAATCCCCATCGATTCTAGAAGAGAATCAAAAGCCAACTTAAGATTGTCGTTGTCAACATCCATATGAATGTTAAAGTCGCCCACTATGATGACTTTATCTGTACTGATCAATAAACTAGATAAGAAATCTGAGAACTCAGACAGAAACTCCAGATAAGCTCCAGCAGGAGGCCGGTAAACTACCACCAACAAGACTGGCTTCTCTGATTTCCAGCTCTGCAGTTTTAAACTGAGCGTGAGGCTTTCAAACGTATTATAATCGCATTTAGGTTTGGATTTTATTGTAAGACTGGAGTCGTAGATCGCCGCTACTCCTCCACCTCGACCTGTGATTCGAGGAATATGATAATTAACGTAAGTGGACGGCGTCGATTCATTTAAACTAACAAACTCTTCCTCTTGGAGCCACGTTTCTGTTAGGCAGAAAATGTCACTCCGGGTCTCAGTAATTAGATCGTTTACTAATAGAGACTTGGAGCTTAAAGATCGTATATTTAGTAATCCGCATCTAATTGTTTGGTCCTTAGTTCGCACTAAATGCGTATTTGTTTTTATTTTACGAGGTTATTTTGGTTAACGCCTCTATTACGTCGCGCTTGGTGAAGATTTGGAGGACGGGGAATCGATACTAAATCTATTTTACTTGGCACCTCGTTAGAATCTCCAATTACATCATTTACTTCTACCTTTTTATTGGCAGGCGATAGTCCTCGAGAAGCAGCAGAGAAGCGTGTAAGACTGCAGCTCTGCACCCCGGCCTGGACCCTGGATTGTCAGGGGGAGGATCTAATAATATCAGCCAGATTTCTAGAGATAAGAGCTGCACCATCCCGGGTGGGATGAATGCCGTCTCTTCTAAGCAGACCAGGCTTTCCCCAAAACGTCTTCCAATTGTCAATAAAGGCCACGTCGTTTTCTGAACACCACCGAGACAACCAGCGACGGAGCGACAACATGCGGCTAAACATGTCATCACCGGTCAGATTGGGGAGGGGACCAGAGAAAACTACGGAGTCCGACATGGTTTTGGCGTAGTTACACACCGAGACAATATTGATTTTAGTGACCTCCGACTGGCGTAGCCGGGTGTCATTAGCGCCGACATGGATGATAACTTTACTGTATTTACGATTACCCTTTGCCAGCAGCTTCAAGTTTGCTTCGACGTCGCCCGCTCTGGCCCCCGGGATGCACCTAACTATGGTCGCTGGAGTCGGCCTCACATGCCTCAAAATAGAGTCGCCAATCACCAAGGTCGGTTTCTCAGCGGGTGTGTCGCTGAGTGGGGAAAAACGGTTAGACACGTGAAGCGAGTGGTGGTGTTCCGTGCGCCTTTTGGGACTACGCTTCCTCCGAACCGTCACCCAGCCGCCCTGACTGCCCGGCTGCTCGGGTGCTGCAGGGGGGCGGCTACCAGCAGCTGCACCTGGCCGGTCCGCCGCTACTTCAGCCTGACGAGCTACAAAGTCAACCGGACTATGGTCTATTTGGCGGAACCGGACCTCTAACTCACTGAGCCTCGCCTCCAAGGCTACAAACAAACTACATTTTATACACTTACCGTCTTCACTAAAGGAGGCAGAGGAATAACTAAACATTTCACACACTGAGCAGTAAGAAGGAGAAACGGTGGGAGAGGAGGCCATGCTGAGAGGACAGGAGACGGTACCTGTACCGGTGACTGGTGGAAATGAAAGTTAAATAAGAGAAAAGGTACAAGTGCTCGATTCAAAGAGAAGTTTACAAGATGTAGTGTTTTATTATCAAAACAAACTAAAATCAGAGTATAAGGATTCGAAGAATCAGAGCCCGTAACGCCGTGCAGACAGACACAGACAGCGAACAACAAACAGGAAGTGACGCAATGCGTTACCCACCCAGCCTATTTCCTACTTAAATGGCCTTTTCATACACACTGAATTGATTTTTACACATAGTTTGTAAGATATGTTGAAATACAAGCTCTTATAATAATATAAAATAAGCTGTTAGAGTTAGCTACCTATTTACTACACAACTGGTATCCCGATAAAAAAATCACATTGTAAACATTTGTTAAATGTGTGTCAACCTGTGGCAAAGTGTCCTGCCTCATTCTTGGATGACCTGTTACGCAATGGTAACTGTTGTGTCACAATTAAGGCCTGAAGATGACTGTAAGGTTTGGTTCCCACTGGTTTACTGTGCAAATCTGAACAGCGGTGACGTTTGAGATTTGAGATTGCACTAAATCTGGAAACTGCAGTGAGCAGGAGACAGTGTGAATACTGAAACAGACAGACGGTGTCTCCCGTACTTATCTTGCTGTCTACAAAAGCTGCAAGGCCCAGATTTCTGCTGACGTTGGAACCAGGTCTACCGTTAATATCACCACAGAAGATCACTATGTGACATATGCAGCTGGTCGCTGGAAAGTACTTCAGGGAGCCGGTGGATTCTGGACTACTGCACGAGGAAAACACCTTCAAAAAGCATGCTTAGTGCAGTAACGAAGTTTGTACAAGTATCCAGGATGGGCTGGTGCTTTGTAAATAAAAGTCCAAGTCATTCAGATGAGAACATGATTTACGGTCACATATTAGGCACATCTTTTGTTTCTCTTTCTTTCTTTTGGAACGACAACAATCATGATTGAAGCTCAGATCTGACATGAGGTAAAAATCACAATATTTTTTTCAGCTGGCAGACTAAGGGAATGGATGTTGGCCCATCTGTTTGAAACTTCATTTGATGTGGCACTGGAGGGCAGACTGAGTGAACATTTTCTTGTCGCCACATGAACATGACATCAGTAATATTTCCTCATGAGAATGTCTTTCCTTCGCCATCCAAGCAATATTATCAAGTGCAGGAGCATGCTTGCTTGGCGGCAGTAGGGCTGCAGATTGCAGACAGACCTGTTGTAGTTTCTTTGTTTTTTTTCTGCAAGGATACAAGAAGAGCAGAGTTTTGTTATGGCGTTTACGTGATGCACACATTTAAAAATGGGTGGATGACAGGCTGTGCTGCCCTGCAGGGATCAAAATTTATTTAAGATTGGTTACACCCATTGGCAACAAACAGCAATACACTCTTCTCTCTGTCATTCTCACACACACTTGAGTCTAGTGCTTACACGCATCCACATCTCCACAGATACCTGCAGCAGCAAACGTGCATACATACTTGCAGGCATTGTGGTTTATGCATAAGCCAGGTGTGGCAGTTCCTTCTGTCGCGTCTCTTAGCAGGCCAGTATCATGATCACCATCTTTAATCTCTTGCTGTGTGAGACCTGCGAGCAAACAAGCTGTTGGATTACTGCCCTGATTTATCACACATGCCGCAACGGCACACAGCAGCCAGATCTGTTCTCACACTTTACCTGGATTGCATAACAGTTATGTCCTTTCTGCTCAGTTTTCCAAATGTTTTATCATGACATCGTGTCAATAAACCCCACATATCATCACAGCATTGACTACCTTTAAGAATAAGCGTAACTGCTAACATAAATGCCAACGTGCTCGAGACTAGTGAGCAGATGTGTCAAACCTCACACTGTCACTCAGAGAGGGATCGGGTGCTGGACTGCTTCCCAGTACACAGAGTTAAAAGAATTCCCACTGGTGGAAGAAGAAGGTGCCGGGGCAGTGTAACAACACAGCCGACAGCGTGGCTGCGCCCGTACTATCAGCCGCGGTGTCATCACCCAGCCTCTGTTCTCTCACTCTGTGTAATAAATCCAATGTGTCTGAGCACCTGGCGTGCACAAATGATTAACTGGTGGCAAAGAGAGCTGATTAAGGAGATAAAGCTTGGCACACAATAGCCTCAGTGCTCCACGTGTACCTGTATAACCAGAGCCTGCTCACGCAAGGATTTTCTTCATCTCTGCTGATCACCCTGTTGGATTCTTTCTATGCGAGGTCTGTAAATCAGTAATGACCCCTATTTCCCATGTGTAAGTCCTCAGTGCCATTTGGAATTAAATTTCACCCTGGAAGAGCAATAATGTGCTGCTCACAGAAACACATGGGTCCCACTGATAGGAAACAAAGTCTTTGAACGAGACTATCAGTTGCAAAGAAGTATGTGCAGTTGTAACTCTGAAAGCAACTGGAAGGTGGCTTGAAAGTCAAAGCGTCTTCCCCACCTCTCTCGCTGTCTGTCCCCATTTACTGTTAAGGTACTTTTAATAAAGGCCACTAGAGCAACAACATTTAAAAAATATACAAACAATCACAAACACGTGCGCACCAGTGAGCCGACTGGTGTAGACTGACTGACAGATTTTGCAGTATCAAGGATCAGAGCACATATCACTATTAACTGACCAAAGTGCAAAAGGCATCGCTGATCCCTTTCGGCAGTTTTGTGACACAAGACTCTTGATACACTAGTATGGCCCATGACAAATGAATAAACTTTGGAAGAACATGCTAACATATAAGTAGATGCACTGCTTGTTTGCATCTGCTAACAATGATTGACGTCAATATTCTTACAGTCAGAGCCAAGCAACAAGGGGAAAATATAGAGCTCTTTTACTTCTAATATCATTTTCTCAAGAAGGAAATTATAATCCATCGGTGGTGGTGGAACATGTTTTAAACATGCGGACCACAGTGGATGTGATGTATAACATTTGACGTCAGAACCAGTGACTGCTGTTGAGGTTAGGAAACTGAGTAAAATCAAAAGCTTTCATGCAAAGACGATAAAGTGTTTTTCTTTATTATTGTCACAGAAATTAAACCATATAAAACATTGTTTTGTCCTAGGTAAGCAAGTGTCCCCTGCTGAAGTGGCCTCTCCTAACTACACTAACAAAGACCCATGGCAAGTGTGCCGTGCAGGCTGACGTTTGCAAGCACCGGGGAGCAAAGTGGTGACAACAAACTACCACGCAGGCCGCGGCTGCGCGTGTTGATTGCATCAACATCTGAGCACAAGTACAGATGAATTTAGACTGCATCATTAAAAGCCTGATTTGAAAAGAGTGGCACATCCTTGCATCCACAGCAAAAATATCCTTTTTGTTTCCCCATTCAGCTCTGAGACTACATGTTAAACTAATGAGGCAGTATGTCGCAGCATGCATTGCAGGACTCCAGCAAATTCTCTTGCTGAAATAGTACTTCTTTTTTCCCCCCGCACAACTTAGCGTGCCGTGTCTATAAAAAACGGCTGATGATTGTTTTGATAGAAATGAGTGACCGATACCTCCCTCACTTCTTTTTGTACACAACCTTCCGACCCTTGGCTCTGTCCGAGCAAACACAGTCTGCACGCAATGTACAATGATTAACCCGGAGATCGTCTATTAAGCAAGGACCCTCTTTCTGAAACAAACAACCAAAAGTTTTCAGTCTAAAGTTTGAGGATTATTGCACTCGCGTTTTCTCGTGTTCTTTTTCACTAGTTGCAGACTTTATTACAGGGAAAGAGACTCTGTGGCACATACATGAATTTATGGCTATGATTCGTCAATATTATTTTCCATCATCACCACATGATTAAACACAACTCAGATATCTGTTTTCTCTTCAACAGCTTTTTTTTGTCTTAACAGAGCAAGATATATAATAAAATGGTGAGTGACTGACCTTTTCCTCAACATATTCATTTATGATATGGTTACTGATCTCTTGTTTTTGTTTCTAAAAGCCCTATTTTTGCTGAAAATGAGTTGTTATTTAAAACTCTTTGAGCTCACTTTATTGTAGTTTGTCAGCAGACGCGCTTCTAATAAGTTGGTTGCCACAATCAGAATTCACAGCTGCTGTTTAGACTGAGCATCAGTTCTTGAAGCGCGAAGCAATGCCTTGTCCACTGCTTGTGGTTGATAGAAAATGGAGCAGAGTGAGATGTCTTGCGCAAAATTCCCCTCTCCGGGTCATCCCGTTGATAGGCTGGTTTTGCGCTGCTCAAAGAATGAAGGTTGCCGTGGGGTGACTTGTGTGCGTGTGTGAGTGTGTGTAAGGGGCACAAAAGGTTAATTTATGTCATGCATGACTTGTTTTGCGTGCCAAGCGTATGCATATAGCCTGCTATTTCCCCATAGGGGAAAAAAAAGATCGCCTATAGCGAGGATTGGGAATAATGACTTATGATATATTGTATACAGAGAGAAATATAAACCATATTGGCCACAGCATTTTTAAATTACTTGTTACAATGTACAAATAGCAAGTTTTGATTGAAGACTGTTGCCCAAATGCATCCCGATTTACTACAGAGGTTCAGAGGAAAATTTGAACCGGTGTTTTGTGGTTATTATAAAGACTCAGAGATAATACACAGCAACTTTGCTTTTCATCCTATTTGGTCTCCAGAAGCTCCTCTGAAAATGGTTCTTGGCTGTTTTATTTTTGTTCACTCACATAAGCTGCTTCATAACTTATCTCAGATTTAACGAGTTGTCAGTTTATCAGTGGCTTTCTAGTAACTGAATCTGAAACCAGTGTCTTCACGTTGTTTCACTGATCAATATCAAGAGCTGTACATTTTTACATGTGAGGGATCCACTTTCTAGTAAATGGTAACTTTTGCCAAAGTTCCTGTAAAGTGAAGGAAGGAGCCGAGGTGCCAGATGGCTCAGCGGAGCTGCCCATATCCAGAGGATACAGTCCTCCTGCTGCTGGCCCAGGTTCAACTCCCCGTTGCTCTCGGGAGCTTTTTATTTTTTTATTTAGTTTAGGTCATGACATGCTTTCTTTAGGTATTTTCTCCTCCCTGATCTCTTCCGCTCTACCTATTTACCCTCAGTTATGACACCTTCGTGCTCCACAAGAGAGGGAGAGGTGACAGAAAGACAAATGGCCGAGATATTTCCGCACACAACTATTGTTACTGCCACAGAGCACTAATAAACTTTTTATTGGGCGAGTGCAGGGCAGGGGAGAGGGACGCATTAGCTCAGTTACTAATCTGATACTCATACTTGGTGAGGACAGGAAGGTGATCCAGTAAACCAACCCCTGACCCAACACACACACATGCATATGCATTAAACTTGTGTGTCTATGCCAAGCATATATGTTCATATGCACTGGTGAAGAAGAAGTCCCTTTCCCCCTGGAGGACGCTGTGAAGGGCTGGTGTTGCGTGCGAAGGACTTATCCGTGTAGCCTGTTCAGCTGATTCTTGTGTGAAGTTGATGACCCACCCTGACCTGTTATTTGCTGATAGTGTCCTCTTGTTTTGAACTGAAATATCCGTCCTCTGCAGCAATCACCTGTTGCTCCAGTCAGTGGCCTTTAAACAAAGCTGAGTCTTGTCACTTTTTAATCATCCCGAGATTATCCGCAAAAGAGAGGCAACATCCAGAACCAAACGCTTTAATTAGTCTCGTTTTAACGGTGAATTAGTATGTTAGGTTGATTAAAGCTTGATGATTACTTTCCTTTGGAGCAGTCGGCATGTCTGTGAATTTGCTGTTTATAACAAAATAACTGGACTGTTTATCTGTTATAAATATAAATATGTTCTCTCAAAATAAGAACCACAACGCTCCTGTTCACCTGTGTATATGGTTCCCCGTTTGACTGGAACACTAAAGGCCCCTAAGTGCCAGTTCAAATTTACATTTTGGACCACTTTTAATGTACCTCTACTTCTGATTTTAACTAAATAAATGTCTATATATATATGTATATAACTATAAATTAACGAGGGACAAGTTTAATGCCGAAGAATAACCTGCCTCTATGATTATATTTATATATTAATTATATATTTGCTAAAAAAACAAGCACACCGTGCTGCTGTGTTTTGCTGAACAGACATTTAGGCACCAGTCAGTCAGCAGCAGTCGGAGCGATGCGCTTCGAGCTGCAGCCACAAAATGATGAGATAAGAAGAAATTTGACTACAGCACCTGCACCAAATCACACCTGAAATAATAATAATACCATTAACAAAACTGATAAGGACACTGAGTTTAGAGCTGGACACCATCGCACCACCTTTAACTCCATGTAAATGCACTGACCAATAGCAGGACTACAATACACTTTTCTATCAGGTCATAACCAACATTCATGTGAGGTGTCATGACCTGCTGACCAAAATAATCCTATTAAGGTTTGCTCAATGGGGCACAGGCAATGCAGAGGGACTGTTTGGTGCTGTCCTACGGGCAAAGCTTTTGTTCTCGCTCACATTACGCCAACTGTGTCATTACATTTGTGCCGCAGTGAGGTTTAGCTTTCGCCACTCAGCATCTTTTTACACGCAAAACGTGATTAGAATAGAATAGAATAGAATAGAATAGAATAGAATAGAATAGAATAGAATAGAATAGAATTGGAATAGAATAGAATAGAATTGGAATAGAATAGAATAGAATAGAATAGAATAGAATAGAATAGAATAGAATAGAATAGAATAGAATAGAATAGAATAGAATAGAATAGAATTGATGGCTTAGTGGTTAGCACTGTTGCCTCACAGCAAGAAGGTTCCCGGTTCAATTCCCGGCCCGGTGGGTCTTTCTGTGTGGAGTTTGCATGTTCTCCCCGTGCTTGCGTGGGTTTCCTCCGGGTACTCCGGCTTCCTCCCACAGTCCAAAAACATGCAGGGTAGGTTAATTGATCTTTCTAAATTCTCCCTAGGTGTGAATGTGAGTGTGATTGGTTGTTTGTATGTGGCCCTGGATAGACTGGCGACCTGTCCAGGGTGTACCCCTGCCTTTCGCCTGATATGCGTCGGGATAGGCTCCGACAGACCCCCGTGACCCGGAAACGGATAAAGCGGGTATAGATAATGGATGGATGGATGAATAGAATAGAATAGAATAGAATAGAATAGAATAGAATAGAATAGAATAGAATAGAATAGAATAGAATAGAATAGAATAGAATAGAATGGAATGGAATTGAATGGAATTGAATGGAATTGAATTGTGTACTCATTGGTGTCCAGGTATGTAGATTTTCTCTGTCAATGATCTCAAATTCCCTGTAACAATCAAGGGAAGAAATGTCTTAAAAGTTGTCTGTGTTATGTGTTTTGCTCCTGTTCTTCATCCTCAGAAAGGGCTCAACATTCTTATTCCAGACACTAATTGGCCTCTAAAAAGCTCAGTGAACTATTCCCACATATAAATGTTCCCGTTGTCATGGTTACTCATCACAACAAATGCTGGAAAGTGTCAAAATCATCAGCAGAACTTTCCTAAAGCAGCATCCAAGCATCACAGTAGAACGGGGTAGAGAGAGTGGAAACGAGCGGCGCGCTGCCCCGCTACTGCCATGAAGCATGAGAAGTATGTCTGTCTGCGTGGCCGTGCTCTCTGTGGTTCTGGAAGAAGATGTGCAACGTTGTAAAAACGTAACACGGATGAGCCACTTGTGACAAACTCTGAATATTTGTTGCTTTAATTTCTAATATTTTATTTCTGTAAGAAACTTAATATTAAAAAAGATTACATCCTGTTAGATAAAAATACTCTTTTATTTCCTGTATCATCAAATCTGAAAAACACAGCTGTTTTTGTCATTTGTTAAAAGATGCACTTCAGAATTCCCAAGATTGCATGAGAATGAAAAATAAAAGTTGACAGTTGACTGAAGGGACAAAACTATCTTGTTTTCCCATTTCCATGAAGTTCATTAAACCATCAATCCAGTCTTACTGAAGAACTCTGCAACCTCTCACAAATGAAAGAATGCACTCGTTTTGACAGAGATAAGGGTCTGAATTAAAGAGGCGCACACTTTTTAAAAGAACGTTTATATTACATATATGGGTTGAATGCACTTTATTGCGTTTTTCTTTAGCTGCTATGAAATGTCTTTTAAGCCATTTTTATATTACTGTATCTATAACTTCATTACTGTTGGGGAGATGCCTTTAATTCTGCTTTTAAATCATATAAACCACTACAAAGAAAAAATGAATCTCCTGGTGGTGCTGGTATGCAAAGAAAGACTTGCACAGGGAGGCAGAGGTACACACCTGCTCTTTAGGTGTGTGCATGACAGCCCTTGCGTGAGTAGACTAACAACCTTCACATTCATTACACCCGCTTTTATGTCCCAGAATTTCTTAGCAGTATGGCTGTAGGCAAAACATTTTTTTTCATGTGCTTTGTTTTTTCTTTTGTGTTTTTTTCTGACTTGACTCGTTATGTCATGATGGACACAGGTAAACTGACACCACATACCTGCGGGTCAGTGTCCAGCTGCCTCCCGGCCAGATCCACGGCGGTTCCCGCTGCCTTGGATCTGTACAGTAGCATTTCTGATCACTTTCTGTAATAGCCTGTAATCTCTTTAATCTTTTTAGGAATTCCTAAACGTCATCACAAAGCCACCCACCACCCTCCTGCACGCACAGGGGTTTTCAAATTCAAGTGCCAGCTCTGATTTATTTATTTTTGATTTAGTTTTTTTGTTCTAGAAGAAAGCAGCGGTTTGCCATGACTAATCAATATAAATATTAAAGTCTTGTCACTGGAATATGGTTCCTAATCATAATATATCAAGAAGAATCTGTGAACTAATTCAAACCTTTTTAAGATTCAGTTCCCCTCAGTGCAAACTGTCTATTAGGTTTTAAGATTTATGTACATTGCAGTCATATGACAATTATGAAATATTTAACTTTTGAATGAAATATGCTGGCAATCCAATGATCCAACCGATTGGGATATAGTTTTAAATTTCATGCATGCACCCGTTTGCTGACATGCACATTACTGGTCATAGTATATATATACGCTTTACATTTTTAAATAAAATGCATCAGGCTGTTAGAAATATCAAAGTATGTATTGTAACAAAACGCACAAATATGCCGTGAAAATTTCTTTGTTTTTTTACTCTTTTAAGAAGATCTAAATTAGGCAAATTAAATGATTAATTAAAAGTTTTGCCCACGTGATCCCCTTCAAACTTTCACCCCATAGTCTCCACTTCAGCGCCCGATGAGCGACAGAAAGGTGTACAAATCCACCTTGTTCCAGTTTTCGTGACTTATTTTGCGCCCTGTTGGGTTGCCGCCTGTGTGGCTGCTCAATCCGGCCTCACCGTGTTGCATGACTGCAGCGGGTGAAGCCTGACTGGCAGATTGCATGACTCCAAAGCCCCAATATCCTCGCATTTAACAGAAGCTATAGCGCGCAAAAATGTGCACCTCCGTGCAGGCTGTGTGTGTGTAAGACGGAGAGAGAGAGAGAAAACTAAAGGAGTGTGCGTCTTGCGCTCTTTGTTCTGCAAGTTTAAAACCCTTGTGTCTTTTCCAGAGGCTGCTGCCTTCGCGTGACTTGACCAAGCAGATTTAGGATTGTCCAGAAGACCGAGACCCTCCCCTCTGGACGGCAGCTCCGCTTCTCACGCAACCTGCAACACCAGAGGCGCAGCTCCGAGGCGCACGGAGAAAGAGTCCCTGCGGAGTCCAAACAGTCCCAGGGGAGTGGGGCAGCGCTGGCCACGGCACTCATGAATTACTAGTGATTGAAAAGAAGGTGGAGAAGAAGACAAAAGAGGAAAAATTGGTTCTTGGGCTGTTTTTTTATATAGTTAAAACTTCCTCATAAGTTTGCCGCCTCAGTGTCGGATTATAGTTTTCATGGATTTTTGTGTGAACTTTTTTTAAACATGTGTGTGTGTTTAAAATATACCTTAAAATGCCGAAGGTAATTAATGATATGCCTAATAATAAAACTATTTTAAAAAAGTATAAACAAAGAAAAACCCGCTCATTTAATCAACCCTGTTATGTACTAATTATAGTCAAATGAATAAATAAAAAAGCAAGTATGTCAAATTACAGACATATTCTATTATCTAAAAGGAATGGAATTAATTGGAGAAAATTCGTTTAAACAAAACTTTCTTCTGACTTTTTCTAAACGCTTAATTCAAGGTCAAATCATTCTTTCTGTGGCGTGCAGTGGCGACATTTAAGATAGTCGTGATTATGCTTAAAAATAATATCAGAAAAAGAGAAACACAGTTCTACAAGACTGTTTTTGAATTATACTTTTAAAATCATGTTTGCGATTGACCGTTTTTAGAGCACAAAGCAGTCAGTAGACAATTCTCAAAAGCCGTATTTCGTGTTCACCCTCAGACTACGATGGACGGAGTGCGTTTCCTTTGTCAGTAGTCAGTTCTCTGGAGGTGATCTGCTCCGCATCTCAGAATCACAACATGGGTTCAGGTGCAGAAGGAGCCCTCACACTTCCAGGGCGAACCCTTTGTCATCGATGTAGCTGAGTGCTTTCAGCATAAAACATCACTTCACCTGAAGGAAATCACACGTCGAGAGGTTCACGTTGTCCATAGGCCTGTGGTGCAATAATTAAAATGACATTTAACAAATCTGTTTGGTCAGCAATCTTTGTGATTTATCAAAACTGTCATTGGAAAGGTTCCTTAAAAAGTTTGGTCAAAAATGATATAAGATGGGGAATTTTTTCAATACAAAACGCCTTTTTGTCTTTTTTTGGTGGGTCTACCTGCAAGCTTTCCAAACCTAACCACGACACTTTTTTCACAGTGTGTGATTAGAAATGAGCAAGTCCCGGGTGCGAGGTAGAAGTTTGACGTTTTGAACTTTTAAATCAAATACATGCTTTAAAAGTTCAATACCATTCATGCATTTGATCACGCTGCACGGATCTTAATCTGAATGTGAGGCAGAACTCTGATCGGAAAAATCTGGTTAGAAGAGTTTGAAAGAGAACAATGACGAGTGTATTTAACTCATCAGAAGTGCTGCCTCATACCCCCCACCCCTCCTGCCTGCTTTCCTCCCTCCCTATCTCCCCAGCATCCTCTTCAAAGGGGGGAGGCGAGGGTTTGATCACTGCGCTCTCACGCAACTGGTCAATCTTTAACTCCCGGGGAGATCACACAGGTACAAGCACGCAATGGCATCTGGCTGTTTTATCAGGACTTCAAGCGTGCCTGGGAGGTCTGTGTGGAAGTTGTCCCAAAGTCCCGTTCTGCACCACCACCCCCAACCTCTCCCGCACCTTACAGACACGCAACTAGAAAGCTTGCTGACATTTATTAATGATTTCTTTTGATCTAAGTCGGTAATTATGCAGGCAAACACCCCTCCGAGTTTCAGCCGGTTCCCGGTGACGTCCTCTTCATTCCCCGCTGTTAACAAGCTTATATCGATTGTACCTCTGTTGTCTGACATGCTTAATAAAAAAACAAACAACAGACCCCCCCCCCCCCCCCCCCCCCCCCCCCCCGCCTCCAGGATGCGCTTATGCAAGACATTAATCCTAAATAATACACAGATTGAAAAAGCAAATTAAAGTTGGTAAACTCTTAAATTTCAGTGGTTGCATGTTTCACACGTCCATAAACTATGACACATAAAAAAGAATGAGACATAAGATCCGAGTCTTAGTGAAGCACGCGACCTGATCATAGTGTCTTTCACTCATTCGCGACTAAACGGGGGAGGGAGGGAGGGAGGGAGGACCAGAGAGTGCGATGATCTCACAAACAGCAGCCAATCAACTTGTGGAGCGCTATATAAAATTAGTGCACTCACCGTTTGAAACACATTAAGAGAGGTAACCCGAACTATCTCTTAACCAAACGGCATTTCTCTCCTTTTACAGTTTTGACAACTGGGATCACAACGTTCTTCCTTTTTCCCCATTCAGCCAGGTAAGTTTAATATCTGCATATGGACAGATTTACACTGCAGAGAAGAGGGGAGATTAGATCATTTTGACAGCAGACTTTCAGACCCATATATGTTATTTTTATTTTCATCTTTATATTGCAATAATTGGTCTGTTAATGAAGCAGAAAGGTAACGTATGACTGAGGTTAAACTTGAAGTTAAACTTCTTACAGTGCACACTGTTGTCTACCACTTTACATAGACACAACCTTTTAAACAGGCTTGTGCCGCATGTGAGAGTCATAGCGTCAAATAGACTGTATTTAACAGCACTTCAAACTTTGTGGTTCTTGTAGGCAACACGTTGCACAAACTTTGTCTTCTCACTGCCTTTACTGAACTAATACCCAAACTGTTTAATTTCCAGGTTTGGTTCAATACAAAAAAACAGCTGTCATCATGGCGTTAATGATACTGCCATTCATTGGAGCGCTATCAGTATTTGAGGGTTTGATCGCTCTGACAACGGTATGTGTAGTGTACCTTATCCTCAAGCACTTCCGTAATGAGATCCCTGAGGGGTTTCGCCAGCTCCCCGGCCCAAAACCACTGCCTATCATTGGAAATTTGCTGGAGGTGGGCAGCAGACCTTACCTGAGTCTCACTGAAATGAGCAAGCGATACGGCAACGTCTTCCAGATCCAGATTGGCATGCGTCCTGTTGTAGTTCTGAGTGGGAACGAAACAGTTCGACAGGCTCTCATCAAACAAGGGGACGACTTTGCTGGGAGACCTGACCTGTACAGCTTCCGCTTCATCAACGATGGCAAGAGTTTGTCCTTCAGCACAGACAAAGCAGGCGTTTGGCGGGCCCGCAGAAAACTGGCCTACAGCGCCCTGCGCTCCTTCTCCACCCTAGAGAGCACGAACCCTCAGTACTCGTGTGTTCTAGAGGAGCACATCTGCAAAGAGACTGAATATCTGATCAAAGAGCTCAAAACCGTCATGGACACTGAAGGCAGCTTCGACCTCTTCCGCTACATTGTTGTCTCTGTTGCCAATGTGATCTGCGGGATGTGCTTTGGCCGCCGTTACGACCACCATGACCAGGAGCTGGTAGGCTTGGTGAACCTCACGGAGGATTTTGTTCAAGTGACGGGCAGCGGAAACCCAGCAGATTTCATCCCCGCTCTGCAGTACCTGCCCAACAAATCAATGAAGAAGTTTGTTGACCTCAACAACCGCTTCTGCAGCTTCGTCCAAAAGATTGTCAGCGAGCACTATGCCACCTATGACAAGGTACACCGGGCACCCGCCAGACATGTCACACATTTAATCTTATTGGCAAACTAAGTTTACCATTTTGGCACTTTGAATAATGACATGATTTACTTATAGGACAACATCCGTGACATCACAGACTCCCTTATTGATCACTGCGAGGACAGGAAGCTGGATGAGAACTCCAATGTCCAGATGTCAGATGAGAAGATTGTTGGAATTGTCAATGACCTGTTTGGGGCTGGTAGGTTGAATAATGGAGTTGAGTAATGAGGAGATGCTTTGAACTTCAGAAACCAATGTCCTAACAATGCTTTTGTTTTTCTTCCAGGATTTGACACCATCTCAACTGCTCTGTCATGGTCAGTGATGTATTTGGTGGCTTACCCAGACATCGAGAAGAGGCTGTTTGAAGAAATTAGTAAGTAGAAATTTTTGCGCAGGGAGTACTTCCTCCCATCTTTCACAGTGGTGGTATTAATTATATCTTTTCCTTTTTCAGAGGAGAAAGTAGGATTGGACCGTACCCCTGTTCTCTCAGATAAACCAAACTTAGTCTTTTTGGAGGCCTTCATCCTGGAGCTCTTTCGCCATTCTTCATTCCTGCCCTTCACAATCCCCCACTGGTGAGGCTGATTTCTTTTAGAGATAGCAAACGGTCGTGGGCTTGCATTTAGGATTGTGGTGTTAGTGACATGCAAAGGATGAAAGAGGCAAGCAGAGATGGGCTGACACTTTGTCTTTCTATTTCAGCACCTCAAAAGACACGTCTCTGAATGGCTACTTCATTCCCAAAGACACCTGTGTCTTCATCAACCAGTGGCAGATAAACCACGACCCGTAAGTTCTTGTGTGGCATATGAGAACTCCTTTGAGAGCAGTAACGGGGGATAACACATTCCAAACCTATGTTTTCAAACTTATTTCATTTCGTATTCTCTGGACTTTTCAGTAAGTTGTGGGAGGACCCATCTTCCTTTAACCCGGACCGCTTCCTCAGCGCAGATGGGACTGAGGTCAACAAGCTTGATGGAGAGAGAGTGATGATATTTGGCTTGGGAAGGCGGCGCTGCATCGGCGAGGTTATCGCAAGAAATGAAGTCTTCCTCTTTTTAGCAATCATCATCCAGAGGCTGCACTTTGACAAGTTACCCGGAGAAGAGCTGGACCTGACTCCTGAGTATGGTCTCACAATGAAGCACAAGCGCTGCAACCTGAGAGTCACAGTACGAGGGAAGGGTGAAGAGTGAAGGTTTTATAAAAGACAGTACGGGTGACATAATGCTGACTGGGACTTTTTAGGTTGAGAGTCAGGTTAGGAGTCAGTGAGAGAAAAATCTTTACAAGAATGCAAAGTACTAGATATCAAAATGCATTGAGCTAACAAATGAAATGTGCTCAAGTCAAATTTCCAGAGATGTCTAGGTTTGTGTAGCATAGTTGCTGCTTCTCAGTGAAGTAAAAGGAGACGCTTTGTTCCCTAATGCACAAAGCTGTCATCCAGAAACGATAAGACATCCAGCAAGGCTTGTTCAGCTCTGGGACAAGGAGAATGTTTTACCATGAAGGGCATTGCAACCTATATTTTGTCTGTGACACAATTCTCTGAAGTGAACAGAACATGCTTTTTAATACTTTTCATATGTGTAAGCTAATTGGTTTCAGTCCATTATACTGTGGATGCCAGTGCTGAAGCCATATTTGTATCCCAAGATGTGATTTTGCATGCATATTAGGATCTCTATTTTTTAGAGGTTGTTTTTGTGAACAAAGCCTTTGTATATATTTGATATAAAAATACTTTAATGTGTATCAAAATGACGTATCACTGTGTCTCAAATAATTGTGGAATTTATTACTAAGATATACAATTTCCTATCCTTAATGTATCAACTGCTGTATAACATTGAAGGGTGTGTAGTCAGAGAGTTTTCTTTATTAAGAACAAAATAAAAAGAAAGTACTGAACATCCTGCTGTGTGCATGGCTCGAAATGACCTTACACATTCACCACCACGACGCAATAACTGATGTGCAAAAAAGAGCTCACGTGTTGACATTTGGGGGGTAAAATCACAACAAAGCCACGTGGAAGGTAGGGGAAGTGACGTCACACACGAAAACAGCCGGGCAGCCGTTATATCTTTCTCGCTTCGCGTGTTTACTGGAGGTAAATTTATTATTTTTTGACGATAATATAGTTGGAGTGGGTTTTCTGAATCGGCACACATTAGAAAGATGTTTCAACTCCGCTTCATGAAGGCTTGAAACCAGGACAGGAGCGAAGTTAATGTCAGTTGTGAAGCGAGCCAATGCGGACGGACAGGTGTGTTGTGATTTCACTCATTAATTTGAATTCAGGAGAATTCAGGAGACAAGCGAATGTTAAAATTATTCAACATTTAACAAAAGTCTTCAGTATTCATAGAATTATAAAACTAACTGTCTTTCATATCACCACCAAAGCCGAACAAAGCGGGTCCTCCCGATGGGAGTTTTCTTTTCTCCTCATTAAAGGACGTTTTACAACCTGTCGACCATAAAGCTGCCGTGCAGGATTATAAGTAACCTTTCCTACTTGCTCTCAAAGCACTTGCACCTAACCCGTCAATGAAATATGTTTGTTTTTTTTTACACCTCTCTTATGTTTGATGTATTATCATTTAAATGTCTGTGGACCTCAGGTTTTCAGTGTCGTTTCTGTTAATTGTGGGATGAAGAACAGGTGCCATCTGTTTATTTTTTCAATTTTTTTTTGTCATATACACAATAAGAAAACACATTTTTTTGTGCACATTGAATGCTGTTTCACAATAACTATTCTTCTCAGTCAGTTATCAAGGCGTTTATATATAAACATAAGGCACCCCAGGCAGATTAAATACAGTATACATATACAATTATGATGCACGTGTCGTTTAGTTTGTTCTTCTGAAACAGCCAGTACAATTAAGGATTTTTTAAAAATTGATAATAATTACGTTACAGTGTTATGACATGTAAAAGAACCAAACATGATAAATTGATTAATTGAAAGGGCAAATAATCAAACTTTTATTTTGAATTCAGTTGTGGTTCCCAATGGTCACAAAAGTAATGCAGCTGAAAGAAAAAAAAGGTTTTACGTAATGTTCTTGTGTTCTGGATGACGCGCACACTAGGCATAAACTCCACCTGGTCACGATTGACTGACTCACCTGCATCGCTGATGTCAGACCGACGCTTGTTGCCAAACGTTTAAGGGATTATTCAGAACCTTTATCAGCCATTGCTATGTTGCCCTAAATCATTTTTATTTAATCTGTAAATTTAAGTTCACAGTGGAAGTTTGGCATATTTTATGTCAAGTTAAAGTTAAATGTTGCTTTTAAAGTTGACCAAAATAATAACGATTATGATTTTTCCCATAATTGAGCAGCCAAAGTTCCAGTGCAATTTGAAAACATAAAATGAGTTATAATAAACTCAGATCAGTCATTTTCTGCAAGTTACATGGACTGATCTTTTAAAAATACGTGCAGTTTAAAATGAAATATTTACAGATCAACTGACATATTGATATATGAGCTCTCCTTTTAGATTACTTTAACAATTCTGGTATTCACTTGTAAGTCCAAGTATACTTTCTGTCTGCATTTCACTTGAAGAAGCTTGTATTCGCTCCAAAATCTGCTGTTCTTGTGTTGCCACCCACCCTCGGATCTTTTCAGGATCTCCACAGGTCCTCAGTGGGATTGAGGTGAGGGAATGATGCAGGCCAAGTCATGATTTCCTCTACGTTTATGCCCATAACCACCACAGAAACTGTGGTGGTCCCTGCAGGCTGGCAAATTATAGTGTACCAGAAGGTAAGAGTCTTCTTTTTATACCATGGCAGAAAATGTGAAAATGTTCAACTGGCTTGAACGTCACATAACTTTTTCAGATTTTTCTCCCTCACTAGTTAGTATATATATATATATATATATATATATATATATATATATATATATATATATATATATATATATATAGATATATATATATATATATATATATATATATATATATATATCTATATATATATATATATATATATATATATATATATATATATATATATATATGTATGTATGTATGTATGTATGTATGTGTATATATCCATCCATTATCTATCCCGACGCATAGTAGGCGAAAGGCAGGGGTACACCCCAGGTCGCCAGTCTATCCAGGGCCACATACAAGACAAACAACCAATCACACTCACACCTTGGGAGAATTTAGAACAATCAATCAACCTACCCTGCATGTTTTTGGACTGTGGGAGGAAGCCGGAGTAACCGGAGGAAACCCACGCAAGCACGGGGAGAACATGCAAACTCCACACAGAAAGACCCACCGGGCCGGGAAACAAACCAGGAACCTTCTTGCAGTGCTAACCACTAAGACACCGTGCCGCCCCGTATATATATATATATATGTATATATATGTATGTGTATGTATATATATATATATATATATATATATATATATATA